>JABTXL010007139.1:39781618-39811938 GCA_025134845.1 Neodon shergylaensis
TGTGTGTGTGTGTGTGTGTGTGTGTGTGTGTGTGTGTGTGTGTGTGTGTGCACGCATGTGCGTGTGCATGTGTTTCCAGTAGATTGTTTTCTGCCTCCCTTGAAGACTTGCCCCACCTCCACCAGGCTGGGGTCAAGTCCAGCTTCCACCCCCATCTCCTACTTAGTTTAATGGCCCTAGCCTGCTTTCCCAAGCCTCCATTTTCTCGTCTGTGCAATCAAGATGGAAGAACCATATCTTCCCCAGCAGGACTAGGTGAGGTCACCCAGAAAGCATGGGTACAGGGCCTGGCCCAGAGCCAGTGCCCCGGAAAACCCGTGTATACTTGTCATTGTCACCCTTAGAGCTTTACTATCCTCTGGGTACTATCACTGCCCAGGGTCTTGTCACCCTCCGGACATACCCATCCCTAGCATGCAGTCACTCCCAAGACATTGTCAGAGCCCAGAACATGCTGAACCTTGTCCTCCCCAGTCCCAGCCCCTCTGAAGGTATTAGTGTGTGGCCAATAGCCTAGAATCTGGTCTTATCTTGGCCCTCCTGCTGACTTGGTGACAAGCTGGGTAAGGATGGCCCTCTCTGGGAGCCAGAATAGAAGGGAAGGGCGCTATAATTAAGAAAACAAGAGATACCTGAGAAGGGGACCTGGTCTGTATTCTCACAGCAGGTGGGAGAGTTCTCCATCAGATTCATCCCGCCTCCCACAGCAGAGCTGTGGTAGAGAAAGACAGAAATCCCTGCCTGGGAGAGGGTGCCCCAGGGAAGAAACAGCATGTGTCCTGAACGGGGAGCAACCTGGATAATCCAAGGACTTCAGTGTGTTCCAGGAGCAGACAGAGGATGGGGACTCAGGAGGGAGGGAGGGAAGACCAGTGGGGACAGGAAAGTGGCAGGAGCCAGAGCTCTGATCCCAAAGGAGCCTAAAATGGAGGGAGCCTGGGGCAGGCTGAGGCTGCCTGGGGAAGGTGGACATTTTGGAAGCCCTCCATCCAGCTGCCCTTTAGGAACTGATAGGGAACACAGCTGGTCTTTCTCTGTGCCATCAGCACTCAAGTAATGGCATGGAGGTTTATTATTATTATTATTATTATTATTATTATTATTATTATTAATGATGATGATGAAAGCATGGCCTTAATGTAGGCTTGTTCCCAACTAGCTCTTAAAATGCAACCGGTTTATATTAATCTATGTTCTGCTGTGTGGCTTGTTATCTCTACTCAGTACTGAGTCCCACTTCTTCTGTGTCTGGCTGGCCAATCTCTGGCTCTCTGATTCTTTCCCAGAGTTCCTATCTCTTCCCAGAAGAGCCAAGCAAAGGTGGCTCACATCTTTAATCCCAGCACTAGGGAGGCAGAGGCAGGAAGTGATATGGCTGGGCCGAGAGAGAGGAATTTAAGGCCAGAGGAGCCAGGATCCCAGGCTTCAGTCTGAGGACGTGTAAGGACGGGATGCAGCAGGATGCCCCATTCAGTCTGAGGATTTCCTGGAGGTGAGAACCAGTGGCTGCTGCTCTGTTTCTCTGATCTTTCCGCTTTCAGCCTCTACCATCTGACTCTGGGTTTGTATTGTTAAGACTAATTAGAATCCACACTACATCTGGTAACCAACTTGGGGCACAAACCTGTAACCCTGAGATTAAAGAGTCTCCTGCTCTACCAACTGAGCTTGAAATGGTGGAAGGCCTAGGGAACATGTTGTGGTACCCGAGAGTCTGACCCCTGCAACTGGATCATCAGTAAGCTGCCCCTGCAGCTGCATGGACACTGCGGTGTGTAATATGTGCATCTGGGGCTGGGGTTGGTGCTCGGAGGAAACTTGCTCCTTTAAGGGAAGCATTACCATGGGAAAGGTACGTGAGACTAGCATCCTCTGGGCTTATCTCTGCTTTTGTGGGTAAACTGGGTGGAAGAGGATGAGATAGAGGTGCTGGGTTGCTGCTTCCTACAGCTGCGGAGTCAAACAGGAGAGAGACCACACGTTAGAGCTGTGGTGAAGGGCCCTTCCTGGGATCCACACATTTGGACTCCATGGGAAGAATTGGAGAGCTAGGAGGAGGAGAGCACAATAGACACGATAGGAGACGCCCCTCAGGTCCATCCTTTTATAGACAGGAAGGGGGATTCATGAATCGGAACATGGGTTCTCAGCAATGGCCAAGCATGAGAAACTATAATCAGAGGATACCCAGCACCTGAACTGCCTGAAGTGGGAAACACTTTAACATTTTGTTTTACATATTTTTATTAAGCTGGGGACAGATGTGCATATACCAAGGTGGGGGCGGCGGGTCAGGACAACTTGTATGAGTCAATCACCTTTCACCCTGTGGGTCCCAGGGATTGAACTCGGATCATCAGGCTTGATTGCAAGCGCCTTTACCCACTGAGCCATCCTGCCATACTAAGGGAAAGACTTTTAAACAAACAATGAAAGGCCTGTCACGAAGAGGCTTGTGTGGCTTTGGGATCCATCTAAATACTGTAGAAGTAGAGAAACTGAGGAGGACTGCGATCCCACCCCTGCCTGAGACAAAGACTGGGTAACCCAAGGCAGTGTGCAGGAAATTGGCCCCTGGCTCATACAAGCTGTTGGGGACACTTGGTTAGCACCGGCGGAGGTCCCCATCAGCATCAGAGACTGGAAGATGACAGAGGGAAGGACTGGCACGCCTGAGGACACAGTGTTTGAGAGGAGAGGGGCAGCGTTTGATGCCTTGTTCTCTGAGTCACACAGAACCATGAGTGTGGGAGGAGGTGGATGCAGCAGGGACCTCGGGAGGGCTGCGGAGCTTTGAGGTGGGATGTGTCTGTATGACTCAGAAGCAGCTTTGGAGGATCGGAATGAGAAGCTGACGGGTAAATTGTGTCCCTAAAGGGGTGAGGCAATGAGAGAAGGATGATGAAGACAAAGGGGTCAGTCTGGGTCACTTGAGGGCAAATGCCACAGGACTTGTGGAGAGCCAGAGTCCCTGGGGAAGAACTTATGGAAGGCCAAACGCTGTGCAGTGAGCTTCTAGAAGGCTGCGACGACTGTGGGCTAGTTCACAGAAGACACCGTAGTGAAAGAAGACGGGTGAAAAGGTTAAGTCTGACCCAGTGTGGGCAATCTTCCCCGCAGAGTGCGGGCTGTACAGTTGTCCCCTGGAAGACTGCATACATGGAGTAGAGAACAGTTGCCGAACCCCGGGCTCTTTCAGAAGCCAGGTGTGGCTAATGGAAGGGCAAGGGCCACAGTGCCAGTCTGGAGTCTATCAAAACTGAGGAGCTGGCTCCAGGGGCATGTACAGTCAACTATAGTGCAGGCCGTGGACTTGCTCCAGGTCAAGCTGTGCTAGCCAGCGCTGCAGAAGCCATCAAGAGTAGAGAAAGGTACCGTGGTTGGACTGCAACAGCAGCACGGCAGGATGAGGTCAGAGGATTCATGGAAAACGACAGTGGTCTGCAGAGGGCTAGCATGGGTAGCCATGTGCCCGCAACATTGTTCTTTTGAAGAATAACTGATGCAGGGGATGAGCTCCTTTCATGTTGCATTGGACCTTGCCAACACTTCTGTTTCAGCATTCCCTTAGCCACTCCCCATTAGCCAATCCGACTCAGCCACTCCCCCTTAGCAACTCCCCCTTAGCCACTCCCTATTAGCCACTCCCCCCTAGCCTCTCTGTCCTACCCATCCAGTGCCAACTGGTAATTACACAGAATGGATGATGGTAGATTTTCAGAGATCCTGCCCACTGTCTCTAAAAAGGGTTTTTATATATAATGCTAACCTGAGTGTCTTAAAGACTTATATAGCATCTTGGAGACCAGTGAAGACAGTCATTAAGGATTAAACAGAGGTAGCCTGTGTGAATGGGCAAAGGCTCTCCAAGAAACCACAGGCTTGTTTAATGAAACTCCTAGTGGCAGGGGTGGACTGCCTTCCAATGGGCTGTAGTCCAGGGAGGCCTGAGGCCCCATAAACCATAAAGTGATTGCCAGTGCTATTGATGGCATGCCAGAACTAGATGGCACATCTCTGTCTCTGGAGACACTGAATGACTGGGCACAGGTCATGGGGAGTCAAGTTGGGGCTGCGCTGGAAGCTCTCTTCCTACTGCAGACTTTCATCATGTTAGAAGGTGCAAACTGGCACGGGGGAACTGACACCCACAGCTGGACTCAGCCGTGGTCCCTGCATGCCACCGCACTGATGCAACAGGAAGAGGTGCCCGCTGTTACAACAGAAACACAGCTGTTGCAGGTGCTTCCTGATAGAATGTAAAGATAGTCGTTGCAGCATCACCTGGCATTGCAGACACAAAAGGGAAAGATAAAAGACAGCACACATTAGTGAGCTCCGGGGGCCGGAGGAGGACACTGGGTGTCCTGCTCTGCTCCAGAGGAAGAGTTTGGCCTATTCAAAACACAACTTTTAAGCTGGGTATAGTAATGCATGCCTATCATCCCAGCACTTGGGAAGTGGAGACAGGGGAATAACTCCAAGTTGGAAGTCAGCCTGGTCTACATAGCTACTCTGTACCCACCAGGGTTCTGTGGGAGAAGATCCTGTCAAAAACAAAACAAAACAAAACAAAAAAAACTGTGATCCTGGAACTTGGAAGGTGGAGGCAGGAGGAGGCGTTCAAGGTCACTTCAGCTACACAGTGAGTTCAAGACTAGCCAGCAAAACATAAGACCCTGTCTCAAAGACAAAGCCTACTACCACATCCAGCGATTCATTCATTGGCTCACAGCTTCTCAGTGTTCAAGCAGAGGGTGTGTGGCCTTTGGTTCGCCTCTTCTCACTGAACCTCTACTCAGAGCTTCAACCTAGGCTGGCAAATGTGAGGGCCCTCACAGAGACCCTAGGTCACACATGTTCATGCACACACACACATATCTGCATGCATTCATCTCACTTGGATGAAATGCAAGTGGGAAAACAGGCATGCATTAGCGCACTGAAGTACCCAATTCATTTATGATGAATTTCTCCAGGACTATGTAGGGAAACTTGGAAGGCAGGGGGCTTAATAGCAGCTAACCTGTTAATACCACAAATACCACAACGGCACCTCATGAGGGTTGGTATCCACTCTTGGTTCAAATTTCTAGGGGAAAAAATGTCAAATTAGAAAAAGCAGTAGAATTTCAAGCTTAACACCACATTTCATACTGAGAACCACAGACATCGCAGTTTCGCTGGGAGCAGGAAAGGATGGCAGGGACGACATATGTTGGCCACACTGTTCTGGAATTCTCATCCCCCTCATTTCTGAACAAAGCAAAGAAAAAAGCAATAATTTCTGAGGGCGTGAGGGAATCATGTTGCTTTCAGACAGAATGATATGTCAAGAAAGCCCAGAGGAATAATCAAAAAAAACTTTTAAAACCGAGAGCTCGGTAACATGCCAGATACACGCTAAACATGCCAAAGTCAATAGATTTATTTTCTTTTAACATATCTACAAGAACAGATAAGATATGTGTACTTGGGGGATGTTCCTTCCTTAATAACTTTTAAAACCTACAGGGAATGGAGATATGGCTCAGTGAAAGAAAAACACTTACCATGAAGCGTGGGGACCTGAGTTCAGATCCTTAAACCTGTGTGAAAACTGGGAGGCGTGGTCATCTGCTTATAACCCCAAAGTTTAGGAGGCGGAGATTGGGGTCGCTGAGGCAAGCTGGCCAGCCAGATTAGCCAGAATCAGTAAGTGTAATTACAAATACTCTCCATTCTGCTGGTCCCTGAACAGGTTTCTCTCCACCTACCGGGTTCTGCTCACTAGCTCCTGCAGCCACTCATGCAATAACCATTCTGAGGCTTAATGTTAATTATATACTCTTTGGCATATTATCTCAAGCTTCTTATTAACTAACTCTTACGTCTTAAATTAACCTGTTTCTATTAATTTATATTTTACCACGAAGCTCATGGTTTGTTACCTCTAGCTTCTTGGGCGACTACATGGCATCTGCCTGACTCCGCCTTCTTTCCTCTTCTGTCTCTGCTTGGATTTCCCTCCTTGCTATATTCTGCCCTGCCATAGGCCAAAGAAACTTCTTTATTAACCAATAGTAATAAAACATAATCACAGCATAAAGAGGGGAATCTCACATCAAGCAAGGTCTTTGGTCTGGAATCTGCAAGAGATTTTGTCTCCGCAGATTGGTTGGAGATGGAACACCTGACATCAACCTCTGGCCTCCACGTCGTCACATGTTCCCACACATAGGTACCCCACACAGGTGTGAGCTGGAATCCACGTGTTTACATACAATCATGAGTACTTGAATGTACACACACACAGACACACAAATAAGGTCTCTAAGGACGACTAAAAAGACAATGAAAAGTCCTTAGGAAGAAAATGTAAACTTGTAGAGATGGATATGAAAGGTTTAGAGCCATTTGGGCTTACAGTGGCAAAGGGTCGGGGAAGCACGACAGCAAGGGGCAGGCTTGGCAGCAGGCATGAAGCTGAGAGCTCACATGTCAGTTACAAGCTGGAAACAGAGAAAGCGGACCTGTAGGACCAAGCTATGAACTCTTAAAGCCCACCCCTGGAAACACTTCCTCCAGCAAAGCTACACCTTCTAAACCTCCCTAAATGGCGTCTCCTAGCAGGGACTAAGTCTTCAAATGCCTGGGCAATTCTCATTCCATCCATCTCGGAAGGAGTGTCAAAGACAGTCTCCACACTGTGGCCAAACCCTAATCAAACTGGTAATCACCCTCGCAGGACCTGGCCACCTCTTGCTCAGTTGTGCGCCCTCTGCTGGACAGATTGAGAATTCTCATGGCTACGACTCTGAGATAGGACATTAGTTTGGATTCCCAAGATTCCTTCCCAGCCTCTGGTGCCAGAAGATGCTTGGAACTTCAGAAGAAATCTGTTCTTGTAGAGGCCAGCCTCTGTGTTTTCAGGATTCCAGTGGGTCTTTATGCCACTTCTCTCAAACCCCAATCTGGGTTCTACCTATACCAAACTGTGACTATGCCAAGAAACACACAGTGAACCACCTTCCTTCAGGGAGGATATTCCTACAGTCCACCATGACAGGACGTACTGAATTTCAAAAGGTTTACTTTCCTCTGCGTGTGCGGGTGCTTTGCCCGCCAGCCTGCGTGTGCCCCATAAGCATTTCTGATAACCAAGGAGGCTGGGCATCGGGGTGGGGGATGGACTTCCCCTTGGAACTGGAGTTAAGGACAATTGTGAGCTGCTATGGGGGTGCTGGGAACTGAACCCAGGTCCTCCGCAAGAGCAACAAGGACTTGTAACCACTGAGCCATCTCTCCAGGTGAAATACGGACTTAAAGATTCCCCCCCCCCCGTTATTTGTAGTTGTAAACATTTGGAACTTTTCCCCTGTGGGGTCCAAAGGGGCCTAAGGGGAAAAAAGAAATGGAAACCAGGTGTTAACTGGTGTTTCTTCTAGGCTTTTCCATTGCTTGCTTGGTTATTTCTAATTATCTAGCATACCTGGAGCTGGACATGCAAGTCCAGGCACTGAAGGGAATATTAGGATCACTTTGACCATGTCACTGCAGACAGCAAACAGGACACTGAGCCATCTACCTGGGAAAGTCTGGCAGTGCCATGCTGAGCGCACAGCCCAGTGCCTCTGCCTTCATTGGCAGATGCTTCATTGAAGCATCTCGGACAGGATGGATCATGTGGGGAGACTATAGCAAGGGTCATAGGAGGAGGGTGTGGGCAGGCAGAAAGTCAGATGCAGTGAGTGTTCTGTGGGTAGCTAGGAGGGTGATCAGGTATGCTAACAACAGCACAGCTAGCCTGGGAAGGAATGACCTGCATATCTGTAGACACAAGGAAGGTAGGAGGATAAAGCAGAGATGGAGCAGGAAATGTTGGAGGTAAGATCAGCATGGAAGCCAGGAAACTCCTCAGGGTGCCATCCTGCCCACCCTGGGGCTTGAGCAGATGAGAGACCTGTGACCTCCAGCTTCAAGTCTCATGTTCTAAGGACGATGATCCAGTGCCCAGATGGTCCATAGACATGGGCAGGTGGCAACGGCAAGGCTTTGTGGAAGAAAAGCTCTCTGGAGCAGGATTACCTGACAGGGGTCCCCTCAGGCCCAGAGTGCACCATCACCAGGAGACTATCTCCTTTTGTCTTTTCTTTATTTTCACAACGGCACTGAGGATAGAACTCCGGGCCTTGTACATGACTGATGAGCATTCCACCACTGAGCTGCACTCCCAGTCCCTTTTCCTTTAAGAGAGAGAGAGAGAGAACCAGGAGCCTGTGGAGATTGCTCAGTGAGTAGGAGCATTTGCTCTGCAAACGTGAAGATGTGAGGACCTAAGTTCAAATCTGAGCACCAAATAAAAATCTAGACATAGCTATGTATGTGGCTCCAGCATTGAGAAGACAGGGCAAACAGGTAGATCCCAGAGAGCTAGCTCATTGGCCAGCCAGCCTGGCCAAAAAGGAAAGCTTATGGTTTGGTAAGACCTCTGTCTCAAGACAATAGGGCTTGACAGGGCATGATGGAAGAGGACCCCTGACATCATGCTCTGATCTCTCCGTGGATATGTCTTTGTAATGTGGGAGGTCCTTCTGTTTATGTGTTGCTTTTATTGGCTAATGAATAAAGAACTGCTTTGAGCCTATGGCAGGGAAGAACAGAACTAGGGGGGAAAGGTAGAATGTATGCTGGGAGAAAGAAAGGCAGAGTCAGAGAGATGTCATGGAGCCACCACCAAAGATAGATGTGCTGAAGCTTTGCTGGTAGGTCACGACCTCGTGGTGATGCACAAATTAATGGAGATGGGTTAAATTAAGATGTAGGAGTTAGCCAATAAGAAACTAGAGTTAATGGGCCAAGCAGTGATTTAAATAATATGGTTTCTGTGTGATTATTTTGGTTCTGGGAGGCTGGACAAACAAGTGGCCTCCTTGCAACAACTTTGCAAACCCAGATGCATGAACATACACAAATTTGAGACAGGACCTCTCTGATTTACCTATGCTAGCATGGAACCCATGTGGCCATCCAGGCAAGCTTTGAGCTTGCAATCCTCTTGCCTCATCTTCCCAAATGTCGGGGGCTGTAGGCCTGCGTCACCAGACCTGGAGAACCTGTTTCCCCAAGGTGATAAACCTCAAGATTTAAGATCTTCAGATTTGAGGGCAAGGCAGAACAGGAAGGAAAAGAGAGAAGTGGAAAGAACCATAGGAGGAAGAGATTATGGGATGGAGTTGCCTAGATCCCACCCTTAGGAGAGTGGGAGGCTGCATGCTGGATGGTTCCAGGGAAAGTATCAGGGTACTTAGGGGAGGATAGGATCTGTGGGGCCAGGAATGTAAGGGGTCCGTGGCCTTTTTAAATTATGGGTGCTTTTGTATTGTGGTAGTTTGAACATAATTATCCCCCATAATCTCATAGGGAGTGGCACTATTAGGAGGTGTGACTTCATTGAAGGAAGTGTGTCACTGTTGGGGTAGACTGTGAGGTTGCTCAGGATACTGCCTAGTGTCTCAGTTGACTTCCTGCAGCACCACATCTGCCTGCACGCCAGTGATCCCCATCATGATGATAATGGACTGATATCTGAAACTATAAACAAGCCACCCCAATTGGATATTTTTTCTTTATAAGAGTCACCGTGGTCATGGTGTCTCTTCACAGCAATAAAAACCCGAAGACATATATTGAGACCTATAGAAATGAATGTGTAACAAGCACCGTGTACACACACACACACACACACACACACACACACACACACACGGGGAGAGAGAGAAAAACAGACAGACACCTCCCTCCCCAAGGCTGACCTCTATTCTCTGCCCTCACGCAGATGTCACTGGCTTCTGGGGTTCCCATTCTCACCCACCATGACCCAACTTGACAGCGAAGGCAGAGGAAAGTGGAGACGGAGGCTCGGGAGGGAGACGAGTGGGATCCATATGCTTCCGCCTGCCCCTGCCTCTGTATAAACACTGTCATTTGCCATTAAGTATGAAGACAACATTGATTTGAGCAGCAGCATGGCAGCCGAGTGGAGAGTGCTCCAGACTCATTAGAAAAACATCCCAGGCTTCGCTTTGAATTACCCACCGCGTGCCAGATTCTCACGTAGACCAGGCCAACAGCACGCCCGCCCCTCGGAGGAGACAAATGAGCCCGCCTACCATGTCCTTCCACACTCTTTGGGAGGGAAATGTGTTTAGTTTGAAAACAGAGGCGCCCTCCAGCCTGTCTCCTGTTAGGACTTTCTCCTTTGCTGTGGGCCCCGGGTGTTGTTCTGGGTTGGGGGACCTTGGATGCTTCTTTCTCTGGGGGATGGAAGGGAAACCAGGATGGCCGATGTGAACTACCTGACAAGCCTTGAGTCTCAGACCCAGCAGGTTTCCCAGAGCCAGACCTGGACAGACAGTGGGAGCCCCTTGATGATTCACACATATGAGCAGTGTACCTACTGTGTGCCAGTCACACACACATATGAGCAGTGTACCTACTGTGTGCCAGTTTGTCATTCACATGCCAGATCCTGAAATAGGTAAGGTACAGTCTGCCCTGTGACTTAGTTAAAGGGGAGGTAGACTCAGGAATAGATGGAGCTACTGGCTGTTGTGGGCTGAGGCAGAGGTCTGTATAGGGACCTGGGACACAAAGGAGCAACAGGAGAAGACAGTAAAAAGAGCTTTGAGAAGGAGAGACAGATAAGAGCTGACTGGGGAATGAGGGTAGAGAGAGACAGCCACCAGGGAGTCAGCACAGTGAATCAAGGATGAAACCTTCCCAGAACTTCACAGGACCAGGAGGGCACCAAGGGCATGCTTGATGCTCCATAACTCCTCAGAGGTTGTGCACTCTCCTTCTGAACCTCAGGATCTCATCAAGGGAATCTTACATTGCCTAGAAATTCCAAGACTCCCTTGCAGCTAGGTCATCACCATGTGACCTTGAATCTTCCAATGGGACACAGCTATAGAATGGTGAAAAGGCGGCTTGGGAACTCATCCTGCTGACCCCAGCTTGCCCAGGGTAGCAAGGGCTCCAGTAGTGAGTCCCTGGCTAGCAGTGTCAGCACCAGCTGTGGCCTCTGTCTTTTGATGGTGGCACTGCTCCCTCTTTTGCGGCAGAATTCTCTAAACAAGTACTTCTGACTCCCCACAAAATTCTAAATGCTGCTAGTATTTCTTATATACTAGGCTGACCCCAAACTCTCTATTAACCTTGAACTTTTGAAAAGTAGTAAAGCCTCCACTTTTCCAGTTCTGGAACTACAGGTATGTGCTACCATACTTGGTCTCTTTGTGCTGGGCACAAAACCCAGGGCTTCAGGCATGCTAGGGAAGTTTACAGCTCTATGGCTGAGCTATAGGCCCAGCTTGGTTTTTTTTTTTTTTTGGTTTTTTGAGATGGGGTTTCTCTGTGGCATTGGAGCCTGTCCTGGAACTAGCTCTGTAGACCAGGCTGGTCTCGAACTCACAGAGATCTGCCTGCCTCTGCCTCCCAAGTGCTGGGATTAAAGGTGTGCGCCACCATTGCCCTAGGCCCAGCTTGTTAACATCCTTTTAAAACATCCTTTCTTCTTCAAGAGGGATGGTGAGTTTTACTGCTTTAATTTAAAATTCTAATCAGTGCAGTAAGAATGCAGCAAGAGCTAAGAGTTTGGACTTGACCTAGAACCCAGGGGCTTTCAATAGACATGTTGGGGGCCCTGGCAATCTGATGGGGCTTCCTCAGGAAAACATCACACCCCCAGATGTTCTGCCTTTATCTCTTTCACATAGCCCTAAGCTTCCAGACGCAGAATAACAATAAGAGAAGACCGAAAGAACAGCCATAATAACAGCTATGTAGTTTCCAGTATATGTTACTTGCCCGACACCATGTAACAATTGTATTTTCCAGGATGGCTAGAACAGAATCTCCTCCCCATCTCTACCACCATCTGATCCTTGTGCTCTGGGGTCCCCAGAGCAGCAGTCTATACCAGCTCTGGACATGTCCAGTTTATAGAACAGTGTGTCTGTCTGGACTTTGTCTTCATTAACAGTGAGGAGATATTTGTACAGCCTTGTCCTAGCCGATCACAGGCTCTGGGGGATCCTAAAATCTGCTTCTTTTCTCTCTATAGCAGCAAACCTTGACCTGGGTGCCCAGTGCACAGCCTGAAAAGTCATCATCTGAGAGCTCTTTTTATATGTGCATTATATTTCAATTAAAAGTTCATTTCAGAAATGACAGTGGTCCCCCATTATGTGAGGGGGACACATCCCAAGATTCCCCAGTGAGTGTCTGAAACCTTGGATAGGGCCCAACCTTATAGGTTTTGTTTTTCCCTACAGATGCCTATAATGGAGTCATATATTGTACTGAGTATATGTACTAAATAGAACATTGTATTGTACGATTGTAGAATATATTTTACTGGAAGGTATGTGGGTATGCTCTCTCTTTCCCTCTCCCTTTCCCTGTCCCTCTCCCTCTCTCTCTCCCTCTCTCTCTCTCCTCGGATTTTCCAGGTAACTTTTTCAGTCAGTGTGATTGCACTGTACACAATCCACATGCTCCCATAGTGCAAAAGTGAAAAGCCCCTTGAGACTCAGAATCCGGGAATGGGACATGCTGTCCTCAGCTCTATCCACTCCCAGAATGAGCAAGTTCATCTTCATCTTGGCAACACTCGGTCCCATCAACATCTGTCCTCACCTGGTGGTGATGGTCTCTCTCTGGTCCACTGAGGCCAGATGCAGTTACGGAGTGGGTTAACTGTGAGCAGGCAGCACTAGCCTGTTGGATGCACCGAGTCTATTAGCTAAGAACCTAGGCAAGGAGACATATTTGTCTCCTAGGCGGGCTCCTGGGACCTGGCCAACATCTGACCCCTCTCGGATGGCTTTTCCAGGGTCAGCCTATTATGAACGAATCCTGACTAATTCGGTCACCCTCCCATTTCTCAGGCATGATTTGTGGCTTAATTACAGCAGGAAAAAAATAATGAGAACTGCACAGCTCGGGTCATATCCATAATTCATAACTGCAATAAAACCCTGGACGTGCTGTCGTGACTTACGGCAGTCTGAGTAGTGTGCTCACTGGGGCGGGTGGGGAGCCCAGATGTTTCCGCTGCAGAGCGTCATAGAGTTCACAGACTGGAGGGTATGAGTTTCCCAACGTGGTGGCAGAGCATCGCTTTGGTTAAAGGCAAAATCCAAAAACGTGGGACCCCATGAAAGTTGACCCTTAAGCTGCTCTGGGAAGCAAGGCATACTGGAGGTTCAGAAGCTGGAGGAGGAGAGAAAGGAGGGAGGAGGAAGGAGGAAGAAGAGGATGGGGGGGAAGAGAAGGGGCAAGGATAAGGCAGAGGAGGAGGAAGAGGAGGAAGAAGAGAAGGAAGAAGAAGAGGAGGGGGAAGAGAAGGGGCAAGGATAAGGCAGAGGAGGAGGAAGAGGAGGAAGAGGAGGAGGAAGAAGAAACACCGATTTCAGGAGCAGGAGAGGTGGTTTATTTGGTAAAGTGTTCGCATTGCAAACTTGAGGTTCTGAGTTTAGGTCCCCAGCACCCATGTTAAAAGTGGGATATCATGCAGCACATCTATAAGCCCAGTGCTGCAGAGGCTGAGGCGGAGACCCCCGCAGCCCACCCGACAGCCGACTTTGCTGAATCAGTGAGTTCCAGGTTCAGTGAGAGATTCTGGAGACTCTGTCTCAAAAAAAAAAAAAATAAGGGAGAGAGCAACTGAGAAAGACTTAACGCTGACCTCTGCACACATGCATCTGCATGAATTAGTACACACACAT
Source organism: Neodon shergylaensis (assembly GCA_025134845.1). NCBI lineage: Eukaryota > Metazoa > Chordata > Mammalia > Rodentia > Cricetidae > Neodon > Neodon shergylaensis. The sequence continues at coordinate 39,795,391 of JABTXL010007139.1, forward strand.
ACACACACACACAGTGTGTGCCTCCCCATAGGGTTAAGTTGTACAGTTGTCCGTCCTTCCTTCTGGCTGTTTGTAGAAAAGTTCCTGGAGGTTGGTTGGCCAGTAGTCCTCAGCAGCGATAGCAAAATGTAAGCCAGGGAACTTTCTAGCATGCAGGTTCCTTGAAATCAGAGGCACTGGGTCCTGTCTCTGCCCACACTCCAGCTCAGGACCCAGGTGGCATCGGGATCTGGGATACTAAAAGAGACCTGGTACACTGGGGCTCACACAGACAGCTGTGGGACAGCACCTGCCCCTGGCGGTGGTGCCTCCTGGCCAGGGCAATGGGCTGGCCCTAGCTAGGGATGCTATGATCTCTCCATGCACAACAGTGTGTATCTTTAGGGCATGCTCTCTCCTCTGCACAGAGCTCTTTCAAATAGGATGGTGCAAGGTAATCAAAGAGGCTTGGAGAGGGGTTGCCAGGGGCAGGAAGTATATTTGAAGGCAAATGATAAGGCAGAACCAGCTCACCCAACCCCTCTGGGCACCAGCTTGTTAAAACCATGTTTTCTTCCCTCACTCCCCTGTGTTTATTCTCTCCAGGCAGATGGAGACCTCACACCTTCCCAACCCCCAGAGACTGCAATAGTGGTCTCTGGAATGATGAGATGGCACGTTCCCATGGAATCCTTTGCTTTGCTTGAAACAGGGTCTCTTGTAGCCCAAATTGACCTAGAATTTGCTGTGTAGCTTGAATTTGCAATCCTTCAGCTCTGCCTCCTGAGTGGCTGGGATTCCAGCTGTGTGCCTCCACTCCTGTTGTTATACAGCACCAGGGATCAAATCCAGACCTCTGCGTGCGCTGGACCAGTGAATCACATCTCTGGTTCCTACCACAGCTTTTTAGCATAGCCGTTACCTATGAGCCTGCTGGCCTCCCGTTTGGACCGATATACCCAGGAGGCTGGGCACAGTGACAGTGTAGCCTCGGCCATGAAGAACGAAGGACCACATCTCTGAAGGTGCAGAACTACAAAGCTCATTCTCGGTGTTTTAGTTCTTTTCCCTTGCAATGAAAGGATGGAGACTGAGTCAGAAAAGACTCCTCTGCCAGGCAAAAGAGATGTCACCACAAGCTCACGTACCCCAAAGCATCCAGAACAGGCCCTCTAGGAGTCCAAGGACATGGCAGCCCTGGAGAGCCTCACACCTGCCTGCTTCCATGTGAGCATAGCCAGCGAGTGCTGTGGACCCCAGAGAGGAGTCCGCCCACAGCCCCGACCGTGCATCTGAGCCCATTGCTTGCAAAAGCTTGCTGTCACCAGTGTCCCAGTGTTTCAGAGTTCCACCATGACTCTTTCTAAGAAGACTTGTAAGATGTCTTTATAATTATATGTATCTGTGTGAGGCGTGTGCATGGGGGGGCAGGAGCTGGAGGAGTCCATTAAAGGGTGTAGGACCCCCTAGAGCTGGAGTTAAAGGTGGCTGTGAAGCACTTGATGTGGGCACGGGGGGGGGGCAAGCTCTTCACCCCTGGGCCATTTCTCCAGCTCCCCACATGACTCCTAAGAGAACTTGAATGTGGGGGTCCCACATGAATCTCCTTGCCTGTGCCCCCACAAAGAATTTAAGATTAGGCAAAAGAAGTGAGTGAAGTGGCACATGACTTTAACTCCAGTACTCGGGAGGCAGACACAGATGGATCTCTGTGAGTTCAAGACCAGCCTGGTCTACACAGTGAGCTTCAGGTCAGCCAGAGCTACAAAGGGAAACCCCATCTCATAGACAGACAGACAGACAGACAGACAGATAGACAGACAGACAGACAGATAGACAGACAGAGGACTTTTTTGAAATATCAGAAAACGCCCTGTATGGAAAATAGAGCAATGCCTCTCTAAATTTTCTGAATTTTTCTAATTATAGCTTAGAACTATTTCTTTCTTCCATTTGTCTATCAGTCTTTTTATTCTGGTGCCCTGGATTGCTGAAAGCCCTGGTATATGCCTTCCAGGTGATCCACAACAATGTAAACACATTCACACGGTTGCTGATTGAACAAGTGAGAACTCACACACAGCCAAACTCCTGATCTGGATATGTGCATGTGGGCTCACATACCTGAGCACATGCATGCACCCATACAAGTGTACATCCAACCTCATGGAGCTCAGAGCCCTGGGAAGAAACTCGGTGCTGGCACCTCTGCTGGAAGCGACAGCCAGCACTTCTGTAGGACACCTCGACTCCCTCCTAATGTTTTGGCCATTGCCAGCTTCAAGCTTAGCAGGAAGTCACAGCAGCTCACAAGTACTGAGGCCTCCAGACCTTGAGGTGAGATGGTCTAATTCAGAGGCTCTCAGAGACAGGAATGGGGACACAGAGCTGCCAAGGGAATGAACAAACAATCTCACATCAGTAGATCCTGGAAATACAACAGCTAGCAGGACAGGAAATAGATGCCCCAAGATGTCCCAGACAGAGAAGAGGACTGTGCCAGGGGTGTTAGAAGAACGGCCACTAGAGGCCTGTCCCAGCCACCCCCCAATCACCAGATCACCCCACCACACCCAGACCAAGTCTATCAGGAATTCTGCTTACAACTTTAAACACCGATGAGGACTTGGGGTGCAGTGGTAGAAACTCAGACTCTCCCCTTCAACCTGATCCAGTTAGCCAACATAGGCACCTCTCAAACCTTCCCATATATTCTGCCTTGAAACCAACCTTGGGGACCTCTGATCTACAAGCCCTGTGGCCCATAAACACCTCAACACAGGAAACTCAACGCAGGACCCAGCAGCCCCCTGCTTAGGAGGCAAGTTCAGGACTCAGGCCTTCTTCCTCCACAGTGGACTGGTTCCAAATGCCCATACGGTAAAAAACCAGCCTAGGAGTTCCCTATGGTCATCATTGCCAGGGAGGTATTCCCAGACCGCGCCATCCTGCTCTTGCCAATGGTGACAGCTGTCAATATGGCCTGCCTCCTCCCAGCAGCTCAGCCCTCTCCAGATTCTGTGTCCAGATCCCTGAGGGCTTCTTAGTTTTCCCGCTTTCCCACACCCTGTCCACGGGTGTTTTCTGCCCCATCAACTAGCATTTGAGCCCTAAAGGTATATAGATGTTGAGTTGACCATTGACATTCACAGCCTGCTTGCTGGAGCATGGGGGGGGGTGGATGGAAGGGCCAATGCACCTGTCCTTGAGTGGGTGGAACTCATCCAGCATGCAGCTGCCCCACAGAGGGGCTCCATCATGGGTTCCCCATCTAAGCTGGGCACCCACTGGGCAAAACTACCACCTCTCTTTAGCAGGGCAAACCAGTGTCCAATCCCAAGGTTGTTGAGAAGACTCCAAATTTACAGACTGAATTTGTCTTCATACCAATGACATTTCAAAATGCAGATCCTTAATGTTACATGGCCTCCCAGAGGCCCAGCCAGTGTCTCAAGGATGCCAGCTTCTCTCAACAGACTTTTCCCAGCAAACTGAGATGAGGAGGAGCACTGGCCTTGGAGATACTGGGTATGTGGGACTCTGCGGTGTGACTTCTGCAAGTGTCTTGGCATCTCGGTACCTCCATCTCTGCTTTTGTAAAGTGAGGAGGTGTTCTGATTCTCTGCAAGGGAGTTACAAAGACTCGGAAAGTCTGCTATCTACCAGGACTGAGACAGCAGCACCTCCTTGGGTGTGGAGGTACAGCAGGGAGCCCCAGAATCAGGCCAGGCTCTAGAGACAATCACACTGCTGGTCTGTACCTCCTCGGGCCTAGGCAAGAGGCCAACCTCTGGGATCCAGCTGCTTCAGGGGACTGGGGCTCTTTTTAATTTTCTTTCTCCTGCTCTGGGGTTTCCCTCAGGCAGGTGGCTGCTCCACACTGGGGACTTCTTCTCTAGCCTCCTGTTTCTTTGGTCTTTGCCAAGGACAGAAGATGCTGGCTCAGGACTCTGCTCTCCCTGACATTTTTCAGGCATCACTGGACCAGCTGTTGGGTTTGGGTGGACAGAGAGGTTCAGAACCACCACAGGCATCTCTCCAGGTGGACCAGGCTGAGGTGAGCCAGAGGCCTGGGAGAGAAAGGGCTCACTGGCCTGCTGAGAACACACAGGTGCAGGGCACCAGCCTGGTATGGGGCTTATTACTTCCTGAAGGTCCTGGAAGGGAGGACTGGTCTTCATGGGCTCACAGAGAGAGGTAGAGGGGAGAGCATAGTAGCTGCAAGATGTCACAGGGATGCCCACTGTGAGCAGTGGTCCGTGTCCAACTGCATCTGACTAAAGAATCTGTGCCCTGAACCAGTGCCACCTAGCATGCCAAGGGCAGCTAGAGGTAACCTTTGTGCCTAAGACCCCTGGGGTCCTCCATAAGTAAGTGCTGTGGGATAATGCTCTTTACCCTGTAAAGATTTGTCACTCATATTGGTTTAATAAAACGCTGTTTGGCCAGTAGCCAGGCAGGAAGGATAGGCGAGGTGACCAGACTAGGAGAATTCTGGGAAGAGGAAAGGCTCAGTCTGCAGTCACCACCCAGACACAGAGGAAGCCAGATGAAAATGCTGGACTGAGAAAAGGTACCAAGCCACATGGCTAAACACAGATAAGAATTATGGGTTAATTTAAGTTGTAAAAGCTAGTTAGTAATAAGCCTGAGCAATAGGCCAAACAGTTTATAATTAATATAAGTCTCTGTGTGTTTTGTTGGACTGAATGGTTATGGAACCTGACAGGACAGAAACTTCACTTAAAGATGAGAAGAAGTCCCTGAGGCCTCTCCTAAGGCACAAACTGAGCCTTCCTCCAGAAGAAGAGGGAGGCAGGGTTTATGGGTGCTACCAAGGAATGCTCAGACAAGGAAAAGGGAAGGTGACTTCTCTATGGTCACTACAAGTCACCTGGAGAATTGTGATGGGGACCAAGTAATCCCTGAGCCCTAAACATCCTGTTTCCTACCCACAAGGAGAGGTTCCCCCAATGACCTCTGAGCTTTTCTATGCCAGAGATGGGCTGAGACCCTGAATGAGTGGAAGGTGCTTATCAGTAAACAGATTTGCCAGCGTGGGCTGGAGAGATGACTCTCCATTTCCACTTACACAGGAAGCCCCTAAGGTACACAAGGAACCCAGTCCCCAAAACTCTGTGCCCCTCACAAAGCAAGTGTACACCCAGGTTGAGTGCCTCTTTCTAAAATGTTCAGGACCAGCCGAGAAACGGTTCAGCAGCTAAAGACACTTGCTACCCCTGCATAAGCTCATCCCTGGAACCCATATAAAGATGGAGGAAAGACCCAACTCCTCAGAGTTGTCCTTTCACACACGCATGCATACATGCATGCATGCACTCACACGTGTGTTCACACACACCATGCACACACATACCATGCACATGTACACACACTGTGCACACAAGAACAATATAATAATTTTTTATTTACATAAAATACTCAGGGCCAGAACTGTTTCTGGTAGCCAAAACAATCCTGTACAATAAGGAACATCTGGAGGCACCACCATCCCTGACCTCAAGCTCTATTACAGAGCTACAGTACTAAAAACAGTTTTCTACTGGCATAAAAATGGATAGATGGACCAATGGAATCAAATTGAAGACCCTGATATTAATCCGCACATCTATGAACACCTGATTTTTTACAAAGAAGCAAAAAATATAAAGTGGAAAAAAGAAAACATCTTCAATAAATGGTGCTGGTATAAATGGCATGCAGGAGAGTGCAAAGAAACCCATATATATCACATGCACAAAACTCAAGTCCAAACGGATCAAAGACCTCAACATAAACCACACTGAACCTCATAGAAGAGAAAATGGGAAGTACACTTGAACGCATTGACACAGGAGACCACTTCCTAAATATAACACCAATAACACAAACACTGAGAGAAACAATTAATAAATGGGACCTCCTAAAACTGAGAAGATTCTATAAAGCAAAGGACATGGTCAACAAGACAAAAACGACAGCCTACAGAATGGCAAAAGATCTTCACCAACCCCACATCAGACAGAGGGCTGATCTCCAAAATATACAAAGGACTCAAGAAACTGGACTTCAAAAGAACAAATAATCCAATTAAAAGATGGGGTACAGAGCTAAACAGAGAATTCTCAATGGAAGACTCTCAAATGGCTAAAAGACACTTAAGGAAATGCTTGGCATCCTTGGTTGTCAGGGAAATGCAAATCAAAAAAAAAAACTCTGAGATATCACTTCACACCAATCATAATGGCTAAGACCAAAAACCCTGGTGACAGCTTATGCTGGAGAGGATGTGGATAAAGGTGGTGGGGGTATAAACTGGTACAGCCACTGTGGGAATCAGTACGGCAATTTCTCAGAAAATTGGGAATCAACCTACCTCAAGACCCAGCAATACCACTTTTGGGTATATACCCAAAGGATGCTCAGTCATACCACAAGGACATGTGCTCAACTATGCTGATAGCAGCATTGTTTGTCATAGCCAGAACCTGTAAACAACCTAAATGCCCCTCAACCGAAGAGTAGATAAAGTAAATGTGGTACATTTATACAATGGAGTACTACACAGCAGAAAAACAATACCATCTTAAAATTTGCAGGCAAATGGATGGAACTAGAAAAAATCATCCTGAGTGAGGTAACCCAGATGCAAGACAAATATAGTATGTACTCACTCATAAGTGGATGTCAGACATAAAGCAAAGGGTAACCAGCCTGCAGGCCACAACCCCAGAGAAGCTAAAATCCCTCTTCCAGAAGCAGACGGAAGCAGATGAAGACATCCACAGCTAACTACCATGCCGAAACCCAGACAAAGAGAGGGACGAACATTAATGTGGACAAAAGGGTTAAGACCACGATGGGAAAATCCAGAGTCAACTGACCCGAGCTAGTGGGAGATCACTGACTCTGGACTGACAATTGAGGAACCTGTATAGGACCAAATTAGGTCCTCTGAATACAGGTGACAATGGTGTGCCTTGGGCAGTACATGGGGCCACTGGCAGTGGGGCCAGGATCTAACCCTAATGCATGAACTGACTTGGTGGAGCCCATTCTCTATGCAGAGATACCTTGGTCAGCCTAGGCATGGGGTGGAGGGGAAGGAATGAGGTGATGGGACAGACTTAGTTGACTTCCCAGGGGGGAGACCTTACCCTCCCTGAGGAGCAGCTGGGGGTGGGGTGGGAGGAGAGGGAAGAACAGGAGAAGAAGATAGAGGGAGAACTGGGATTGGTATGTAAAAAATAAAAATATAAATAAATAAATAAATAAATAAATAAATAGAACTGCTTGAGTCTAGACGCTTTTCAGAACTTTGGAAAATCTGCATAAACATGAGAGACACATTTTAGGAGTGGCATTGGAGTGAAAGCTACAGTCTGTATATTTCAGACACACTTTAGACCCTGAAGATGTCCCTGTGCAATAGTTTGAATAATTTTGTTCATAAACCACATTGCTAGACATTGAACTATGTGACTCTGGTGTCAGACCCGTGTGGGAATGTTCTGGATTTGGGGTATCTGGGATCTCAGAGTTTGGGATTAAGGGTGTTCAGCCCATATGACAGATGCTTCCTTATCTCAAGTCCTGAGGGGTGTGGGTGTGTGGGTGTGTGTGCGCGCGCACCAGCATACAATGTCCATGGAGGTCAGCAGAGCGCGTCAGATCCCCTGAAGCTGGAGTTAGTGTCCATTGTGAGCTGCTTGGAACATAATTCAGGTCCTCCAGAAGAGCAGCGATAATGGCTCTAACTCTCCAGCCCATGCCTGACTTTTTAAATGTAGGCTCTGGGGATTGAACTCAGGTCCTCATGCATGAGTGCCGAACACTTTACCAACCAGACCATCTCCCTAGGCTGAGATAAAGAACAATTTTACAATGACAAAATCTTTCTGACCATACATAGTGGAGCGTAGTAAATGCATTTAAAAATGCAGACATTAACCACAATTCACTCCCATGTTCCACTCTGTGGCTGTTCTCTTTACTTCTCTTTGAAGAATATTTAAATCCAGAGTGTGTATTATTTGCCTGAGCCCTCACTAGCTACATGAGCTGCGGAGCACCTCAGACCTCCACAGTTTCCTTGGCCTTACCACTGCACAGAGCTGCTGGCTCCCCCAGACACTATGGACAAATGCCACTTGTTGTAGAACCTCATATATGACCAGCTTCATCCCCCAACTGAGCAGCTGTGAGATTCCCTCACATCACTGGCTTGCAGCCTATCCATTGCATTCTAGGCTTTTCCCAGAGAGCATGCCGCTGGGAACTCACCTGATCTACTGGGAATGGTCGTCTGTGTTTTCATAGATTGAAGCCATTGGGAATGAGATACTGTGGAAATCTTGCCTATTGACGGAGTTCCTGAATCTAATGTCATTAACAACAGTAATTACAGTGTGTGTGTGGCATACTTTGCGTTGCTTATTATATAATCAATAAAAAGAAAAACTAATATCAATAAATTAGGGGACTGGGGAGGTGGCTCAGTAAGTAAGAACATTTGTTCTGCCAACATTAGGGCCTGAGTCCAAACACTCAGCACTCACATAAAACCAAAAAGCCAGGCGTGGCTGTGCCCACCTGTAACACTGGGGCATGGGGACAGGTGGATCCAAATTGATGAGCTTCCATCCAGCAAGAGACCCTGTCTTGAGGTAATAAGACACAGAGTTACAGGAGAAAGCACCTGGCATCCTGCTCTGGCCTCTGCATGTGAATGCATGGGTGTATATACACACACACTCACACATGTGTGCAACATACTTTATACATGCAACATAGAATATATATATATATATATATATATATATATATATATATATATATATTCAATGAAACCTTAGCGTTGTGTTACAGTCTTGCTTAGTGTCATGCAGTGGACATTTGAAAATATAATACCATTGCAATCCTGTCCTAGTCATATTGCTTGAAGGCTCTATATGATCATCACTGGCTTTACTTTCCCATTTTATAGATGGAAAAGCTGAGACTCCGAGGGAAGCAATAAAGCCAGAACTCAATTGTTGGTTTGGCGTATGAAAGAGGCTCGGTGTGAGGAAGGAAATAGCCCAAGATAGAAACAACACTCAGGAAGATGAAAGAGCGACGTCCAGCTTGAACAAATGAAGGCTGGAACCGGACCCTGTGCGCAGGACTTAAATGGATGATTTCCCGCCTTTGGCCACTCGGCGGCGACAAAGCAGCGTCCACAGCCGCCTGCAAACTGAGCTGGATTCGCAGGCAGCAGCCTGGAGACAAACCAGGCCTGTGAGCGAGATTTCTGGAAAGGACAAGGTAGGAGCAGGTTCTGGCCAAGGATCAGAAACTTTTCAGAAGACGGTCTCCCTTGTGCCTCCGCGTCCTGAGTATTCTAAATCACCTGCGCTCCCTGCGTGTTCCTGACCTCATTCCGAGGCCTGAAAGACAAATGAGAAGAGAAAGGCCGACCAGACAACATGGGAAAGGCAGGCACTACCCGCCCCCCTCCGCTCCGCCCCCATCCCCAGCGGCTCTCCTATCCCCTCCACAAACAAAGAAGCATCCTGAAGAAGCCAGGCCCCAGGTCTCCCACCTGCACGACCAGGGACATTTTCCAGAGTCACTGGAGCCCCTGTAAAACACGGGAATGAAAAGTGTGGCTTCCCTTCCTCAGACATATTTATGCTTAGGGTCTCAGGAAGACACTAAAAGAGATTTGAGACAAAAAGCCACAGAGATGTCAAGAGCGCTTGAGGGAATTGAGGCGGAGTGGGGAACACATCTGTGAACCCAGACATGAAGATCTTGCTCAAGACCAGCCTCGGCTACATAGTGAGCTCTGGGCCAGTTAGGCACCATGACACCCTTGCTCATGCTTCCCTCTGGGTTCTGCGATCCATGCCTTGAAGGGCTGTAAGTCCTCACCCCCACCCGTCCAGCGGGCTTAAGACGCAGTGACATGGCCCCCCTTTCTGAAGCTCTGTCTGTGATCAGACTGGGACTTTCTGAGAATCTGTCACCTAATCCATCCCCAGCATCCTCCTGCATCAGTCCTAGCCTTAGTCTAGATCTCCAGCTCAGAAGATCTAGAACTTCAGCTCCTGGCCATCTTTCGCTACTCGGTGAGTTCAAGGACAGACTGGGCTATGTGGGATCCTGTCTCAAAAACAAAACAAACAAAAAGTGGTGACCGCATCTCATTCTAAAGAGTAAAATAAATTCCAGATGAACCCAATATGTATATGTTAAAAAAATTCTTTCAATTTTTTTTTTATAAAACCACAGCATGCTTACATACAACTTCAAAAATGACGAAGTCCTCTCTCTAAGGAAGGGTAACTGCTCAGACAACATAAAGGATTGCTAACTTCTCCCGAATTGTGTGTGCGTGTGCATTTGTGTGTAGGTGCCCATAGGTGCATGCAAGCGTATGGAGGTCAGAGGACAACTTCCACCGTTGCTTGTTTGATGAGATGGTTTCCCTGTGTCTCCCTGGCTGCCCTGAACGTCACTGGCCTTGAACTCACAGAGTTCCACTTGTTTCTGCCTCCCAGTGCTGAGATAATAGGCAGAGGCATATGCCACCATACCTGGCTCAGCTGTCATTCTGTAGGCACTGTTGATGTTGTTTTTGCTCTTTGAAACGAGGTCTCTCATTGGCCGGGAACTCATCAAGGAGTTCCAAGGATCTACCTGTCTCTGCCTCCCCATTGCTGGGATTACAAACGTGTCTTACCACATCTGACACTCGTGAGGATTCTAAGGACCAAGCTCAGGTCATCATGTGTCCAAGGTAAAACATTTACCGCCTGAGGCCCCTCGACATCCCTTCACAAATAAACCGAAAAACTGAATTGGAAAAAAGTGAGCTCAGAAGTCAGCCAGCGAGCAAAGGAGGAGGGTATTCACAATTTACTTCAGGGATAAGAAAGCATTGCCTTGATATTGAGACACACACACACACACACACACACACACGGGGTCCCAAGCTAACCATGGTGGTGCTTGCCTGTGCCCCAGCCCTTGGTAGGGAGAGGACTGGGTGTTCTTGACTCCCCAAACATCTTGCAGTTTCTTTTTTCTCCTACGTGGGGCAAGAGGTGACCCAAACATAATTTGGTCTCTCCCTGTGTACAAAGTGCTGAGTCATACTTCACAGCCAGCAAGGGTGTTTGTGTGGACAGTCTTGCACAGGCAAGCCTTCATTAGACTGTCATGGCCTTCTTCTGCCCATAGGTGGCCCTAGACCCAAGTTCAAGTGCCAGACTTCTTTTACTCAGGGGTAGAGAGTCCTCGCCCCTCCAGCCTCAAAGTTTGCATGGTGGTGTGCTAGACTAAGTCCTTCAGGAAGGACCATGGAGGGCTCTGTATCCCCTGTCCAAGCTCAGAATCTTCACTGAGTGTTGCCTCCATTCTGGTGCTGGGGAACAACAGCTTTTCCCACTCTAGGGCCTGACCAGGAGCAGGGCCAGTCTTCTAGAGAAAGGGTCATTTTATACACATGCCCCCCACATGTGCAAGAGCACGCGTGCACGCACACACATGCACACAGACACACACACCTGACCATGTGACATGTTCTTTCTGTTCCCCAGGCAAAGCCCACTGCCTGGACAGCGTAACTTCCGGGAAGAAGTCCGCCAGGCGCCAGCCAGCCTGGATGTTCTGACTTGCCTCCAAGGACAGTCGCACCTCTATAACATGCGGTTTCCATGGGTCATTTTCAGCCTGCAAGTCCTGTGGAACAGAAAGACACAAGGGGGTGCCAAGGTGCTCAACGCCTTTCCAGCATCAACCAGGGAGAGAAAATATCACAGGACCACAAACTCCAGCAGGCCCCAGGAGTCCAGAGAGCCTGGCTGGAGAGCTGAGCCTGACTTCCATTCTGTCTCCCGAGGATCTGCTTTCTTGACTATGCTTTCTATTAATCTATATTAATATTGCCAAGTGATGGGCTGCACAGTGACACTTCCCTTAAGTGTGCCATGCACCTGGCCCGCGTTCATCTGCTGCTCTCTCTTCTCCCTTTGCCCTTCCTCATGGTCCTTTTCTATTTTCTACATATGTGTGTATACTGATCGGCAGAAATTCTAGGTTTCACATATGAGAAAAAAGCTATTTGTCTATGTGTAACTCAGTTCCCTTAACGTGATGATCCCTCCGGTGTACTCGTTTTTAAGCGAACGACATAATCATTCATTTTTATGGCTGAATAAAAAACCTCATTGTGTAGGGACCGGTAAGACCACTAGCAAGGTAAGAATTTCAGAGAGGGGACCTATTGAGAGCATGACACCTGCCCAGCTGATTCAGAACTAACAAGAGCTAGGTGCAGGCCTGGGCGGCTGTAATCACAAGATCAGTTGCTGAAACAGTTGGTCAGAGAGCAGGCTCACAGCTGAGGCCAAATGCAATCCCTAAGACTGTTTGGGGTGAATTCACCCAACCACACAGCCGCAGGTCTACTCCCTACCCCAAACAAGGGCCAAGCTGAGTTACACCCCAGAGCTCTTGCTCCAAAGCCACCGTCCACTAAGTTACTCCCGTGAGGAGCAGAGAGGAGTGGCTTCATCCCTCTCAGAAAGGGAGGGCAGCATCCTTATATGGGACTCATGGGAGCATTGCATTCTCCGAGGTCCATTGCTGGCTGTCAGTGGCCGAGCTGGAACCAAGTGACAAGGAAAGGGATAGCAGCTCGCTCTGCAGACAGAGACTGGGATGCGCACCATTAGGGATTAGAGACAAAGTGTAGGCCAGGCACCATAGGGTGTGACACCATAGACCAGCAGCATCCAGGGTGGATGAGAGGGATGGAGAGGAAAGTCTCGGGGAGTGGGGCCTGGAGAATAGGGGACACCTGAAGGAGACAGAGATCTAGAGGGCTCAGACAGCCAAAGAAGCAGAAGAACCGAGGAAGAAATCTCTGGCCCTTCGGCCACTGCCTGCTGTGGTACTGTGAAAGGGTATCCCCCTCCCTAAAGTCTCAGTCCATAGGGGTAGCTTCCCATGCCGAGCCCAGAGGGTTCTGAACCTGTGGACTGGAGGGGTTGAATTGGGAAAATCAAAGACACAGAAGCTGGCCATGCCATGTGCCTCTGTACAGTGTTATGACTCTGACACACCCCCTCAAAGTCCCCATGCTGGAAACTGGGTCCCCAGTGTGGTAGTACCGACAGGCATGGCCTCCAAGGGTCAGTAGGATATGACCTGACAGTCGTCCTAAGTGGATTGAGCCGCTGTCACCACAGCCATCTTGGAAGTAGTTACTGATTCAAGTTCTTGTCCGTCCCCACCCCTCTCCCTCCAGCCCGCCTCCCTCAAGGTGTCACCCTCATCCAAAGCAACCCTCAGCTGCAGACACCCCAGCCTCTGGGACCATGAGAAGTGAGTGCGCTCTGTATCAGTGATGCAGCCTGGGGTGACAGTGACACACAGTGTTTGATCCTCCAGGAGGCTTGGAACTAACGCATCTCCTTTGTACTCCAGCACACTGAGGCCCCAAGAGGTTGGGGACATGGCCCAAGGTTCACAGTGAAGGTTCACTGGACTGGAACAGATAGCAGAACCCTGTGTTAAGTGTCTGTCATCTCTCTCTGCAGCTCCACCATCATAGCCAACCACAGGAGAGGGGAGGGTCACTGGCAGACCCCAAGCCACTTGCCACCTCTAAAGTCAAGTATAAGTCTCTAATGACCCCCAAGGACACAGTCTGGGTGCCTTCAGTGTCGCTGTCCATGTACACTGCTAACAAGCATAATCACACACACACACACACACATGCGCATACCACACACACACACATACATACACACACCATGTACACACGCTCACACACATGCGTGCACATACCACATACACACACCATACACACTCACACGTACACGCACACACATACATACATACACACACCACATACACTCACACATACACATACACACCACATACACACACTACATACACACACTCACACACACACGTACACATATACCACATACACACACACTCACACGTACATTCACACACCACATACACACTCACACATACGTGCACACACTACATACACACAACTCACTCACATACACACACACACACACACACACACTGCAATGCAGAAACACCTGCTCTGCTGACTGTGAGCACTCAGCCACCGCTTCTTGGCAGTAGGCAGAGGAATGTATGGGCAGACAACTGGGAAAAAGAGGGAAGGGGCAGGAAGGCCTCCTCCATCCTCACCGAGGCACTACATGCAGAGGAGTCAAGGCAGGAGGGGGCGCTACCCCTCAGGTTCCCAGCGGCAGGTGGATGGGTGAGTACCAACCTTGTGCCAGAGCCAGCCACTGCTGGGAAAGTGCTGAGCGCTCTGGAGATGCTGAAGCCTGGCCCTGGGCTTCTTGCTCTCTAGATGAGGGGTCAGGGACAAGCACAGGCCTCTCCAGTCCAAATGAGTGAAACAAGACCTTAAGGTGGGGCCTGGCCAACAACCTGCCTCCCGGGCTTGTTGAGAGTACTGGGTGGTGTAAGGACTGGGAATCCGTGATCTTGTAGCTGGTGTACTCAAAGAAGGCAGTAGGGGCTGGGGAACCACTCATGGTAGGACACTTGCCTGGTGTGGCAAGGCCCTGGGCTCCATCTCAAACACTGAAGCTAAATACATGACTTGGGATGGGCCCCCAGGACAGGCTGGTGACCCTCTCTGGATCCTTCCTCTGCAAGTGGAGACTGAACGGGTCAGACTCCTGCATGTGACATGAGGTGGCCTGTGTAAAGTACCTGTGAGGGTGGGTGACACACAGCATGCCAGCCTTCTCTTCTCCCACCCAGCTCCCGCTCAGCCAGTGCCTGATAGGTCACCTCCTCTGCGATACTGCTTTGGGGTGAAATTTTAAGCCGTGGGGACCCTCACTACTGATCCTGCCCCTCCAAGCCACAGAGGGCATGATGACAGTCTCTGCCTCCAAAGGGCTCCTAGCTGGGGAGTCAGGACTAGATAGCAAAGGCCACTGTGCAGGCCTAGCTGGAAGAAGGGACTCCACGGCCAACCTCTTGAGTCCGGAAGGTTGTGTGGGAGATTTGGGGGCTGATGAGCATTCTGGGAGAAAGGGTGCAGCATTGCAAAGACAGGAAGGATTTGAAGACAGGCTAGAGGGTAACTAACACCATGGGGGAAAAAGAAGGTGGAGGAGTCTCCTTGTGGTTGGCCTTCAATGATGGGCTGAGAGGGTGTGGAGGATGGGAATACTAGAGATGGAGCACATGGGGTAGGAGTGTCCTAGGAGGAGACAAGGATGGGAAGACCATATACAGTAGGAGGATAGAGAATGTTCTCGATAGAGAGTGGGAAGATCAAGGATGTCTATGCTAGAGAGTAGGATTTGAATATGGACATGGCAGAGAGTGCAAGGCAGGAGAGTCTGCTGAACAGCTAGTGGCTGCCGGGCCCTGGGAGTTAGGGGTCCTGCCAGTGACCCTCCCCTCTCCTGTGGTTGGCTATGATGGTGGAGCTGCAGAGAGAGATGACAGACACTTAACACAGGGTTCTGCTATCTGTTCCAGTCCAGTGAACCTTCACTGTGAACCTTGGGCCATGTCCCCAACCTCTTGGGGCCTCAGTGTGCTGGAGTACAAAGGAGATGCGTTAGTCCCAAGCCTCCTGGAGGATCAAACACTGTGTGTCACTGTCACCCCAGGCTGCATCACTGATACAGAGCGCACTCACTTCTCATGGTCCCAGAGGCTGGGGTGTCTGCAGCTGAGGGTTGCTTTGGATGAGGGTGACACCACTTGCCAGGTGAGGCCGCCTCACCCTGCCCATCTGCTCATGCTCATGGCTGCTGGGAGCCCTGGAAGGCAGTCTGTAAGTGTGGGGGAAAGAAGCCCGCACGGAGGCCAGGCTGCGGCTAGGGATCGGGATCCGTCCTTTCCACCAGTCATGGATTCCAGCTCTATATAATGTGCTTCTCCTTCGCTTCTCCCAGGACATCTGTTTGACATTTGCCTTGTGTGACTGCAAGGGGTCGGTGCTGGGTAAGATCCTTTTGAACATCTTTGCCTTGAAGTAAGAGGCACAAATGTTCAGGGAGCGGCTGGCGGTAGCCTGCCTTCTTCCAGCTCCCCCTGCACTCACCTTCCACCCTCGGCGCCATGTCCGTGCCCTGGGATCCAAGTCCAGACCTCTGGGTCAATTCAGAACAGCTCACTGATTCCAGCTCCCGCTCTCCTGCTGGCGTGCAGAGACGGTAACTTCACATACATGTGTATAGTCTGTTCCTTTCCGTGGGGGTGTGTCTGCGGAGAGAACTCCTTCTGCCTCTCATTTCCATTTTAATTTGGCCCAACAGTGCTGCATAGACCCCACAGCCTTTCAGAAGGAGACAAATGCATATTAAGTCTCAAGGCAGCGGGATGGTGACAATGGTTCGTGGAGCCCCATAAACAGAATGTATTGAGCATCTACCACAGTGCCCAGCATTGCCCACTACCCTTGTTGGTGTCATTTCATGTTTTCCTTCTATTATTTTCATTTTGTTTCAGGGTGTGTGTGCACAGTTGTGTGTGTGCACAGTTGTGTGTGTGCACAGT
>JABTXL010007139.1:39814230-39857075 GCA_025134845.1 Neodon shergylaensis
CTCTCTCTCTCTCTCTCTCTCTCTCTCTCTCTCTCTCTCTCTCTCTCTCTGTGTGTGTGTGTGTGTGTGTTGGGGGGAACTACTTTGTTATTAGCAGTTCCTGAAGCTTGGTGGGGTGCTATACACCTGTAATCCTAGCACTCAGAAAGCTGAGGCGGCAGGGTTACATGTTCAAGACCCACCTGGGTTATAGCGTGAGTCAGTCCAAGTTAAGCAGCTAGACCATAGCTCAAAAACAAAAGCAAACAACATAAAAACAAGGATTAGGGTGGAGTTCAGTGGTAGAGTGCTTGCCTAGCATACCCAAGGTCCTGGGTTGCACCCCCAGCATCCCCTGTCTCCTCGGGGAGGAAAATCCACCACTCCCTGGAGGGACAGAGAGCAGCCCAGTGAAAGGAGAAGCCTCCTGGTAGCTCCGGTTACCCCACTTTCCAGGAAGACCCATGACTGTTCTTCTCTGGCAAAGGCCAGCTGTGGCTAATTTTAAGGTTTCCTAACCCCAGTCCCTCCCAACTCCCCAGCTCTAGTTAAAAAGGACAAGCACCCCGAGCCAAGCCCACTTAGCCCTGCAGCTGGCAGATGCCCTTCATCTTGGACTTGCCAGCGGCCCATGGCTGAATTCTTTTTCACATCTCGGGCATGACGGGCCCAGAGACTAACCAGCACCCACAGGGCGGGGCTGTCCGAGACAGCGGTCCTGTTATGAAATAGGGCGCCTCTCCTCGGAATCCGGCTCTGTATCCCGTCAAAACGATGTGTGTCTTTCCTTTCCTTCCTCGAGAAGGTGAAATATAAGCCTGGAACAACACTGGATCCCTGTTCCCTCCTGGACAAAAGTCAAAACTGGAATCTGATAAATCTGAAATCAGCACTCATTTCTAATTGGACGTCACGGGGCTGGACGTGGTGCCAGGGCCGGTGGCATTTCACGTCGTATGTTATTGTTGGTGCCGACAGAAGACATGAATCTTTCGGAACATTCAAGAAATGAGTATTTCCACGATTCCAGCAACTGAACACCCACCTATTTTACTTATTACAAAGGAGGCCTCTGTCCCTCCCTTGAAACTTTGCAACAATCACATAGGCAGACTCCAGGGGACCCTTCGCCCCTCTGGGTGCTAACCAAGGATTGTCTCTTACTTCTTGACCTGAAAAGACTCCTACTTGCCTACAAAACCCAGCTTAGAATGCTCTCTGAGAATCCTACCCAGTTTCCTGCTTACCCAGGCCTGCTTGTAGGTGACCAGGAGCTAATGAGTCTCCAGACATCCAGAGCCTCTGTTAACTTCATGTGGCCCCTTTGTCACTTTTCAACAGCTCCTGGGACAGGTACAGTAATGCCCCCATTCTCTTCCAGTCTTCACAGGTTCCAAGCCTGGTACCTATGAGGGGGCCCTGTAATCATAATTGCTGTGTAAGTAATGACCATTTTTCTCATTAACATAAAGCAATGATTTGGGGCCACGCATCTTGGCACATGCCTGATGTGGTTGTAGATCAAGAGCAGCAGGTCATGACTGGAGAGACGTCTCAGGGGTTAAGGACACTGGCTACTCTCTCACAGGACTCAGATTCGATTCGCAGCACACACACGGTGGCTTACAAAGATGTGTAACTCCAGTTCCAATGGATCGGACACCGTCATCTGGCCTCCATAGGCACCATGCACACATATGAGTACACAAACATAAATGCAATCAAAATACCTAGACACATTAAAATACATAAAAAAGGACTGGAGAGATGGCACAGAGGTTAAGAGCACTGGCTGCTCTTCCAGAGGTCCCAAGTTCAATTCCCAGCAACCATTTTCATGAGAACACTCAAGCAGTCCGAGGGCTTTCCTCCTCCATGCCTAAGGGTGGAGAGGGCACAGATTGGTATCTTGCTCATACTCAGCTACCCAGGCACCTGTCAACACTTCATTATTCACACAAACAAGGAGTCTTGTGATGGCATTGCCTAGGGCAGCTTCATTGGCATGAAGCAGAGTGGTCTCCATGAATGTGCTTGGATATGTTCACAGCACATGTTCACGTGCATCCCTGTGCCACTGAATGAGGGACTGCGCTCTGAGAAACACCTTTAGGCAGGCTCCTTGTCATATGAGCACTGTGGAGTGGGCTTACACAGGCCTAAATAGTAAATGTGACCTCCTGATCCAACCCGAGACACCCATAAACATGGGATGAAGCAGGCTGCCACTGGCATTGACACTATGGACATAATGCTTAATCTTGATTGTCAATTTGACTGCAGGATTTAAAACCACTATGGAAGTCAGGCAGTGGTAGCACATGCCTTTAATCCCGGCACTCAGGAGGCAGAGGCAGGTGGATCTCTGTGAGTTTGAGGGCAGCCTGGTTTACAAGAGCTAGTTCCAGGACAGGCTCCAAAGCCACGGAGAAACCTGTATGGGGGAGGGGGAACTGGAGTTTCACACTGAAGATGAAAGCATTGGGCATCAGCCCTTGCCTTCCTTAGTCCTGACTGCAGAAGCCACGTGACCAGTGGCCTCCAGTTCCCACTGTCACAAGTTCCCCACCATGATGGACTGAACCATCGAACTGTGAGGCAGCGTGAACCTTCCTTTCCTTCGGTTGATTTTGTCAAGTATTTTGCTGCGACAATAAGGCAATTTTCAAGTGGTAACACTTGGAAATCAATGTAGAGAGAAGTGGGCTGATGTTGTGACAAATCTGAGTGTGTGGTTCAAAGGCCTTTGGAAGCGGTTTGTGGGAAGGATGTGGGAGAGTTGGAGTTTGGGACTTGGAAAGCTGTAGAACGTTATAAACAGAACCTAATGGACCATTATGGAGGGGATTTTAAAGTCAAGAGTGCTAAGAGTAATGTGGACAGCAAAGGCCTGGTTAGGAGGCTTTGGAGAAAGTAAGACTACTGGCAACGAGGCTGGAGGCCATTCATGGGGTATTCTAGATATAACGTTGATGGATGTTGCCTGTGTCCTTTAAACTTGAATAGTGCCAAACACAGGAGTGATGGGCTAATTTATTAGGTGGAGGAAATAAAATAGCATTCAGGTTACAGCACGGCTACTGCTCACAGCCCTCATCCAGGTCCACAGTGAGAGAGACCATGGACAAATGCCACGGAACACTGCAGGCACGGAATAGAGCTAGCCCAAGAGAGAGGCTATGTGTGCTGCAGGCTGCAGAGCTGGGGGAGAGGACTATCTAAGCCCTTATGGCCCAAAAGATTCCATCAAAATCCTAGATGCTTGACATGGAGCTGTAGCCTCAACGTTGCAATCCTCCTGAGTCAGATCCAGAGTGTTGTGATTATAGAGTTGCCTAGTAAAGTCATGTTTCCCTTTGTTTGTTTGTTTGTTCTTCAAGACAAAGTTTCTCTCTGTAACAGCTCTGGTTGTCCTGGATTCCCCTCTGTAGGCTAGACTGGCCTTTAACTCACAGAGATCCACGCCTCTGCCTCCTCAGTGCTAGGATTAAAGGAGTGTGCCACCATTGCTAAGCTATCCCAAATATTTCTGATCTATGATGGCAGATATACAGCTCAAGCCCACAAATACAAAGGGCTAAGCCTACTATTTATTTCAAAGGCTTTTGGATTCAGCGTGCTCATAATTTATTTAGGATATTTTTGCGTGTGCAATTATTAAGAGAAACGATTATATGTTGTCTTTTTTCACACAAGATCTCCCTATATTGCCTAGAGAGACCTCAAACTCATGATCTTCTTTCCTCTACTTCCCAAGTGCTAAGATTCCAGACATCAATTCCAGGGAAAACATTTAGAACAGACCCCTAGTATGTGGAGGAGTCCCACTGAGCCTCGGTGTTGTGCTCCTGGCTTCCTGGTAGCATTGTCACGGGCACACTTGTCGGTTCTGGTTAGGAGCCACCACACACAGTAGCCTCTTGAGATGTTTGCCAAACTGCTGAACTGAGAACAATTTGGCAAGTGTCCAGAGAGTCAATGAAAATGTTCATTATCTTTGCCCTGTTTCGGCCTCTGTTCTGGGCTTTTTCTAAGGACCCTGGCTCATAGGGCAAGTGGGAAGCCGTAATCGACATGAATTCACCATGGAAATTGGAAAATGCTTTACAAATGTTTTCCAGACTCGTGTGAGAGATGGACTAAACACGGGGCTCCTGAGAGCACTCCCCTGGAGTGCTCCACACAGACAGGGACATCTGAAGAGCGCCCCCTGGACAGCTGCTGGGACACATTGAGACAGGCCGCTTTCTCTTCATATTGACCACCTGCTGAAAGGAAAATGGCTGTAAGAAAATGTTAACTGTAAAGGACAAAATTAAAAAAAATGAAATCCATGACAGGAAGAAAAGAATACATAGAAGTCTTTTTTTTTTTTTGACAGAGGTGGTCAGCCACTGACACCAGGTCTACATTTCCTACTAATGTAATGTGGGCTTAGACATCCCAGAGGAGCAGTGTCTGGAATGTTCTGCAGTTGTTATCTCAGCCAGCAGACACATCAACCTGGAAACTTCAAAGTTCAAGGGCAGAAGGAAAGCGGGCGGTGGGACACCCTGCTCAGCATCCTGCTGCGCTTCCCACTAACTGTCCCAGTGATTGAAACAAACATGATGGGTGCCGTGAAAGGTGGAAATACCACCCCATTCTACTCTCTGTAACTCCAGCTCAGGGGGAGCCATGCTTCAGAACAAGGGATGATTGCCTTTATCATAAGAGGGGCTGGAGTGAAGATGGCTCAGCAGTTAAGAGAACTGCTCCTCCAGAGCGCCTGAGATTAATTCCTAAAGCTCACTTTGGGCAGTTCACAACTGCCTATAACTCCAGCTCCAAGACATCTCATGCCCCCTTCTGGCCTCTGCTGGCACACACACACACACACACACACACACACACACACGGCATACAGTTGCACAGACATATGCACACAAATAAAAAAATTAAGTAAATAAGGACTAGTATGGTAGCACACACCTGGATCGCAACATTCTGAAATCAGAGGCAGGAGGATTACTGCCAGTTCAAGGCTAGCTAATCTACAGAGCAAGTTCCAGGCCTGGAGGGGTTGCATAGCAAGACCAACCCTAAGCACAAAACAAGAGGCTGTATGTCAGTTCAGTCTGCAAAAGCGCTTGCTTTGCAAGCAACAGGACCTGAGTTCGATCCCCCAGGGCTCACTTAAAAGCCTATAATCTCATTATGGGGTAGGTGCAGACAGACAGATCCCTGGTGCTTGCTGGCTAGTCAGCCTTGCCTACTGGGCAAGCTACAGTCCAAGGAAAGACCCTGAATCAAAGAGTGGAGAGCAACTGAGAAGTCACTGTGAAGATTGTCCTCTGACCTCCATGTGCACATTTGTGCACCTGCACACATACAAAAGCAAGCACACACAGAGCAAAGAGGGGCGAATCCAGGGCTGTAGTTCAGTTGGTAAGAGCAGCACTCGCCTGACTTCCATGAAGTCCTGGGTTAGATCCCCAGCACTTCAAAATCTGGACATGGTGGTCTAAGGCTGCAATCTCAACCCTTGGGCAGTGTAGACAGGGGAGACCAGAAATTCAAGGCCAGCCTTGGCTACGTAGAGGATTGGAGACCTGGAGACCCCGTGAAAAGAAAAAAGGGAGGGAGAAAGCGTAAGAGGGTAGGAGAGGGGGAGGGAAGGAGGGAGGGAAGGAGGGAGGGAGGGATGGAGGGATGGAGAGATGGAGGGAGGGAAGGAAGAAGGGAGAGAGCAAATTTCAAGTGGTGGCACTCCCTATATTCTCAGAAGGATGAGGTAGGAGAATCCCAAGTTTAAAGGCCAGCTTGGAGCACTGCAACAAGGCCCTGCCTCAAGATAACAATAAACAAAAAAAAATCAGAGCAGAGGGTTTAAAATCAGACCAGTACACCACAGGGTGTCAACAGCAGGACTGTAGCTTTTGGCCCTGGCTTATTTGTCCTTTTTTTCTGAGATGAATAAACATGCTTTTTCCTAATAAGGATGGAGCAAGTTGTATTTTAAGAAGCAGAGGGGACAGGAGGAGGAAGAAAAGAGAGGGGGTGAGGGAATATCAATTACACAATTAAAAAGTTACAAGATTGAAAAATTCCTTCACATAAAACAGAGCATGGCTTCCTCCCAATCACCCTACAAGGAAGCAGCAGAGATACTCTTCATCTGGTGTAAAAACTAGGAAACAGAACTCTGGAGCTGCTAAAGTCCCCAAAGGCCATTGTAGACACAAGCCTCATCTCAAAACTCTCAGCATGAAATCCGGGTTCCCTCCCTTGAGCAGAGACCACTTCATCCGAGGGACCTGTGGAATGAGTCTGTCCTGGACTAGAGGTGGGTCTCCTCTTGGCCCTGTAGAGTCTTTACAGCCCCCTGATCATAGATGTCTTGAAGACTTCCCGTTCAAGCAGGGCTGACCAGAGGTCTTCTGTGGAATGTGGAACTGGGCCATGGAGAAACAAGAGTGGTCCCCTGGAGAGTCTGGAGAAACACTGGCTCATCCTATGGCTTGGGGTACAAGAAGATTGGTCTCTGGGGGACAAAAGGGATAAAGAGATGTGGGATGGAATTAAGGCCAAAGGGTGGCAGCCTGAGCTGGACAGGAAGGCTAGCTGTGTTCTTGCCTCACATCCAGAGAATGATACTATTGTGTTGAGCTGTCCTTTTGTTAATGGTGCTACTATAGGCTCTTCCCCACAGTGTGTGTGTGTGTGTGTGTGTGTGTGTGTGTGTGTGTGTGTGTGTACATGACTTTCAACAGTCTGACTCCACATGCCAGGCTCAGATCCCAGCAATCCTCTTGCCTCTGTGTCTCATGCCCACTGCAACCATGACTCTTTTCTTCCTAAGGTTTATTTTATTTTATATCCACGAGTGTTTGCCGGAGTGTGTGATTGTGTGCAATCAGCACCCATGGAGGCCAGAAGAGGATGTTGGATCTCCTGTAATTGGAATTACACATAATCATGATGTGGGTGCTGGGAATTGAACCTGAGTCCTCTGGAAGAGCAGTCAGTGCTCATAGCCATCTCTCTAGCCCCCTACCATGATTCTTAGAGAAACAAGCAGGAGCAAGGAGGGTATATCAGTGACTTCAGCAACTGCTCCCTTAAGGAATGAAGCAAGGATGTCACTGCCAGCACTGTTCAGAGTCACTGTGGTCATGGAGGGCTCAGTAAGTGTGGTGGGAGAAGGGAAGGGATGATAGAAGCAAAGAACTGAAAGGAAAAGCAAAAATAACCTGGTTCTTGGGTGACAGGATGGTCCACTAGTAAAATCACAAAGCCAACTGAAAAACAAGTTGAACTGATTAGAGGTCTATAAGGGATCTGGACACAACACAAACAGCCAAAGCCAATTGTTTACCTGTATGTTGATGGAAAACAATTTCACTGTATAATGGGGGAAATGTAGCATTAACAATAAGCAGCGAGAACCAGAAAATAAACCTAATGTGTACCCCACAATCTCTACGTAAAACATAAAATTTTATTAAGCAACACAAATGAAGGCATATCTGGAGACCATATAGTCCACATGACCATATGACCATACAGAGGCCATGTGTATCACTGGCCACGGTTCTTCATCCCTGTCTAAACTCAGGGGGAAAGTGCAACTTGCTGTCCCCTAACTTTGGATTTGACCACATGATCTGCTTTGCCCAGGATAAAGTAGGCAGGCGTTCTGAGCCCTGCTTGGCTTTCTGCTTTTTCTATCGTTAGAGGATTTGGGTTCAGACTTGCTCTCAAAATGGAATGCAAGGAACAGAGCTGAGCCTCAACCTTGGTGGAGAGTCAAACCCAGCCGGATCTGCCTACAGTCTGGAGCAGAGCTATCCAGTGACGCTGCAATGAACCTCCTTGCTGACACTGCTGGATTTGGAATCCCCTAGGAGACACACCTCTATGCATGCTTGTGAGGACATCTCCAGAGGTTCAGCAGAGGAAGGAAAAGCAACACCTGGGTTGGAGATGAGAGTGAATATAAAGATTGGAAAGGAGAAGGCAAGCCAAGCACCAGCATTGCCTCTCTCTGAATCTGCAGATTCAGGCTGACCCGCTTCTTCAAGTTCCTCCAGCCATGATGAACTGTACTCTCCAGCCATGAGCCAAACTAAACTTTTCCTTCCTTAAGTTGCTCTTGCCAGGTGTTCTGTCACTGCTATAAGAAAACCAACTCATACATACACCCAGCCACAGCCAGTCTGCAGTATCCAAACTTGTGAGCTGGAACATACAGGTGCACACTAAACCACTAAGTTCGGGGCTAATTTGTTACCCAGCAAGCGCTAACTATAAACGTCATAGTCCTAGGAAGAGACACTCTTTGTTGGAAAGATGTGCACTCTCTAAACACTACACTGTGACGAAGCATAACTCAAATAAAAACAACCATAGATATTTACTTCCCTGAAACTTAAAAAAAACAAATTGTAAAGCAAATTTAGCACTAAAATTTTGAAAGAAGCTAATGGAGGAAGAAAAGGCCTAACTTCAATAAATATTAAAAAGCATCCAGGGGCTGGACAGATGGCTCAGTAGTTCAGGGTACTGACTGCTCTTGCTAGCACCCACATGGTTACAACCACGTGTACCTCCAGTCCCAGGGGAACTGATGCCCTCTTCTGGCCTCTGTGGAGATAAAACACCCAGACACAAAAAAGTAAATAAAAAAGCAAAAGACTTTAAAGTACCAAAACTTGAGGAAAGTCACACACCAGAGGGAGAGATATAAAGGAAGACAGAAATGGAAGGCCAATGAGATGACTCCGTAGATTAAGGCACCTGCTGCCAAGCCTAGTGACTTGAATTCAATCCCAGGCCCCATGTGGTGGAAGGAAGGAACTGACAACAGCCTACAAGCTGTTCTCAGATCTCCACACACATGCCCTGGCATGGCCACGCCCTCCCTAGGACAGAAGCCAATGCTGCTGATGATGTCAGGGAGGAAGCAAAGGGAGAAGGAAACCCTATCTCAAAAACAACAAAATGAAAGAAAGAAAATAAAAGGCTGGGGGAGGGGAGCAAAATGTCACAATCAAAAAGTATAGCGTACCACAGCTCTGTGATGAAGGTAGCCAGCCGTAACTAGTGCCAGGGTACTCGTGTGGTTTCTCGGAACTGAGCCTGGTTTCTCTGCAACAGCAGTGTCTTAGTTTAGGGTCTGTCCTGCTGTGAAGACACAAAATGACCAGGGCAACTCTTATAAAGGAAACATTTAATTGGGGGCTGGCTTACAGTTCAGAGGTTTCGTCCATTATCCTCATGGAAGGAAGCATGGCAGAACACAGCAGACACAGTGCTGGAGAAAAGGTTGAGAGCTCTGTATACCCATCTGGCAGGCAGCAGCACTGGGCTTCCAAAACCTCAAAGCTCAACCCTAGGGATACACTTTGTCTAATGAGGCCACGCTTCCCAATCCTTCCAAATAATGCCACTCCCTGGTAACCAACTACTCAAATCTCGGAGCCTATGGGGGTCATTCTTATTCTTATTAGCTCTTACTGCTAAGCCATCTCTCCAACACATACGTATATTAAAACTTTATTTTTATGGTTTTTAATTTTTATTTATACACACATGTATATGTAAACAAGTGTGTTGGTGCCCTCAGAAGGCAGAAAAAAAATGTGCTATACTCTGGACCCAGAGTCACAGATGACTGTGACGGTTCTCCTGCCCGGCATGGTGGCACATGCCTTTAATCCCACACTTAGGCACCAGAGGCAGGAAGATCTCTGTGAGTTCAAGGCCAGCCTGGTCTACAGAATGAGTTTCAGAACAGTCGAGGCTACACAGAGAAACCCTGTCTCAAAAGACATTTAAAAAAAAGTCAGACATAAGCTGTGTTGGAGACTGAACTAAGAGGATAAGTGTGGGTATGAAACACGTCTGTGTTACACAGCAAGATCTTGTCTCACACACACACACATCAGATGTGACTTCCTAACCTGCAATGAGAAAATGGTCAAAATGTTCCAAAAATCCAAAAGCATCCACTTGGAGCCAGAAGGCTGATGGACTGGATGCTGCCCAGACAGGTGACATCCATGCATTATTCCAGATGGATTGTCACTGCCCACTGAATTTCTGTATGGTCTGAAAATTCTACAGGACGTGTACAATAAATAGAAACACAAAACTAGAAAGAAAATCAGCGTGAAACAGAATGAATGCCTACACTTTGATAACGGGATAGAATTAGAGACCTATGTGAGCATAGAAATGGCTCCTTGGCCCTTCACTACTTTCTGTTCAAGAAGTCACTGTTTTCCAAACTCAGGAGCCCTACCAAAGTGACCCGCATATCTCTAATGTCCTGCATGGGATCTAACTAAACTATGAATGGAGATGTCATTGATGTAAGCCTGATCTGGTGGCATCTTTGTCTTGATGAAGACACTGGGAATAAATCTATGGAAGGGGAAAAAGGCCAGAGGACATTGTCGTCCCACTAAAGCCTCAGTTAGTAGACATTGTCCTGTCAAAGCCCTTCTAATGGGTGGGCGTCTCTTTTGTCCCCATTTCAGGCTTCTTGTATACCCACCCTCGCCCCAGCTTCTGTAAACTACCTAGATGCCCTTCATAGGTCAGTCCTATGAAATGGCTTCTGAGCTGTGCTCTTTTAAATCTTTATTAACTTGACCTCAGACCTATCCCATTCCTCCAGGAGAATCAGAACAAGAACCACCGTGACAGAACTATCAATATCAGCTGGGCATGTGCCACTGAGCCATGCTCTATAAGCACATGGTATCCCATGGTATTCTGGGGTACCCTGACATGCAACCTCTTTTCTGCAGACTCGATACACAGATGTGGAAACCAAGGCAGGTCAAGAACTGACTATGGAGATGCATGTACCCTTGGTGGCCTCACTGGCCCCACACCAGCTGCTGTCTCTGTTCTTGTCACCGTCATCTGAACAGCTGTTGCTGAGGCTGTTGCTTTCCTTGCTGGAGGCCCCTGAAGACAACAGATGCTGTGGGTCCTCTCTGCATCCTTCAGCCCTGGCAAAAGGTGAAGATGTTGGATGAGGGTAGGTGAGGCTGAAGAAGAGGCAAGACAAAAAGGAGCAGTTCCAGGGAGAAAATTCAAGGAGGAAGTGAGAAGGTGAAGATCCTGAATAGGGTCTTCAGAATGATCTAGAATGGGGGCAGGGAAGGGCTGCACGAAGGAAAAGAAAGGGTCAAACAAGAATTTGCTCCTGGGAGCATGTAAACATTCCCTTGGAACCAACACTACTTTTGCCAACTCTAGGAGGAAGGCCCTGCATAAATGGTCTTATGAGGACCTGGGCCCAGGTGTCAGTTCAGGCTCACTATTTGTTGCCTAAATGCATCCTGACGCCCAGAATTTTCTGTAACCTATGGAGTAGGCCCTGTGCTGGAAGCTCCATTCTGGACCACTTGTTCTGATAACCTAACATAGCCATCACAGCCCAGACAACTTTCAGGGCTGTTCCCATTAGCATGAGCCTTCTGACCCAGGTTCCAGCCCCTTCTCACCCTCTCACCCTGAAGGACTGCATCTTAACTATCTTAGATAAGCCCTGTCGTGTCCCCTAAGCAACCTTCCCCTTCTCCCAGAGCTCTGGGTGGCCCAGCATCAGTCTGTGCTGAGCTCGCCCCTGCCTCACAATGCCAAGTTGCTATCAGAGTCTGATAAGGCTGTGCCCTGCCTGCCACCAAGCTCTTTGTCATGCCCCCTCTGTAATGTTCCTGCTTTACCTAATTTATCCATTGTCACCCATGCCTAACAGGGAGAGGCCTCTAGCAGAGCCAAGGCATCCGGCGCTGTGGTTTGCTTTTGTTTGTTTTGATTCCTTCAAGGACCAGAGTATGTTCATACAGCTTTGGTCTCTCAGATGCTCTCTTCTGGGTCTAGAAAAAGAATCCTCCCTGCAATATTCCTCAAGCAAAAAAATATGGACTGCTACCAACATCATATTCTGCCATATCACATTCAATTCATTTGAGAACTCCACTTATCCCTCCCTCTCCAGGGGAAATAATGGGGGGAAAGTTGCATTTAGGCTTCCAAGATCTCTGTAATTTGCCCTAGAGAGAACAAAGAGGCTTGAGTTATTAACTCTGTTTTATACTCGAAGCAAACATGTCTCCTAGAGATTAAACGGCTTGCTTGTGTCACCGGGCTGGAGGGGCTTGGGAAACACAGCCAAGCTGCCCATTCTGTCTCTAGACACCCAGCTCTCCCCACCGCTCTGTCCTGCCTGCAAAAGCACTTTTACTGCCGTCTGTCGACAGCCGCGTAATGCGGACCAAATGCAGATCAACCCCTCAGGACGGCGAAAATAGAGACAGCCCCTACGATTTAGCCGAATAGGTTCGAAATGATTGAAAATCGCTGGTGTCCACTGAGGATCTAAACGAAGAAGAAAAAAACAGTGCACAAGCAATCATCCTGGCAATAGATGCTTCTAGAGAAAATGAGTGTGAAGGGGCCGCTCACTAGATCTCTGGAGCGCTGCTTTCTAAAAGGCAATCAGTGCTGTCTTCCTGGCACAGGGACGAGAAAGGCTAGGCACTGGGAAGAGCGCAGCATCCTTGTAGCCAATCAGCCCTTACTGCAAAAGAAGACATCCATTCTGTTTGGTCAGCTGCCTGGCAGTCACTCCCGTGCCTAGAGGATGCTGGTCAGTATCCAAATGACCCCTCTACTTGGAAACCCCCCAGCTCAACGGGGCCTAGAGAATGTTCCCGGTGTGGAAAGGCTTTTCCCTTAAGCCCTAGATGAGACAGACAGCAGGCAGTGGGAAGTCAATGTGCCTGAGATAGCCCTCAGAGGTGGCTTTGATTTCTAAAGTGACCAGGTTACCTGGAGAAGCTGGTGACCTTCTGAGTAGATGGACTATAATGACTGTACTATAAGGGAAAGCAGGCCTTTGAAAGAAAATGAAGAAAGCGGGGGCAGTGCCCAAGATATACCCAAGGTTTCTTTTCTACCCAGAGAGAGAAATGAAAGTGGTAGACAAAGGACTGCTCTCCATCAGAGGAGGTAGTTTTCCAATATCTCTGCTCTCCGCCCTTGAGCTCTGCATCGATCAAATGGACCAAACAGGGCTGGGATGTAGCTCAGCTGGTAGCGTGTTTGACTGCTATGCAGGAAGCCCTGGGTTTAATCCCCAGTACAGCATAAACCAGGTGTGATGATACCTGTCTCAATAAACCCAAAATTCAGCAAGTAGAGGCAGGAGGAGCAGGAGTCCAAGGTCATCCTTAGCTACAGAGCAAGTTCAAAGTTAGCCCGAGCAACATGAGCTCCTGTCTCGAAAAAATAATGAAGGAATAGCTCTTGACCCCATTCACAGGTCAAGGACAAAGATTACACAGACACGGGCTAGCTCTGTGACAGTGTGACGCAGACTCTAGTAGTGTTGTTCAGAAGAGGACCATGAAGACTCCGTTGAACGGTCTGTGGTCCGTAGACGCTGTGGCAAGCAGTATTGATTCATAAAACTGGAAAAGGCACATTGGAAACCCAGCACCTGGTGCGTTAAGTCCGCAAAGATGTTGGTTCTGTTGACAAGGCAAAGACTATTGAGGACCGATATGCTCCCCAAGACTCAGGGGCTGAAACCTAGAATGTTTATATGAGTAAATTTAGAAGTAGGACCTTTAAGAAAGTAAAGATACTTCTTTTTATTATTCATTGTTATTATGTTGTTATTATTGTTATTATTATTTCTTTGGTTTATTGAGACGGGGTTTTCCTGTGTAGTCTTAGCTGTCCTGGAATTCACTCTGTAGAACAGACTGGTCTACAATGCATAGATCCACAGAGAGCCGCCTGCCTCTGCTTCCCAAGTGCTAGGATTAAAGTCACATGTCACCACACCCAGCTGATGTTTCATTTTTTTATTTGCAATGTCGGTGACGAAACCCAGGGCTTTCCACATGCTATCGACAAATGTTCTACCACCGAGCTACGTCCGCAGACTTCGGTGTTTTGAAACAGGGTCCCATTACGTAACTCAGGCTTGCCTTCCACTCTATGCAGCTGTGAACTCACAATCCCATTGCCTCGCCTTCTGCACTCAAGGGTTGCTGCTTTGTGTCACCACACCCTGACGAGACTGGTTTTCTTAAAATACAAGGAAGAGACACCAAGGGGGCTGGGGAGATGGCTCGGTGAGAGAAATGCTTTATGCAAAAAAGAGCCTGAGTTTGGATGCCCTAAACGCAGGTGAGAATTGGACCTGGTGATACAAACCTGTAACTGCTCAGAAGACAGACAGATCTCAGGCGCTCAATGGCCTCCCCGGGGAGCTTCTAGTTCAGTGAAAGAAAAAAGAGAAAAGTTCCAGAAGGGCAACGGCTGTGTTGTCAGCATCTGGTACAGCTTCTGACACACACTAGGTCACATCTTAATATTTGTAGACTGCATTGAGGCTCCTTTCATACAGTGTTTCACTATGTGCTTGGGACTATTTTTAATGTGCTGATATATGTACCATGATTAGTGATCTGTGTTTGCAAAACCCCAGGGAATTTTCATGTGTTGCCCGAAATTATAATGTTAGACTTTAACCACCCTATCTGAGCCACAAAATGCTTACAGTTCTCCTAAGAAGGAGGCTGATGCTCTTAAGGTCACACTGCTTTCTTGGTCCCAGGCAGGCTGGCTGGTCGTTGCTAAGGGAAGCAGCTCATAGTACAGGAGCCTGCTGCGATGTGGGGTCTGATGGCTGGCCTTCCTTGTCTGAAGTCACCTTCCTTTTTGCACAGCAGTGACAATGAGGCCAACGCTGACCCACAACACATCAATCAGTGTGTGCTGATCAAACACAAAGATAATAAAGTACTGGAGATACCACCAGACACGACGTTATCCAAGCAGCCAGTACACAAAACAACACGAAGGCAGCCATGTTCACCATGTCCCAACAGAGAGCAGATGGGAATTCAAATGGGCATAGTTGGGGAAATTATCCTAAAAACTCAACTGCCAAACATACAGACAAATGTAACCTACTTTCATAAAATCCCAGAGCCCAGCA
The DNA here is from genome assembly GCA_025134845.1 of Neodon shergylaensis. Taxonomy (NCBI): domain Eukaryota; kingdom Metazoa; phylum Chordata; class Mammalia; order Rodentia; family Cricetidae; genus Neodon; species Neodon shergylaensis. Next base: position 39,829,223 of record JABTXL010007139.1, read on the forward strand.
GAAAGTATTTCCTATCATTTTAAGTTGTTTTATTTTATTTTATTTTATTTTTCCCATATAGAGTCTCACTGTATAGCCCAAGTTGGCCTGAAAAATTCACAAGGTAGCCCAGGCTGGCCTCCAGTTCCTGTGTGCTCTTCCCCGCTCAGCTTCCCTAGTACTGGGATTACAGGTGTGAGCCACACATGCAGAACTGTCTTGTTTTTATTTTGCTTTGCTTTGTTTGTTTGAAACTACAGAAGTAAGCTGGGTATGTTGGCACAGATCTTTAATTCCAGCACTTGAGAAGCTGAGGCAGAAGAGCGAGTTTAAGGCCAGCCTGGGCTGTATAGGAAGATCCTCCTCCCCTACCCCCTCCAAAAAAGCTACACAAGCAACATCTTCCACAGACAATGCGAAGTCAGGAAGATCTGCCTTCTTTCCAGAACTTTAAATACAATTTCAGGATGGCTTTCTCAGCTCACCATTGTGTCTGAGGTCCTAGGAAGGACTGGGGCAAAAGCCAGGCAGTCTTAAAGGAAGAACAAAGAGACAGCATCTCCGTTTCAGTCTTAAATATCACTCCGCGCATCCAGCCAGCACCCTGCACTGGGGGGCAGGGGCAAGCTCATCAACAGGCTCCACGTGGGACAGGAACCATGCAGGTTGGAAGTGTGTTTAAGACAAGGGCGGGGAAAACCAACACTCACACGATCTGCAGCCCTGCCCACTGCAGTAGAAAGTGATTCGCTTGGCTTCAGATTTAAATATTTATTCTTCAAACACAAAGCAATGTTTAGCATGCATCTTTCCTAATATCCCAGCCATCTGGCCTTGGAGATGTCTTCAGATGAAAGGACCAGCTGGGATTCCAGCTTCACGGGTACTGAGTCTTCCTGGCAGAGGGGGGTGTGCCTGAAAGACACACTGGGCCTCCCTGCTCTTGAAGCAGTGTGGTTTTCTTTTCTGGTCCCCACAGTTAGCACTTAGAGGAATTTCAAAGCAGGCTTCTTCATACCCCATCTGGAAGGAAACACCCTCTCCTGGCCTTATGAAGTGATGTCAATGATTTGTGTGGGACAGGATTAGAGGGACACCTTGAGAGCCAGACCTGTGCTGCCCCCTGGGGTATATGAAGCAAGCTTGGGGGCAGAAGCCTCTGGAGTAACATGGTGCCTCAGGCCCAGGGGAGAATGCTCTGTAAAAGTGTCCATTACCACCAGGGTCTGTTCCCACTGTGTTGAATGTAGCCTATAGTGACACCACCTTTAGTCACAACTGCATCCTTGAAATTGGACAACACAGGGCATTTAAAAAAAACTTTTAAAAATATTTCCATCCCAGCCCACCAAAAGAGAAAAGTTAAACCAAGTTCCCACACACCAGTTCTGAGTCTGGGAGCAGGCCTCCTGCAGCCAAGGTCTTGGCCGAGGTCAGCGACAGGTAGGACGATAGCACCGTCCTACATTATACTGCTGGCAAATCTGTGAGGAGGTGACAGGGATGCTTTTAACCTCTGCGTGGAGGCTAAAATTATCCCACTAATCACAGCTTCTATAAGTCGGCTTCTGGTGTCTCGGGAGCAGGAGAGGAGGTGTTGGGCAGCATGCAGTTGGTCCCGTTAAACCTGACCGCTACCCATGGTCAGCAGACACTGAGGACCTCAAGGGAGGGAGACAGAAGTTCCGAGTGGAGAGTGGGTGAGGGACTCCTACGACTGTCCCTGCTGATGCTTCCCAGGACTGCACACTTGGGAACAGATGGAAGCTTCGGGAATCCAAAACTTATGGGTCCACTTCCGGATGCCATAATAAGCTATAATTCAGCCCCACCGGTGCTGCGGACCTCTCGGACTGCAAAGACGAAGCTCTTTTATTTCCCCCAGATTTATAACCAAGCCATAAGCGGAGGTCTTCTACTTGGTCACATGACTCTAAGGACAGGCACTGGGGGGGGGGGGGATGCCTCCCCTCTGCTCAGCAAAGGAGAGGGCCTCATTGCCAAACAACCCAGATCCATTAACGTTCAAGGTTCTCTGCACTAGCCGCTTGGGTTTGTTTGGGTTTTACTTTTGAAAAACTTCAAGGTCATTTCACAAAACTTTGAAATTAAATCCAAGCCCCGCTGCAAAGGCTCCTCTTCACTCTAAATCGGGGCTTTGGGGAGGACGAGAGCATTTGCATCTCGGCAGATGCTTCTAAATCCACTCCAGTCCCGGGGTCACGCATAGGCTCCTAAACCAACAACAATTAAAAACAAGGGGCCCTCCTTAATCTGCTTAAGCGGGGCCTTGATCAGAGGGCGGTATCAAAGCTAGGCTTAATAAACCAATGTGTCAGACGCTCAGCTGGGTTCCTTCCTTTATCTCCAATCTGCTCCTCAGACCCATTTTGCAGGTGGGGAAGGAGACTGACAGCTTAACCTGCTGCAGGTTTCCTTCTGATAAAAACTTGTACCAGAGTGGTTTTCAAATCCACTGACCCAACTGTACACCACTTGGAAAAAGCTCTCCCTGTCACTCCTGCCTCCTGGCCCTCAAGAGCCCCCCATGTAATGAAGTGAAACAAGTATCTGTCTGCTTCTAGCTCATACATATACATACACATATACATACTCATACACATACACATACATATGGCTCAGGTTACAGCATGACCCAAAAGAACAGCTTAGCTGCTTCAAGGCATCTTGATTTATCATATGTATATGTATGTATGCATTAAAATGACAGTCTCTCAGGGCATGGTGGCTGATGCCTCTAATCCCAGCACTCAACAGGCAAAGGCACGGCTGCCACAGTTTAAGGCCATCCTCTCCCCAGAAAAGCAAAACAAAGCCTTTGGGTTCAAAGTTCAAATGTCAATAAAACACACGTTGACCAACAAGCTATAGTTAAAATACACGCTCCCTGGTCACCAGTAGGTTGTAACCCCCACCTCAACTTTGCTCAGCTCGCTACAAAGAATGGCTACACGTTCTCCAGGACAAAGATAATAATCTTAAGACCCCAATCTTATCCCCTCTCCATTTACCTTTCACCCCGCAACTCCTTCCAGCCAGGGCCCCCCATAGCCCAAGTGACTGGGGATACCTGGAAAGTATCACACCATCCCTCATCATGAGTGAGGATGAGGGATGTGGGATGCAGCCGAGGTGGGGGACCAGGGTTGGCTCTGCTGCTTGTTGTTCAATGGCTCCAAGCCTCCAAATTCCTACCTGCAAGATAAGTCATCTGACATGGTGGCACACATTGTTAGCCCCAGTAGTAGAGGCAGGCAGATTAGCTGGAAATTACAGGACAGCCTGATCTACATAGAGGTCCAAAGATATCCAGTGCAACAAAATGGGACCCTGCCTTGGATAAATAAACTTATTAGTATTGTTCTTTGCTGGACTGTTTGGAAGAACACATTAGTTCCTATGTGCCCCTGAAGTAGCTACATTCATTCCCACGGTCATTTATTACTGGTGAACATCTACTCAGGCTGCATCATAATCCAAAAGAAGAGCTTAGATTCTTCAAGACATCTTGGTTTATCAAAACTCAAGGGCCAGGAGCTTTGCAGACCATGGTCCCCATGGCAGCCCTAGATGTTAGCTCTGTGCTTCCATTGGCTCACCGTGCCATGGGCAGGACACAAGGGTGTGAGATGAAAACCACTCAGACAAGTCGCTGGGCCCACACCTTGCCCACACGTAGCCAGAACTCTTCAACAGTGTGAGTCAAAGTCCCACTAGAGAAAATTACCAGGCCCCAGTCCTTGCTGCCCTGTGACCCCATCTGGCCCTGTCTGACACTGACAGCCAGCTATAACAGAGGTTTGAGCCCCACAGCTGCCTGGGGCATGCAGAAGGGAGGGTAGACTATAATTAGGCCAACCTTGCTGGCATTTCCCTCTTTGCTCATACTTATTTCCTGTGAGCTGGGCGAGGGCTACAGGGCTTCACAAGGAACTCCAGGCATGGGGACTGGGGAGGGGGCGGGGTCTCTCACCACCTCAGATCTGCCCTAAGCCAAGCAAGGAATAGCTAGCTAGCACACCTTCTTCCGCTTATGGGTGACCTCTCGCTGGGTGTTCTTAACGTGAGAACCCTCAATTCCCCTCTTCCTATCACTTGCCACATATCTCTTCCCAGATCAGAAAAAATGAAAACTTTCTTTAAAAGAAAAGGTTCCCTTTTGTAGCTAGCTGGAGGGCAGGTCGGATGCAAAGAAACGTGGAGTCTGCTGTAAATGAGAGACCAGCTCTCAGGATGGAATGATGCTGACCTCTGTTGCATGGATGCCTCTGAGGCTCATCTCTGTCCATTGACACAGAAGACCCCAGCCGGCAACGCAACTGTCACTAAGAGGGGTGTGCACACTGATGCCCTGTCACCCCGGAAGTCTGGCATCTAAAGTAAGGTCTACTAAAAAGTCATCTAAGACTCCTCTAGAATTGGCCGGCTTCTTTGAATGTTTCTCACAAAATCTGTGACTATCAGAAATAACTCAGTGGCGAACAAAATTCACTTGGGAAGGAAGCATGTGTGTGCCCTTGACTTCTTACATGCTGCATGACGTGAAACCATTTAGGCTTTCAGAAACCTCGTCACCTGAATAATGCTGGCATTATGCCCCAGCTCAGAGTTCTAGGAAGACGAAATGAGATAACAGAAGTGTGTTCTGAAGCATTAGTTCTGACCTATTATAAAATTCATGCTAGCATTATTATTATTATTATTATTATTATTTATTCAGCCACACAATTTTGTTATGCCAGGTGCCATTTGAAATTATGGAATTAGTGCCTGGAAACATTTTGCAACCTCAGAAAGCAGATGCTGTATGTCTGTTCCTATTTTACAGCTAGGGAAGCCAGTATCAGAGACAGCTCAAACTGATGGAGTCTAGGTCTGGACGACAGAGATCTTCCCCTGTAGGCAGATCTGTCCTTCAAACTTCCCTTGTCCCTTTCTTTCTGCATAAAGGATTTAAATAAGGGCACTTATTTTTAAAAGCCCTGCTGGGAGCTAGTGTGCCTAGATCCCAGCAGAGGAGGTGAAAGAAGAGGTGATCTGGAGCCCAAGGCCAGCCTGAGATCCCAAATTAAAGAAAAATAACTATACTGGGTATTATTACATATTCTGTGCCATACCCCCCTGGACTTAGTCACATTGGCTTCATAATCCTACAAACCCTGAGGGGGAAAAAAGCATTTCCTGTAAATCAATGCGTTTTCTTCCCGCCCTTATTCTAGCCATAGTGTCCAACCCTGAACAGATCTTGCTCCACACATCCAAAATGGCCAAGGGGGAGAGCGAGAAAGTGCCAATCCCGCAGCTCCACAGCTATAGAGTGGGGCTTTGGCTTCCTCCTAGATAAACACACTTAAAGTAGAACCGATTAGGAGTTTAACATATTAAAGCCTTCTTGTCACAGGCCGCAGGCAGAGTGACTTCCCTGCTCCAGAGAAATGTAAATTTCAGACCGGTGCGGTAGATTGGGAGTACTCCTTCCTTCAACAGTGCCCTTTTCCTTCAGGTGTGGGAGGTTTAGAGGCAGATAGTACCCACTGAAAGACGTGGCAACCGTCTCCAAGGGACTCCTCCGACAGGGAGTTCTACAAAGCCTATAGAAAGACACGCTGGGTCCTCCCCAACCTTTACCGCGAGTAGCTAGAAAAGTCAGAGGACCTAGCGTCGTCAGAAGTGAGTCCGATGCGGGCGCTCCAGCATCAGCTCTAAGAGGCGCTCCGGTGAGGTGCAAGCACCAAGTCTGTAGTAGGAACAAACGTTCTAGGCTCACAGGGAGGAGGGGACAGCTCCCTGGGGAGGTGACAGCCAGAAAGAAAGCACCAACACCCAGGGGAGCTACCCTCTTCCCAGCTACCTTTTTGCAACCTATGGTTGGCCATAGGTCTGGGTGGGGGGGGGGGGTTCGAAAGCGAAGGTCCCCGAGTGAGTGGTTGGGAGGGGACGCTGAGGAAGTTTCAAGGAAGGAAAGAATGATGGAAGAGGTGAAGCTTTAGAAACCTGGGCTTGCCACTCCGCACCCCTTCCCGAAAACCCCTGATACCCAACGCGACCAATTCCGACCCTCCCGCCCCCACTTCGCTGCGTTTTAAATTGTCTTCCACGTTGCAACTAAACCGGTTTCTTTTCTAGGCCTCTACGGGAGGCACTAGGGTACGAAATACAACATGGCTGGTCTACATCGCCATCACTTTATTGTATTGTCACCGTTAACTTAACTATAAATACTACGGTGGGGAACACGGCTCACGCAGGCAGCCCGAGACGGCGGGCGGGGCTGCAGTTCCCCCACACCCGTCCCCGGCGGTCCCGGGCCTGTACATTATTTACAGCTAGCTCCTCGTTGCTTTCTCGACCCCCTCCCACAAGGCAGGGGTGTGCAAGTAGCATCGTCTGTTTGTGCAAGTCCTTGCGTCAGGCAAGCGCCACGGCCGGCCCGCGGCCGTCAGCTGTCCGAGTCCAAATCGCTTTTACCTTCCTCTTCCCTCTTCTCGGGCGAGGCTTTCGAGGACGCCTTGTTCCACTTCTCGGCGTTTTCCGACTCCTCCGAAGAGGACCGCTTCTGTCGTCTCCATTTGGCTCGGCGGTTCTTAAACCAGACCTGTTGCGCAAGGGAGCAACAAAACAGTGGTGACCAAAGGTTCGCTTCCCACCAACGCCAAGCCACCTCCGCGTGGCCAGAGGTCAGCCTGGAATCTCAGACTGGCCGCGTGAAATTGCAAGTAATCGCTGCGCCCAATACCAACATTCCGCATTTCCACTCCACTTCCTGGGCCTAAAGCGCCTTCCAGCAGCCTCCAGGTCGCCGCCTCCGTGATGCAGCACCACAAAGAACTGTGCAAACCCCGCATACAGGGAAGGACCGCTAGACCTTCCCACCCACCACTAGGCAGACCCTTTGCCTACCTCCACCTTCTCCTCCCGAAGGTGCACCTTCCGGGCCAGCTGCTCCCGAGTGCCCACGTCTGGGTACTTCGTCTCCTGGAAGAGGTTCTCCAGGGCTTCGAGCTGCTCGTCGGTGAAGATGGTGCGGTGCCGCCGCTTCCGCCGACAGTGCAGTTGGTTGAGCAGCTGCAGCTCAGTGCGCGACAGCGTGCCCACGTTCATGTAGGGAAGCATCTGGTGCGGCACCGGGGACACCAGCACAGAGCCGGGGCCCTCGTAGCCTGCGACAGAGGGAGGGAGGCCGGTCAGTCATCCTCTCTCTGCACCGTACGCCAACCATCTCACTGCTCTCTCTCACTTAAATATAGAATAGGTCTACAAGGGGCTCTAGGTTTTTGGGGGCGAGGAGACCAGGGATGATCGGACGTGAAAGGAGCGAGCGCCCGAACACATCCAAAGCCAAACCAGGCACTTTAGAATCGTAGTCTCCCCAGCCCTCAATTTCCGTGCGCGCATGGAATCGCCGTGAGACTTTAGGTTGCTCTGTTTCTTTAACTCTAGCTTAAAGTCTGCTTCAGACATATGCAAAGTCCCGTACCCATTGACCAAGAAATAATAATAATAATAATAGTAATAGTAATAATACATAAAAGAGAGGGGAAGCTTGCAAAGGAAGAAAGTTGGTGCCAGGTGAATAAAGCAAGCAGCGCAGCACCGTGCATCCACGTCCCGGCAGCCACCTACTACCGCGGTGGGGAAGGCCCGCACGCGATCGCGACCCTACCTGGGGGTGTCGGGACACAGGAACACTGCTGGGCGCCCAGAGGCGGCACAGCCCCGCAGCAGGCCGGGCCCACGGGCGCCGCCTGCACGTGCAGCTGCCCGTAGAAGTAGCTGTTGTAGCCTAGTCGGGAGCCTCCGACAGCGGCCGGGAGGCCAGCGCCTCCAGGGGCCACAGGACGCGGGTAGAAGGGGCCGTAGTCCGAAGAGGTGCCACCGCCCGCGCCATAAAGCGAGTCCCCATGCAGAGCCGGGAAGACCACCGGAGCCGCGGCGCTGGGCGCCACCGGGAGCACCGCGTCCTTGCAGCGCGGCCGGGTGGCCAGGATGTTGTCGATGCTGAACATGCTGGCGGGCATCCCCGAGCCCCGCGCCGGGACCGGGGGGCGGCGGGGACGCGCCGAAGAAGGAGAAGTCTCCAAGTGGTGTTGTTTGGGGTGGGGGGTGGGGGTTGTCCCACTCTCTCCTCCCGCGGGTGAGCAAACCGAAAGAGAGCGCGGGCGAGCGCGCAACTCGCGCCCCTCCCCGCCCCCTGCGTCCGCGCTCCCTCCTCCCGCCCTCTCCTCCCCTCGCCGCCGCCTAGCTGAACTCAACCCGCGGGTAGGACGCAGCTCCGACCGACTCAACCTCTTGTTGGTTTTATACTGAGTCGACGTCATCCTGGATTTAGTTCCTGGTAATATGCAGATGACAAACAGAACCAGATTTGGTCCTTTTCTTTTCCTTTGGGTGGTGTGGAATGGGGGAGCGCGCGCGGGGGTGGTGGGGGCACTTGTCGGGGAGGGGGGAGAGATGCCAAGAGGAGGGGGGGCTGCAGGGCCTGAAAAAGAGATTGTGGATTGAGAATTAATGAAATTAACCTAATCTTTTCCATTCGGCAGCCCCGGCGCGGCCCCGGCCTAGCTGGGCGGGCGGCCTAATTGCCAGGTTAATCTTATTAATACTATTGTCCCGCCGCCGTTAACAGCTCCGCCACCGACCTCTCCGCCCCGACTCTTTTCTCTCTATTATGGGGTGCGATTTCCTCTGCTTGTAGCTCAAAATCATTGTGGCCAATTTTACTTTAGGACTACTTTTTAATCTCTTTCGGAATTTATTTGCTTTTAGAAAATGAGGGTGTCCTCAAGTAAGACGGAAAATTCCACCGCTCCTCTCGCCGCCAAGCTCTTCCCCCCACCCGTGAACTCGGGGCCTAATTTCACTGTTTTTTCCTGTCTCCTCAAAATCTTTTGTTTTTGAGAAAGCCAAATTTTCTCAGAGCAAAAATGACGAAAGAAGAAACGTGTCGGGCTTCGTAAAAGTTGCATTCCTTTTTTGCGGTCATTTTGGGACTGAAAATTGTCCTGAAGCTCCCTAGCTCCTAACACATCAGTTGAAGACCAAATTCAACCACTGTTTAAAATTCGCCACCGAGAGGAGCGCTCTGAAGCGATGCTTCCAGAGGCTTCCCGCGTGGGTGCCGGTAGGTTCTGTACCTTTTTAAAATTATTATTCTGGGGAAAAGGGTGTGTTCCCCCAAAATCGTTTGGGGGTTTTAATTCAGATAGGCTTTACGGGGACTGCCTGTCTTCTTCCTCAGCGTATTGAGTGGCATTTCCTCACGTCAATGAGCTAACTCTCCTAAAGGCCTCTAGTTATCCTTCCAGACCCGCGCCGGCCTCAGTGGGACCCCAGCGGCCAGGACGAAAGTCGGGCCACCGCGGGCGGCCGCGATGATTTGCGGGATTCTCCGTGAGGCACGGCCAGGCCGCGGGAGGCGCAGCCAGCCAGCTCTGCGCGCAGGAGGCTGGGCGAGCTTCTAGAAGGTAGGCGGCCGTCTGTGCAGAACGAAAGCAGAGGCCCGAAGTCGCGTGGGCTGAGTGCCTGCCCCGGAATTGCGGAGCGGGCCATCGTCGCGCCTTTGCGCGGGCCACTCTCCGACTACTCCCGCCAAGGCCCTAGTGGAGGACCTCCAGGAGTTCCTATCCATTTTATGGAGATTTCTCTCCCTCCCTACACTGGCCTCAAAGCACTCTAAAGTCGTTCAATAAATGCTAAGTTCCCCCCTGGCACCGAGGGAGACCCCTCTTGTAAATTGCTCTCCCTGGGTTAGAGGACCGGAGCGGTAAGTTTGGTCCAGCCTGGAGGCAGAACTCAGACTGTGCGGGGAGAGCTGCCACCCAGAGCTGGGAGAGTGCGCTTCTCCTCCTAGGCCTCCGCACGTGGACCTCGGCGCCCTTCAGCCCACCAGCGCGTGGCCTGGGACACTTGACTACTTACTTTCGCAGACTGGAGGTGGTGGTAGGGAGAGTTTTATAGGACTGGATAGAAACAGGCTTCAATTGGGGGATGGATAGGTTTTGGTTTTGTTTTCAAAAGAAACAATAAAAGTCTCTCAGGAGTGTGACCCTCCTTCAGAAAGGCCAAGCCTACCTAGAAAGGTGAACTCCCCATTTACAGTGACTTTACAGTCGCCAGGTTCCAAGACGCCACCGGCCGCTTGCCACGTTCAGTTCTAAAGGAAGGTGAACTGATGGACAAGAATGAGAGCCTGCCGCTTCGGCGGTGGTGACTTCGCTGCGTTTGTGGTGGTGGCTGCGAGTGGGTAAGGCGCGTGCACGGGCAGCTCTCTAAGGCCCTTTGCAGGGGTGCCAGGCGGAGGCCGGAGGGCCGTAGAACACCTGGGGTAGATTCCTGGACCCCTGCACTTTCTGAAAGGCAACTCAGACACAGACCGGACAGGTATTCATCCACCGATCTGAAAGAGCCCCACGGAGAAGATTAAAGCAACCCACACCCATCCCTTCGTGTCTTCTTAGCTTGATACTTAATGATCAGTTTTAGCGAGTCTCGGATTTCACTGCGATGCTTGATTCCCTGCAGCGCTCTAGCTATTGCAGGGACCCTAGAGGGGAAAAGCGCTTCACCTGGAGTCCAGGGTGTCAGAGCTCAAGACCTAACAGTGCCACCTGGCAAACTATTCCTCCTTTGAAGACCTCGGAATTTTAAATAATCTAACCAAATCCAACATTAATTAAATCCCTTAAAATCGTAGGACTTAATGAGGATTGTTTCTGTTCTTTTTATTGGGACAAAGAAGTGTGCCGCCCCCACCCCTGCCCAAAGCCAAAACCAAAGTCTGTTCAGTTGGGTTCAAGATAAAGAAAAGTCTCTTAGCTCTTTTCTCGAAGACAGGACTTTCCCAGAAGGGAACTCAAGGACTCGAACCACACAACTGCACCGGCTTAACCTCTGCGCTCCGGGAGAGCCGTGGCGGGGCCTCCCTGGTACAATCGTCCCCTCGGCACAAGGTTGTTCTACTTTGTCAGCTGAGAGACAGACTGTGAAGGAAGTCAGGGGCCCAGCTCCCTTGCTGTGCTTTCTCTGCGGAAACCATAAAGTGTCCCCAACGCACTGGAAACAATCTTGTCCTGAGTAGCCGGGCGCAATTGAAATAACAAATGCGAGGCACGCAAATTGTCCCCCCCCCTCCAGTTGCTAAGCAATTGTTTGTCGCCCCGCACGCCTGGCTCAGCATGGGAGGACCAGCACCTCCGGAGGCAGCCAGCGAGGCTTTGGTGAGAAATAAGTAAACACGCTGTTGATTTTCTCTATTATCACGCAAACACGATTTCACACAAAGCAATCACCACGCATAAGTCTATGAAAATGTGTTTGTTGAGGAGTCACTCGCCCCAGTAATAGCCCTCATTTTTAAGATATTAAAGAAAGGATCAGCGGATTCCACATGCATAAGGTGCATTTGCTGTTAGACATCTATCAAAGACCGCTCTTGCGCCACCGTTATCTCCGAATTGATTCAGAGTGTAGGTTAAATTGCTTTTCTGATTTAAAACATAGCGACCAAGTTTGGAGTGCGCATCTGGATATCTTCTCAGCGGGCTGTCTCCCCACTACCCTTACACCTCAGTCTCTTAGCTTTTTTTTTTTTCCGGAAAACGGGTCTTAGGCCCCAAATCCTCAAGATGTTATTTTTTTAATTAATTAATTTATTTATTGGGACAGGGTCTGTGTTGTCCTGACTGTCCTAGAACTCACTCTGTAGACTAGGCTGACCTCAGGGATCCTCCTGCCTCTGCCCCAGAGTGCTGGGTTTAAAGGCACGGGTCACTAACCTTCCCGGACAAGATTTATTTCTTAACACTCACTTTTTTTGCCTACACGTGGGGCAATTTATAATTGGACATTTTAGATGGGGTTTTTAGGTACATGGTTTAGGCAGGAGTTTCCGAGTTGTGTGAAAAGGGTATGGGGATGCACGAATAAAAAATAGGAGAATCCCACTGAAGCCAGAGGTTAGCGGAGACCTCCTACAGTTTCACCAAGCCAATTGGTTTTGCTGTTTGCATTTTGTCTTAAAAAAAAAATCAGTGTCCCAAATCCAGTTTCCTGTTTCTACTACTCCTTGGAAGACATCTCAGAGAGCTCCAAGTGATCTTCCTCTCAAAATAAATTGGGACCATGCAGTTGAGCAAGGAGCTGGGCACCACCAACAAAATGTGGGGTCTGCGGCTTGCGAGCCTAAGATATTTACTAGCTGATTTTTGTTAGAAGCGTGGCAAGTTCACAATAAAAGCGGCAACTAATCAAAGTGTTAGGAAAGGGCCACTTAATCCTGGGAGAGAAAGGGGCGTCCCCCTGAAATGACGTGTTTCCCAAGGCCTCAGAAAGAGAAAATAGCATGGACTTCCCGGGTTGCAGAAATCGGCTTTCAGCTGAGCTATTTACCAAAGTTTGTTTCAAAGTGACTGCACCGTGGCTTTCGTAAATCACAGAATGCAAATGAGGATAATTTGTTCTCAAAGGAACTTTCTCTTGAAATGATTAGCAAAGTCAGTCATTTGAAAATGAGAGCAGCCAGCACAGACCTTCCCGAAGCCCCTAGCTAACCCGTATCAGCTTCTAACGTTTTCATTCATGTAAACCTCATTAATGAAGATCTTTTATTTAAACGTCAAGGGGATTTGAAATTTAGAGTAAATTATGAAGCTTGTATGTCTAGCCAAGTCATGGGTCAGATGCGTTTGTGAAAAACTGCTAAAAGAGCATATGGTTTTGAATTCTTCTACAATGACTAGTGTTTAAATAAATTGCTTGTACTGCTTAACTTCATGTGTAATTTTGACAGAAATTGGCCTATAGCCTTTTGATATGTAAACATTTCAGCCTTTTATGCGGTATAAAAAAGACACTTGCTTTTTCGGATCAGCTCAGGCAGTCACCCTGTAATTCAGAAAGCTGGCACCTACCATTACGTTCTTGCTGGATTTCAACTTTTAACTGGCAGCCTTGGGGAGGGAAAAAAAATAAAGAGAAGAAAGGAAGATATTTCAAAAGTATTGTCCATTTGCGATTAAAAGCTGCAGATGAGGTGAGAACGCCACTTACTATCTGAAAGACGTGGATAAACCATAGTTATTAAAGAACATTTCTGTCACTCTTCTTTAAGCCAGCCCATCGGAGGGGACACTTAAGCAGGGCTCAGGAATGACTGGTGTGTTATTAAATGCTTGTCTTAGGGCAGAGCCAGTCAGTCCAACACAAAAATGAGTGTTAAAAAAAGTCTAGGTATCATTTCAGGACCTTACCAGCTAAATGGCTCCAATGTCACAGAACCTGTTAAAATGCAGAAATCAATCTGGGAAGAGAATCTTCCAGGGCACTAATCTCGGGATACAAAATGACACATCTGAGGGTGGAGACTGTTAGTGGAAGCTGCGAAGTCCCCTCAGGGTACAGCGCAGAGCTCGTTCTGTGGCTGCTAGGGTTTTTGCACCACGGTCTACACAAACCCATTTGTTACTAATGTATCTCTCGGTGGAAACTGAAGCTTGGGGTCGAAACTGAAGCTTGGAATGTGGATTCCGCTATAACCAGGAAGAGGGAGAGAGAAGGTCCCCCAGAGCCTGAGAGGGAACTAAGGTTGACTTCCTGCATTGGCTCTGCTCTTGGTCTCGCTTGCATTTTTCTATGGAGCAGGCTTGTCTTGTGCGTTTTCAGGGTGACACTGCCCTTCGGTAGAATTTCAGAAGAAGTGGGGAAGCAGAGAAGTTCAGAGGAAGGGAAGAGCAGTTTCTTTGTGCATGGTGGGCTGCCCGAGGAAACCGAGCCCCCTCTCTGAAAAGACCTTGCTGGCACGAATCTAATTAAGAAAAACTGCTTGGCCAGGGAAGATGGGGGTGGTTCCTTTCCCGTTCTTAGGCATTGCATTCCAATCCAACAACCCGGAAAGGAAAGGACACATTTTAGGACATAAAAAGAAGTTCAAGGCTGTTTTTGTCCTGACTGGTTTTCTAAGCATTCTACACTCTACTTTGTCTAACCTATTCAACTATTTTCAAATGAATGAAGGTTAAAAAAACAACAACAAAAAAAACATTTTTTTCTTCTATTAGCTGTCATTGAAAAGTTCTCAGAAAAACTATTGACCTACTAATAGAATAGTTCTGTAACGTTCAACTGCTCAACTTGCTCCCTAATATTTGTTTGGGACCAGTTATTTGGGAAGTATGTATGTTGGGTAAGAGATACTTTGTGAGGTTGACTTTTTTCTTTCTTTCTTTCTTTCTTTCTTTCTTTCCTTCCTTCCTTTTTTCTTTTTTCTTCCTTTCTTCCTTCCTTTTTTCCTTTTTAAGAATATCGTGAAATTAAACTGAAAACAATCAGTTTCATGTATTTGGGTGCCTTCCATGTCTAGAGCTGCAGTGTTAGCGAAGACATGGGTAGTGTTGCTGCCCTGTTTAGTTTTTTCAAAACTAGGCTTGCTGAAAGGGTCACCCGCTTTGACGTTCATTTTCTTGCTCTCTTCTTTGAGATAAAGTCTCACCTAGCCAAGGCAGGCCTCAAACTCACTACGAAGCCAGAAGAACTTAAGTATCTAATCCTCTTGTTTTCATCTTCTAATTTTTTAAAAAAAAATATGTTTGCCACCACCCTGGGTTTAGGCAGAGCTGGAGATTTATCTATCCCGGGACTTCTTTCATGTTTGGCCGGCACAGTGCCCACTAAGCTAAAACCCTCGCCTTATCTTTCCATCTTGAGATTTAGCTTACACCAAATAATGTTACTGATACTTTTTCAACATCAGAATGAGGAAGCCAAAAAAACTGAGTGTGTTTCACCAGGAAAAAAGATGCCAGCCTCACTTTGGGACATGATGTGCAAGAGATTCTAGACTTCCTTTGATGGAAATTTCAAAGGGCATTGATGGACCCTTGGATGCCTGTCTACTTCCTAAAGAAGCCAAGTATTCAGGAGCAGGACATTTCATAGGTCCTATCACAGCCAGGTCCAGTCACAACTTCCAGTCTACCATCACAGGCTTTTAGGCTGGGCCTCAACCCTAGCCTCGCCTTGACTTTGCCACCACAAAAGAGGCTGGACATTGGGCCACTTCCCCTCATGAAAAAAGAGGAGAAAAACTCAGAGACAACCTTACCTCTCATTTGTTTCATTCTTAGCCAAAGAATCAACAATTTTAGAAACATACACACACACACACACACACACCTTACTGCTTCTTTTGTACAGTTGGACTTTCCTAGGCCAGTCTATCTGAGTCTGAATTCCCTGGTTTATGGTTGTTTTCTTGTTTGGGGAGGGGTGGTATTTGCCAACTCCGGGAGGGTCAGGGATGAAGGTTTCAATGACGGTGACCTCTGCCATGAAGTTAGATTCACTTTGTGTAAGATTCTTTTGGTGAGCCAGAGGTTGGTGAGCTTAAAGCCACTAAGGTCCATCTCCTGTGCCATGGGGTTGTGGGTAACTTATGAATCAGGAGAGAAAGTTCACCAAGTGAAGTCTGGGGGGACTCGGCATATGGTAAGAGTCAAACACGGGACAGTTTGACCAAAAAGAACCACCCTGTCTAGAAGACACTAGGAAGGACTGTCTTATAAACAAGGTCACCAAAGAACATTTTATTCTTCTCGGAAGCTTTCTAGGTGCAGTTTTTATTTTCGGCTCTGCCTATAATATTTGCAAGTGAAATAGTGACGTCAAGACACTTCCGTGCGCAGCCAATGGCAGTGCTCTCTCTGAAACTTTAGAATTCTGGACAGACTGGTATCCGAAAGCCTCTCCAGTCAGCTCCGAGAGGAGAACATACGTTTTTGATCATTCTATTCCACATTCTGATTTAAGCCACGGCCATTCTTTTTTATTTTATTATTTTTTTTCTTTCTCTTTCTTTCCAAAACCCTCAGAAAGCAGCTTTCCAAGCTAAACGAGGGTGATCAAGTGAATGTTTGGCTTGAAATAATTTGTAAAAATCACTGGTTCGCTGCTCAAGTGCTTCCATCGAGTAGAGGGGCAGTAGACACGAGCCGCTGTTCAAAGCGCCCTGCTTGGCAGACGCACCGGGCACTTCCGATGAAAAGTGGATATGGAATACGTGTGGCGAATGGGTAGCACTTCGTATTTCAGGGAAACTCTTTATTGAAGATTTCTCGCTTACAAACCTGGAGTCACTGTGAAACCTCACTCCTCCCATCTCTGTCGGGGCTGACCGAATCTCCCACCCTCATAACAAATTGCCTTTTTAGTGGCTCAGGCTCTGAGTGAGACCCAGCGTCTGCCTGCTAAAGCGCCAAGCAGCAACAGCTAGCTAGCATTGCGGTTAAGCTAGAGACCATGTCTAAATCAGTGCACACGACCCATCCAGTTCTACGAAATGGAATGCGGGGACTTGGCTCTGAGTCCTGATGCTCTGGCCCGAAAGGGCTGAAAGCGGACAGGGCCATTCTTCAGAGGATCTCCCCACTCTGGGAGGTGGGCCCCTTTGCTTTCTCATGCTACAGGAGGAGGCATCATGACAAAGAGATTATTTTCTGACAGCAGTTGGCCAGCCGAAATCCAGATTTGAACTCAGTTCTCTTTGGCTCCCAAAGCCAATTTCTTGCCACCAACACACATCGTTGTTGTTGCTTTTTGGTTTAAATTTTTATGTGTATATGAATGCTTTGTCTGCATATGTATGTGCACCATGTTCATGCTCGGTGCCCACAGAGACCAAAAGGGGGCATCAGATCCCCCCGGACCTAGCGTTGTAGATACTTGTGAGCCATCATGCCATGTGGGTGATAGGAACAGAACCTGGGTTCTCTGCAAGAGCAGCAAATGCTCTCAACCACTGAACCCTCTTTCCTGTTCTACCCCTACCCCACACTCGCATCTATAAAACATCCAAATGCCCGTTCCGTGATAGAGCAAGCAAGACCTTTCATTCCTGGTACCCAGTGACCTTTTATTTCTTTCCTTGTGTCCCCTTTTCCCCACTAGGACTGTGACCACATGAAGGCACTTGCTTTGTGCTACCCAGACTCTAAGCCTTCCCAGGCTCTCTTCTCTCCAACTCAGCCTCCTGTGAGGAGTATGGTGTGGTCCTTGTCATCCCCACCTCAGCAGATCTAGGGGTAACCGTCAAGACTTTTCTGTGATCTGGAACAGGCACTTGATAGAACCACAGGGAGAAGGTCTATGAAGCTGGGCATGGTGCTACACACCTTTAATCCCAGCACTTGGGAGGCAGAGGCAGGCAGAGCTTGAGGTCAGCCAGGTTTACATAGGGAGTTCCTGGCCAACCAGGGGACACATAATGAGACCTTGTTCCAATTCCATTTCATGTCCAGACTGGTTGACCACAGCCCTGAATGTACTAAGTTACTCTTGGCCTAAGAAAAGGATGCTTTTAGCCAGGTGGTGGTGGCCAGTACTCTGGAGGCAGAGGCAGTTGGATCTCTCAGTTCAAGGCCTGGTCTATACACACACACACACACACACACACACACACACACACACACCTCCTCCTTGTTTCTAGATCCTCGCCCCAGCTCCAAGCCAAAGACTATTAGCAGGGAAGTGTTAAGAGACAGAGTGAGTGTTCTTCTGAAGTAGATAAAGGGGAGGAGCCCAGAAGTCCCCTCCTTCTAGGGCTGCTGAAGTCACTGAATCAGAGAACACAGAGGTGGATAGCCCTGCAGGGAGGGATGAGTTGTGAGTTCTCTTCAGCCACACTTATACAAGTTGGCCATCTGTCACCTGTGGATCCCTAGTCCAGGGGAGAGTCCTGAAGCAGGGAATCTCAGGGACCTCTGAGCCCTGCTGAGCAGTGTCACCCTCAGTGGCTTCCTTTCCCTGTCTAGGGCACAGGGGAGCCCAGGAAAACAGACTGTGAATCTTCATGGTTTAGAAGCTGCCAATGCACCAGAGTCATGGGTGTTGGGAGATGGCAGGCCATTATCATCTGGTGGGACCGTCCATGGACAGAAAGGGTCTGCGTTGTCTCAGTGGCCTGGGGGGGGGCAGTTACTGACCATTAAACAGCTGAAGACCCAAGTCTAGGAGGAATCAAGACCTCAGCAGGGACACCTCTTGTGAGTGTCAGTTCCTGTACCTGCATGGGGGCCAGACCATGCTGACCATAATCCATTCCTCCAAACAAACAGAGCAAGTCAGGGAGAGACGGTGATGTGGTCCAACCAGAGTGACCTCAGTGGTGGATCTAGTAGTCTGTCTAGAGAGGGACAGAGCAGTGTGGGGCTGTGCCAGACTCTTTCATCTGCACTGTGGGGCAGCCTGGGCTAGTCACCTGAGCTGTGTCCTTGGGGGCTAGCTCCTAGACAGACTTCCCCTTTGGATCCTCCCCAGCTCTATGAGCTAGAGTGCTATTGGAAGCTCATTGAGTCTCACTTTTCCTTCTGTGAGATGTGATGTATGACCCGCTGCTGGGGGCGTAGCAGCTCACCCATGCCAGGCACCTACGCATGGTAAATACTTTACATGGCTGCAGATTTTTGTTCATTAGTTTATATAGGGCCTTGCTGTGGACCCCAGACTGGTCTAGAACTCATGATCCTCCTGCCTGACTTCAGGAGCTGTGTGTATGTGTATGGGGGTTTATGTATGTGCACACACACACACACACACACGGAGGCCAGAGGACAACCTTCACTATCCTTCCTTAGGTGCCATCTACCTTGTTTCTTGTGATGGAGTCTGGAACTTGCCTTCTAGGATAGTCTGGAACTTGCCTTGTAGGACAGGCTGAACAGCCAGACAGCCCCTGGGCGCTGCCTGTCTCTACCAGCAGTGCTGAGTGTATACCAAATTACATGTGGAGTCTTGAGATGGAGCTCATACCTGCAAGACAAGCACTCTACCAACAGAACCATCTCGCTGCCCAACTGCAGGAGTTTTCACAAGCATGAAATGTGTAGCAATTATAGATTTTCACCATGAAGGCCCCCAGGTCTCCTACAGACAGTTTTAATTTTGGTTTGGTTTGGCTTATCGAGTCAGGGTCTTGTGTACTCCGGGCTGACCTCAAACTGACTATGTACTCAAGGATGAGCTTGAACTCCTGGTCCTCCTGCACCACCTCCCAAGTGCCTGACTGTGTTGGTTTTGTTCATTTATTTTTAAACAGGGTGTCACTAGGAAGCCCTGACTGGTTGGTTTAGAACACGGTGCTCTGCCTGCTTCTACCTCCCAAGTGCTGGGGATGGGTTACCTTTTTGTTTTGCTTTTTTAAGGCTCTCCAGGAACTATATAGCCCAGCTGGGTCTTGAATTCAGTCATCCTCCTGCTTCAGCCTCCCAATGTGTGTGTGTGTGGGGGGGGAGATATAGACTTGCTCCCATCCAGTTCGAAATTCTTCAAAGAGAAATGGAGGACCTGGGTCACCAGGCTCCCTGGACTGTCTACATGACAAAGGCTCAGCTCCCCTCTCTAATTTCCAAGAAAAAGACCACTTCCCTGGGGAATGGCATTCTCTCCCACCTTTGTTGACTGAGGGAGGGAGAGTCACTGGCACCAGGAAGGGGTGGGACTTGGGGTGTGTGTGTGACTGCTTTATGGATGGGACTAAGGAACTCAGAACCCAGAATCCAGTAGTCACTGGGGTCTTAGTGTTGGAAGCCATGACTCTGAGTCTTCGCTCAATCTTCTGACAGCCCTGGGGATTGTTTCCAAAAACATTCTAACCTGGCTCTGGTCTAGACCCAGGTAGCTCACTGTGTCCTGTCTAATAGTTGAGGAACCAAGGAAGGTGGGTGGAGTCCTCTGGAAAAGCTGGGCCCCTTTCCGAGGCAGAGGTCAATCCTCAGCCTGCCCTTACCTCAGTCCTAATTGCAGACCTCCCAACTCATGCCTCCCATCCCCCAGTGACAATTCTGCCCCAAGCTTGTTTGATGCAGTTCGTGTTATTCTTAGACTAGAGAGCTAAGGATTAGGATTCAACCGCACACACATACAGTTTAACACATTTTAATGGATATTAGGTGTGGTATGCCTACCTGTTATCCCCAAACTTCGAAGGTTGAGGCAGAAGGCTATAGATAGCCAGTCTGGTTTACATAGGGAAACTGTCTCAAAGGACAAAGGGAAAAGAAACAAGCTAAGTGCATTTATAAATATGTAAGGCAATTGTTCACCCATCAGCGGAGTCCCAGGAGGATGGACCCCTCGTGTGCCTAAGCAAGTGCTCACCCTGTCTATTCCTAGCTTCTCTGGCTATATGGGTTATATGTAGTAACCCAGAAAGATCTCCAAGACCTGTGGTCGAGGGACAACCACACTCAAGCTCTGTGATTCTGAGCACATACCGGTTCGTGCGTGTGCTCTGTGGGGCACAAGCTCACAGTCCTATGACGTACGGGCTAGCAACCATAAACTGGCATTTGGAAGCATCTTGAGCAGTGCTTAGCCCGTGGTATGTGCTCTGGGTCTTATTTGAGAAATGGACTGGATAACAAGAGGAAGGAAAGATCTGGAAGGACTCCAGGTGTGCCTGTGGCGTCACAGTAGTGGCCGCTGCTTGCTAGGACTGGCTGGGGCCAGGGCTCTTTCAAAGAGACTCCGTCCTCCTTTGTCTTAGGGGTTTACCTTTATTCAAAGTCATTTGTGTTCTACTTGTGACGTGAAATTAAGTATGCCTCTGAGCTTAAAACGCTTCTCCAAAGTTGAAATGCCTTCCTTTCTCCTCACAGGCAGGGCGAGGGGGAAACAGCGCCAAGGTCAAACAAATAACTTGGGCAGAGGGGCTCACCTGCCTGGCCCTCATTTCCTCAGCTCACACCTCATCACTGGCAAACAGGTCCGTGGAAATGAGTCCCACTTGCTAATGGCTCACTCCCCTGGGTTCCCAGATGGCAGCTGGACTGTGTGGAGGAGGGGCTTCCCCACTGGACACATTAGGGGTTTAAAGGCTTAAAGCTGGATCAGGTTGCAAACCTGGCCAGAGAAGGCAAGTGGCCAGGTCTTATCTTTGCAGTGGGGATCCAGTCTGGGCTCTCTGGCACTCACTGGTCTTGTGTGGTGCAAAGGATGTTCATGAGGGGAGTTGGGCCTGTGCTTGCTTCTCTTGTCCTCTAGCATCGTCTAACAATGCCTGCTACATCGTAGGTGTCCAGCCGCGGCAGATGGTCAGGAAACCCAGCAAGCACGCATTTATACCAAGTTAAAATAATAACCAAGGCACTTCCTCTGTTCTCTTGTGGTGGTGTTGGTTTGTTTGCAATGAAGTCGGGATGGCATGGAACTTTTTTTTTAATTAGAATATTTTATTAGTATTAATTTGGGGGAGCACATGTGTGCAAGTGGAAGGCCAGTTTTGTGGAGTCAGTTATCTCCCTCTCCCTTTACATGGGTTCTGGGAATCAAACTCGGGTCACCAGACTTGTGGGATAACTGCCTTTCCTGATGAGCCACCTTCCCAGTCCAGGTCGGGAGCTCTTGGGTCTCCTGCCTCAGCCTCCACAATGCTGGCATTACCTGGCACCCTAGGGTTTTTATTTTGTTTTGTCTGCTTTGTTTTATTTGAGAGAACTGGGAATTGTAGTCCAGCCTCACACTTGGGTAAGTGTCCTACCACTGAGCTCCAGCCTCTGCCCACGTAGCTGTCGTAAAGTTGAGGCTTTGGGTTCACACCCACAGTGTGTTCACACAGTTACTGTTTTTGAGTTCACACCCACAGTGTGTCACACAGCTATCATTCAGCTATCATTTTTTCCCTCCTGGGTGTCAGGCACTGTGCTGCATTCTGGGTAAATAGTGGGCAATGGGGAAACAATTCCTGTCCTCCTGGGGTGTACAGGAGAAAGTTCTCAATAGTGAAAAGCATTTGTTACAGGGGTGACTCAGACCCAGAGTCCTAGTACTAGGGAGACTGAGGATAGAGGATCTCTCAAATCTAAAGTCAGCCACACAGATTTACTCATTCTATTTCATGTGTCAGTGATTTGCCTGCATGTGTGTGTATGCACCACATGTGTGTTTGATGCCAAAGAAGATCGGGAGAGGGCATCTAATCCACTGGAACTGGAGTTACGGATGGTTGTGAAATCTCATGTAGGTGTAGGAAATCAGACTCAGGTCTTCTGGAAGAGCAGCAAGTGCTCTTAACCACTAACCTATCTCTGTAGTCCTTAAATTTATTTTATTATGGTGTGTGTGTATGTGTGTGTGTGTGTTTACATGCACAGCACAAGTGTGAAAGCCTGGGTCTCATGTAGCCCAGGATGGTCTCCAGCTTGCTATGTGGCTAAGGATGAACTTAAACAACTGATCCTCCTGTCTCCACTCCATTTTATTGTGATTGGTTTTTAGGGGTGTGGCGGGGGAGGTCTCACTATGTAGTCCAGGTTAGCCTTGTAGTCCAGGCTAGCTTCACTCCTCTAGAGTGCTGAGATTACAGAATGCACCACCGTGACCAGTTAAATGGTATGGGAGATCAAATCTAGAGATGTAACCACACTGGGCAAGCGTTCTACTAACTGAGCTGCATCCCAGACTCCCAGATACGTTTTAAACATAATATATTCCATAAGTTTGTCCTGATGCCCTCAATTCTGAGGATACATTTGACATCTCCAAACTAAGATTTCTATTTTGTTCTTGCACAAAAAATATGGCTTTTAGTGACAAATGAGA
This sequence comes from Neodon shergylaensis, assembly GCA_025134845.1. Classification (NCBI taxonomy): domain Eukaryota; kingdom Metazoa; phylum Chordata; class Mammalia; order Rodentia; family Cricetidae; genus Neodon; species Neodon shergylaensis. The sequence continues at coordinate 39,851,810 of JABTXL010007139.1, forward strand.
AATAGCTAGCAATAGATACCATTTATGGCATGATCTCTGTGCTGGTCCCATCTAATCCTTAGGACAACCTCAGGCCAGTAGTTTTCCAGGGAGCCCTATGACAGCAAGGCGTAGGAAATGGCTCAAGGCTACTTATAACCTTCTAGATGGGCAATCCTATAGCTAAGACATGGAGTGGAAAGCCTAGAATGGGACAGCAGAGAAGCATCCCCACGCTTCTGCCCTGGTGCAATCTGGCTGTGAGTTACAGGAACGGCCCCTGATGCCTCCACAGCAGACACACCCAGGCTGGCAGCACCAGCCGAGTGAACCACAGTAAAATGATGCTCTGGAAGGAATCCTGTAGGCAGCACACTGCTGGGCTGCCAAAGTGGGATGCAAGGGCCCCAGTGTGGGAGTCCTGGGAGATCTCCGGAGTCATTCACCTCTATGGATCCATAGGGAAGCTAGAGCTGGGCATGGCTGGGATTTTCTGGTAGACCTGGTTTTCTACTCCTAGGCTCTGCCTCTCAGCCTGGGCTGGCTCTTAGGTTTCACAGCCCACAGCCTACAGTATCATTATACCAGTGGTGTTATTGTTATGTGACTGAACATGTGCAAACATATACGAATGCTATGAGATGCTTGCAGTTGATAAACATAAAGAGAGGGGGTGGGGCCATGCTGGAGAGCTGGCTGACTGCTGAAGAACACTTGCTTGCTGCTTTTACAGATAATCCCATACCAAGTGGTGGCTCCCAACCCTCTGTAAGTCCAATTCCAGAGGATCCAGTGCCTTCTTCTGACCTCTGTGGGTGCTGCATGCTTGTGGAACATATAGGGATGGTGGATAGGGGAATTCTGGATTCAGATGACGATTGCTCTCCTGATTGGGCAGAAGTAATGTATCAGGAGTCTTGTCAAACAGGAATTGGTACTGACAATGCTATAAGGAAACCAGCAACCCATATACAAGTTGTGTAAGCATCTAGTACCTGGTCCCCTGCAGGGTACAGTCTGTGGTTTTTCCTGGTTGCTGTAGAGTGAGGTTCAGTCTCAGTATTGCTAGTCTGCAGCCTGTCATGGCAGCACTGATGTTGTTAAGCCTTTTCACATGCTTTCAGACATAACACTCATACATATAAAATACTAAAAACATTTTCTAAAGAAAAAAGGAAGGGAGAGGAAGGAGGAAGGAAGAAAAGAATGAAGACGGAAGGGCAGAGCAAAAGGAGTTGGGGTGCTGGGAACAGGGTGGAGCATTGGGGTATCTGAAGGAGACGTGATCAACAAGCCCGAGGAAGCCTGAGGCTGGGTTGGATACCACAGCTCAGAAGAAGCTGGCCCTGAGCTCAGTGATGGGATCCTGTTTCTCACCTCCTCAGCACCTGAAGACAGAGGCAGAGAGGTCACAAACTGGAGGCAACCAAGACTACATAGGAAGTTCCAGGCCAGCCTGGGCTACAGAATAAGACAGACACTGTCTCAGAAACTAAGAAATCAATGAAAAGAAAAGAAATAACCTTATAGGCTCCTTGATTTTGGACTTGTGGTCCCTGGAATGATCAGACAACAGATTCCTGTTGTTTAGCCAACCAGAGTTGAGTGTGGCGACACTGGGAATATGGAGGCAGGAGAATCGGGAACTCAAGGCCAACCTGGGCTACGTGAGACCCTGAAGTCATTCTGGCAGCCCTAGGAACACTTCATAGTGTGACACCTTCTCCAAATGAAACACCAACCAAACAGTAATAATAATAAAATACTGTGAAAAGTAAAAAAAAATACCCTGTCAAAATATAATTCATAGTGAAAATCATTAGTTTGTTTCTTTGCTTTTGTTGTCATTGGTTGATTTTATGTGTTTCTGTTTTGTTTTGTTTTGTTTTGTTTTGGACAAGATCTTGCTACATCGCTCAGGCTGACTTCGAACTCTTGCCTCAGCCTCTTGAGCACTGGAACTACAAACGTGCACATGCCCAGCTTTCTCCATGCTTTTGAGCAGAGAATTGCTCTAACATCTGCATCATGTTTACCTTTGAGAGCACATTTGCATTTGGACTAGCTGCATTTCAAGTCCTCAGGAGCCACCCTTGGCTAGTGGCCACCACAAAGGACAGCACAGCCCTGGATCAAGAAACACGACAGTTGTGGGTCTGATGCTCGGGCCCACCGTTCACTGCTTCTGATCACTTGAGGTGAATTGCTGAGCTGCTCACGCATTCACGTGTCCTGAGCCACAAGCTGGGCTCTCAGGGCTGTTTGGAAGAATGATTAAAGGTCGCAAGCTGTGTAAAGAGCTTTATGGGATCTCTGTTTATTCACTGGTCATTCATCCACTGCAGGAGGATTGCTGGCTACACTCCAAGTGGAGCCCTTGGCAAGTGGTGAGCCCTCCCCACAGCTGCCAGGACAACTGTGCTACGATCGGCATAGACAGAACAAGTCCAGACAGTGCTGAGCTCATGAAAGGTGACGGCCAAAGATGCAGGAGAGGAAACCACTCAGGACTGTGATGGGTCCCAGCTCAAAGACAAACCATTTTTGGAGTGCCAAGGGCCATGGTTAGTCACCTACTCCTTTCTCACTGCAGGCATTGACTGTATGGATGCCCTATCGAACCTTTGGAGGGAATGGGAGAGCCCAGCATAAGGAGCCAAGAAGTGAGCTAGGCTGGAAACTGGAGATTTGGGAGACCAGAAAGGGGACCTAGGAGTAAACACAAGAGCAGGAGAGGGGCTGCCAGGGAAACAGGACAGAGCCCAGGGTGAGGCAGAGGGTAAAATGTACAACAAACAGACCAAGGGGTCAGGCAGGTAGAAGACCAAGTTCCCTTCTAGGTGCATTGGCACCGAACAGCTTCTGGCACGTGGAAGGGTAAAGAGGGCACAGGGCCTCAGTGATGGGGCGCTTGCCTACCATAAGCAAGCTCCGGATTACACTCCAGCTCCGTTACTTCATGAACTAACTGAATAGAAAGAAGCAGGTGGCAGCCGTTGAGAAGGGCTAACGCATGAGCTGACATGTCAGAAAGGGCCTTGGAGCGTCTGGGCACTAGGTCAGACTTGAACCCAAGCTGGGCTTGAGGGATGTGAGGTGTGGCTAAAAACAGAAGGCAGAGCCCAGAAAAGAGAGAATTGGAGTTTAGGTTTATTTATATCAACTCCCCAGAAAAGGACCAAAGGCCTTCCTAAGGGGGCAAAGAGGCCTTTGAGCAGGGATAAACGGCCCTTAGTGGAAGATACTAAAGGTTAGTTGGAGAGAAAGGGTCCTGGCACCCTGCCCTGAACTTGCTATAGTTCTTAGCTGGGGCAGGAAGAGCCTGAATAAGAAGTTGGGTCTTTATTCTTTTCCTGTCCTTCCCTCCCCTCCCCTCCCTTCCTCTTTCTCTTCCCACCTCCCCTCTAGTCTCCCTTTGTAGGCCCAGACTGGCCTGGCTCATACCCTGCAGCCCAGTATACCTCGAATTCTTTATTCCCCTGCCTCAGCCCCCTGAATGTGGCAATACAAGCAGCAGTGCTTGGCCCAGCTCTGTCTTCCAGAGACCAGATTCCTGGAAGCCAGCCCTGTAGGGTAAGCCAGTGAAGAACTGGGTGTGGCTCTCAGCCTGAACTTTCCAGATAATGAGTCAAGTGCTGGACAGTGGAGTTAGCAAAGGAGGACCCCCCCCCAGGGAGACTTACCCAGTTCCCCTAGATCATTCCATTCTCGTCTCCAGCCCTTTGTGGCTGTTGTCCCCTCCAACTAAAACATGAACCCTGTTTTTATACAATGGTATCTTCTCTGCAAGCAACTCTCACTTGGGCGGTAGAGGCCGGAGAGAGATTCACAAGTTCAAGGTCAGTGTTGTAGAAATAGTGACTCTGAGGCCAGCCGGAGCTACAGGAGACCCCGTCCAGAAACAGCAAGAGCAAGGGGCTGGAGAAATGGCTCCACAGTTAACATCACTTCCTGTAGCTCTAGCTCCGGGGGTCTGATACCCTCTTCTGGCCTCCTCAGGCACCTTCATTCATATCCACATACATACCCATAGGTAGACACAGACACAGACACACACAGACACACACACACACACACTTACTTTAAAAAATAAAATAAATGTTTAAAATATATATACATATATATACATATATGAAAGAAATCAAGAGTCTACAAATTATTACAATTAACGAGCATTCACTAAAGTATATTTTAGATAAAACACCAATAATAAAAAAATCATATTTTTATTCATCAGTAATGAATGGATGGAAATGTAATTTCCAAGGTGACACTATTTATAACAGCAAAAGAAGATAAAAGGCACCTGGGCATAATTATGTTTTTAAACATTGAAGACTTTTGTGAAGAAAATTACATGTTAGAGAAAAACTATTCAACGCCGGCAACCTCACACATCTGTCTCTAAATTGAGCTGTAGACATAAAGCAATTTCAATCAAAATCCCAACTGAAATTTTCAAGAAGGCGGGACAAGCTGACCTTAAAAATTAAGTAAAAGGAACAAAGGCCCAAGACTATCCAGGACATTCCTGAAGAGGCATGAAGTGGGGTAATGAGCCCGGAGTCTGTTCTAGAACTGATAGAATTGTGGGGTAATGCTCTTGGTGTGAGGAGCTGACCGGGGATGGGGAATCCAAAGCCCAGGAAGGAACCCAGGGACAGTGGGGATCCCAATGCCTTCCAAGCTGCTGGAGGAGGGCTGGGCTGGTCTGTAGGTGGTGTTCCCTGGTTTCTGCTTCTCTATAGAGGAAATGAACTTGGGTCCTTGTCTCCGCATTTATCACATCTAAACCCCAGATAAGGAAATATGTAAACGAAAGGCTCAGCTTTAGTGTTTTAAAAAGAGGATTTGTGTAGCCTTCAATAAGTTAAGTATTGTCTAAATAAAGCCAGCCCGTGGAAGATAAGATTGGTAAATACAATTATGGTGAGATTAAGAACTGGCCAGGTGTAGTGATGGGGTCACACAGAAGGCTGAAGCAGGAGGATCATAAGTTCAGGCCGGTCTGGGCTAGGATCTCTAAATATCAAACAACTAACAAAATAAAAACCAACAAAATTAAGAACTCTTGTTCTCTGGGTGTGCAGCTCTGTGGTAGAGTGTTTACTCTGAATGTACAAGAGCAAGGCTCAGCCCCTAGCGGGAAGAGGTTTGGGGGAGGAAGAGAAGGAAGGGGGGGGAGAAGAACTGAGGGTGAGAAGGAGAGAGGGAGGGGAGGAAGGAAGGGAGGGAGAAGGAAGGAAGAAAGGAGGGAGGGAGGGATGGAGGGACGGAGGGAAGGAAG
>JABTXL010007139.1:39861637-39889332 GCA_025134845.1 Neodon shergylaensis
CTAGATGAAGATGGAGGCAGAGGCAGCAGCCACGGGTGGGGGTGGGAGGAATTGTCTAGGAACCAGAAGAACACACATTAGAGAGCCACTGGGAGGACTAGCAGGGAAGGAGGCTTACAGGCTCCTAAAGCAGTGCCATTGGCTGGGCACTGAGAGTTCAATCATGTGCATGTCACATTCAAACCACCGCAGAGGGCCATCCTCTAGTTCCAGACGTACGCTTCCTACGGAAGGCAGGAGGTGAGCCTGCTCAGAACTGACTCTCAGTCCTGTCCTTCTCTGCTGATCCTCCTGAGGGCTCTCTGTTAATTGTTCTTCTAACTTACTGTAAATCTAGCTCTGTCATCTGGGAAGAAGACTCTTTGTCTCATTTTTCAGCTCCTATAGTGCTCCCTATGTCACCTGTGTTCTCCTGGGGCTCTGCATCATGCCTCTCCTGCTCCAGCAGTGGGTGCTCCCAGGAGACTGCATCACACCTCTCCTGCTCCAGCGGTGGGTGCTCCCAGGAGGCTAAGAGGCCTCCACAGGCATCATGCATCCTGGCCTCAAACCTTCAGGCAAAGTTTGAACTCAATAGCCCAGGAGGACCCTGTCTTCCTTGCAAACTCTGTGAACTCATTTCAAGCTGCCACAGAGCCCATCCCCCCTCACCTTCCCACCCCTGCTGTGGGGGCACTAGCAATCCCATTACTCAATCCAGTGAGGCAAACAGAGAGCTGCAAGACGGAGCCCAGATTGTCTGACTCCAGAGCTCACACCCTCAAGCCCTTGACCATTCAGTGAGAGTGGTTATTTCCTGCTTAGGAACACATTAGTTGTTGGTTTCTTTCTTTTCTTTGTTTAAACACATGCACACATGTATTAATACTTTCCATCATGAAAACCACAGGCTTCCCCTGCAATCTCACTGTGGTGTCCCATTGATGTTCCCGGAGGCCACTACAAAGGGAGGCCTCATGTTGGAAGCACAGCACTGAGTTGCTCAACACTTGTGCCCTGGTATTCATCCCAGAAAGACCAAGTTTTATGTTTCCAGACCATTGGACAGCTCCTTGACTGGCATTTCTCACCATGGTCACCCCATCAGAGCCTCTGGCCCTTTGCATTGCATTGATATGTCCCCAAGTACGTATCAGTGCTGAACTCTACTGTAGGGTTTAAGAATGTAGCAGGGAACATGGGAGGTGAGCCCTGGTCCTCCCAGAAGAAAACAAGGAAAGATCTTTTCTAAGTATGGGTCTTGTTGAAGATGAGCATCCTTTTAGCTGGCTTGTTTTCTCTTCAGAGTGAGGTTTTCAATGAACCAGCCCAAAGCATGTAGTTCCATCCCTTTCTAATGATGAGAAAAACCAGTTTCCCCCTTATTCATTTTAAAAGGGTGGTCCCTAAATTCAGGGTTCCTCTCCTGCAACGAGAGCCTACCATGTGCACCCGTCAGTGGTATGCTAAGGGAAGTGAGGGGACATGGCAACACTGCCCACTCTGTTTGTTAACCCTGGGGCCTCCGGTCTTGTGAGCATCCATGAAACAGACATGAACACTTGTGGATCTTGATGGAATGACTTCAGGAAGGCATGCAGAGGACGGTATGTCTGCGCTGTGTATGTTCCTCTGTTCTCCGCGTGTCAGGGAGCAAGCCACAACAGTTCTGTTCCAACCTTGCCGAGCAGATGGGATGGTCTCACACCAAGTGATTATCACCATGCTTACAGGCCATACGCACCCGATGACACTGGCTGCTGTCACTGTTAGGGACCAAATTGTCCTCTCTAAACACGTGTGCTGCAGCCTTCCTCCAGAGTTCCTCAGAAGGTGCCGGTGTTTGGAAGTGCAGCCTTTTTGTTGTTCATTTGTGATGGGGTCTTAATCTGTAGTGTAGGCTGGCCTAGAACTCAAGTTGTCTAGAATGCTGGACTTACAGTCATGTACTACACTTGACTCGTGGGGCCTTTAAGAAGATAATTTGAATTGAAATGAAGCCATGAAGGTGGACATTAATCCAGCATGATTGGTGCTCTCTCTCTCTCTCTCTCTCTGTGTGTGTGTGGTGTGTGTGTGTGTTTCAACATGCTGGCCTTTGTCTCCCTATCCACTAGCAACACTGGTAGCCAGAGACCCTCAGTTAACCACCCTCAGCTGATCACTCATTGCCAAGTGCATTGGTATCCAATGGTTGGCTATGTAGGGAACAACTTAGAAAAGTTAGGAAGGGCCATTCACACTCTAGAGCTCCACATGGGAAAATGAGGGGTCCTATTGTGCAGTAGAGTTGGAAAGTATTGGATGGATGGATGGACAGAATGACAGATGGACAGTACCTTGGGTTTGCTGTATATTACCTATTCACTGAAGTCTGCTTTCCTTGGACCTTCCTGTGAAAACTGGCCAAACTGCTCAGCCTTCCCCATGGATGACTACTGACAGGCCTGTTTTGCTCCTGGGTGCCTGTCCCTGTTTGCTAGTTGCAAGGACATGTGGCAGTTCTTGCAGCAAACCTGGGTTTGGGTCCTTGTACTCAGATGAAAGCTCACCACCATCACTAAATCCATCCTAGGAGATCCAGTTCCCTTTTCTGGCCTCTGCAGGCGTTAGCACACACATACTGCGTGTGCACACATACAGGCAAAGCGGTCATACACATAAAGCAAAAAAAATATTTTGAAAAAGAAAAGAACATCTTCCACCCTTCCCAGAAGAAGAGAAATAGAATAGTCTGCATGAACCAAAGACATTAATCCCATAGCCTTCAGCAGGACTTGAAAGAATTCGGGAGCCAGGAAGGGGGTCGTATGCATCTGTAACCCCAGCTTTTTCGAGACAGGGTTTCCCTGTAGCTTTGGAGCCTGTCCTGGAACTCGCTCTGTGGACCAGGCTGGCATCAAACTCACAAAGATCCACCTGCATCTGCCTCCCGAGTGCTGGGATTAAAGGTGTGTGCCACCGTGGACTGCTGATAAACAGGGACTTAAGGCCAACCTCTGCTACAGAGGAAGTTCCAGGAGGCCACGGGTTGCCTGAGACCCTCACTCAAAATCTAAAAATTTTGAAAAGGAAAAAGAAAGACATAAGGGGGGGAGAAGAAAGGAAGGATTGATTTTGGTACATGTTTTCCTATTCCTAAGTAGAATTTCTACATAAAACCCAGGCTGAGGCAGAGGCGGGAGGAACTGGGTGCTGGGGAGAGGATACTGCTATAGCACATAGCTGTGGGCTGAAACTCACATCTCTGACTAAACAGTGGTGGAGAAATGAAACTCACATACGCACTGGTTGGAAAAATGCTCCCACCTAATTGCCTGTGGACAAAGTCCTTTATTTATAGACATGAGAAGGGAATTTGGCTTCCTTGCTCTGAAATAGGGCAGGGGTAGGGAACGGAGCCAGGTAGCTGCCGGCTTCAGGACTCTCAGTGTTCCACAGGGCAGGAATGTGGGGCCGCTTTACATGGAAACGCAGACAGTTCTTCCCCTTTCCATTCTTAAACACTTCGAAAATGTACACAGCTTTGCAGGATGGCTTCCCCGTGAATGTCAGGGGGCAGCAGCCCCCAGCTTGGTTAGGTGATAAGCCAGGGGCCCAAACAGATCTCAGTGTTCTTCTGCAAGCTTTAATAATATCTGGGGAGATAAGGAGGACTCCACCCCTGGAAGTTCTGGAAGCACTGCAGAAGGCAATATGATGTTCTCCAGGGGTTCTCTGGGTTAGAGGGGAGCAGGAATTTGGGCCATGGTGGAGAATCTAATTACTACACAGCCTAGGAGGCCTTCACAGTGGGGCCATCCCCTCAGAGGGTGACCTGGCCCTACTGTGCTAAGGGAAGCCCGGGACAATTATTGAATGTGGGCCATGCATAGTCTGTTCAAAGGTGGAAACAGGACTTGGGCCATAGCTTCAGTTTGAGAAGTGACTGGCAGAAAGGTCCAGTGTTGCCAGCTGACTACATATGGGCAGCATGCCACACTTTATGAGATGCTCAAAGTGTTGATTACGCACGCACTGTGTCTAAGGCCTGACTCACAGGCACCCATCTCTGGGAGGATAAAAACCAAGAGCAGGCAGTGGTCCTGCCTTCCCAAGAGGGTCAGCGCCAATGAGTCTGCAGCTTCCGTTCTACCCTGGTCCACCCTGTCCCCTGCAGCCTCACCTGGTGCCTGAAGTGTGGCTTGATGACATCCCTGGGGACAAGCAGATGCAGCCCGTTCTCTGTCACAAGCCAGCCCGATCACACCGCTACAAGTAAGTCAGAACCAAAGCCAGTAAGATGAAGGCAAGTGGATCGGGAAGAAGAGAAGAGGGACTTGCTGGGACTCCCTCCTTTACCCTTTTATTCAGTCCAGCTGGGGGCTGGGAGGGCCTAGCGCATGGTGTGGCCTATAACCCAGGACAGGTGTGAGTCTTCAGTTAATTCTCTCTGAGAAAGCGCTCACAGACGGGCCCAGGGGCTGTCCCTCAACAACGTCCTACATGCTTCTAAGTCTGATCCAGCTGACAGTACAAAACTGACCTTCACTGGTGTCCATCCTGGACCAGTGTTGGGATGCAAAATCAGTGGGTGTTGGAAAAACTGCAAACTGGATTCTGCTGGTTCTACAAAGAAGCAGAGATGTGGGTGACCCTCCCAGGGGGAATTTCTAGTGAGGAAGCTTCCCTAGGGGCGGTAGTCACATCTTCCAACACGTTGGCAGAGGAAGGCAAGGAAGAAGGGGCCAGGAACTAGAAATCGAAGAGGCAGAATTTTGAAAACAAGGAGGGCAAAATCGACTCAGGCCGATACAGGCAGATTCTCAATGTCACCAGTGACATCTCTGGGACGATACCAGTCACAAGACCAGCAGTGATCAGAGCTGGGTGATAGCTTGTCCCTAACTGGAAACAACAGACTGTCCATCACCAGAGTGTGGAAAAATACATCATGGTGCAGGCACATGATTACATATTACACAGAGGTAGAAAAGGACCAGTTATTGATCTATACAAGCATAGATGAATCACCTACATATGGTAATCATGTTTGAACACCCTCTGCACGGAATTCTGGGTATTCTCTTTCATGTCTACTTATGTACAGCCATCAGGACATGGTTGTCCAATGGACTGAAGATATTGACTGGGTGGGGGCTTGAGGATGGGAGTCACTGAAAAATGTCCTGTATTTTCCTTACAATGGAGGTTTGGAGGAGCAGTATGCTAGTATCTGTTACTTTGTATTCAGGCCACTGGAAATTTACCTTGAAACTTGTTTTGAAGAACAAGCCAAGGGCCAGAACATCAAATTCAACTGAGAGCAGAGGCACTCGCCTTCCCTTCCGGCTCTCAGCAGCCTGGCACATGAAAGACCTCAGAGAGTTACTGCTGGAAGAATGATAGACAGGACAGGGCCATCTTCCGAGACTCTTTGCAGAAAGAGACGGAAAATGAAGACAGACAACACATTCAGGTTAATAAACCACAAATATCCATTTATCTATCCAATTTGGGGACAGGAACAGAGTGCTAGGAAGCCCTGATTACAATGCCAGCTCTTGTTTTGGTTGACAGATTAATCTGCCCAGGGTTTGGGATGTGAGGAGGCCCGCTGGGTTCCTCCTCCCAGCCTCCAGCCTCCTTGGACCACTGCAAACTAGTGGAATAGATGGTGGCTGCCTGATTTTCATGTAGATTACTGAGAGCAGAATGTAAATTGATGTAAATCAGGGAAAGCGATCAGGAGCCACGGTACCTCATTCTCCATCCTAGGGCCTCTCCTGCGCACACAGTGGCCAGTGCCACATTGGGTGCCTTTCCCATCTGAGCCAGGCAGCTGTTGGGGGCTGGGGCAGAGAGAACCACGGGGGCGGTGGTGTGGGCTCTGTGGAGCCATGGATGAAATAGTATTTCCCAGGAAAGATATCTGTGACAGCCTCCAGCCGGTAGCTCCCTGTGAGCCAGCGGTTCCACACATCCAGGCTCTAATCAACACATCAAGCCAGCAAGGAGAAGATGGTTATGGCTTTTATAAAGGCAATATATGCTTATTGCTGGAAGACTAGGAAACTCAGATAAGCAAACGGGGGGGGGACTCATATCAAACCCAACTCTATCAGTCATACACAATTAGTTAAAATTTGCATATATCCATTCCAGACCTCTTGTAATATGTGGGCAGGTGTTATATCTATGTATACAATGTATACTTTAAGGGTTTATATGGATATGCACACACACACACATGTGTTTGCAGGTACATGTATGTTTGTGTGAAGGAAACCCAGAGATTGGCTCTCTCTCTCTTTCTCTACCTTATTTTTTGAGACTGGGTCTCTCACTGTCCTAGAGTTATCAGGCTGGGCTATCTGGCCAGCAAGCTCCAGGAATCTGCCTGTCTTAGTACTGGGGTGATGGATACACATTGTTGCACCCAGGTTTTACACGGGTGATGGGGAACCCAAACTTAGGCCCTCAGCCTGTGCAACAAACACTTTACTGACTGAGTCACCTCTCCAGTCCTGGTTTGTCATTCAAAGATTTTTTTCAGATTTATTTGTTTTATGTGCATGAGTGTTTTGCCTACATGGATGTGTATGCACCACGTGCGTTCCTGGTGCCCATGGAGGTCAGAAGGCCTTCGATCTCCCAAACAGGAATTATACATGACCACCACCTAGATGCTGGGAATCAAACCCAGGTCCTCTGGAAAAGGACCCAGGGCTCCTATCCAATGAGTCACCTCTATAGGTCCTCTGGTTTGTCATTTTAAATTGTTATAGTCTTCAGCTCCAGGTAATAAGGGAGTCAACCCAGGGCTCCACCATGCTAGATGCTAGACAAGCACTGTCCACTGAGCTGTGTCCTAGTACCTAGTGAATTTAAAAGCTAAACAGGGACCAATGAGATTTGTCCAAAGACAGATTTCCTAGGCTCTCACTTGTTCAGGCTGCAGCACTTGAATTTGTAGTCATGATTTTGTGGTCTGCCCTGGCTATCTAATTGCTGCACTTCACAAAACCAGATTCTATGATTGTGCTAAACCAGTGCTACATGCTTTAAAATCATGTGCTTGAGTCCCGACCCTGCTCCGATGAAGGAAAATAGGGCCATAGTAGATAGAGTCAAGGAAGAAGAGGTCCCGCTGGACTAGGGTGAGCTGTAATCTACTGGGAGGCAACCCGACAAAACAGGAGCTTGTATAGCACAGGCCGGGTGACAGTCAAAGTCAGAGACAAGGACAGTGTCTCTGTCAGTGAAGGGTTAGCTGCAGTCACCAGAAGGCACACCAAGGCGAGGAAGACACCTCCAGGATCTTCAGGGAGCTGTGATGCCTTGATTTTAGGCTCCTGGTAATCAGAATAGGTAGAAAACGAGGTTTTTTGGGTAGGTCCAAGCAGTTTGTAGTATTTTGTTAAAGTAGTCCCATGGGAAAACTCCAGTTAGTAGGCCCCAAGGCATGCTGAACACAGGAATTCCTGGGGAAGCTGAGGTGGCTCTACCAAGCCCGCAGATCAGCCATGGGGAGCATGTTGGTGGCAGATTCTTGGTCCACACAGAGGTCACTTTCCCATTAGCAAACAGACCCACAAACAGGGCTAGACTAAAAAAAAATGGCTTTTTTTACTACTTGGACTTCTCTTTTTTTCTCCTGTGACCCTAAGGGAGGGAGTTCTGTTCCCGAGCAGCCATGCACACTGGGATCTATGTTGGTCCTCAAGGCCCTCTTCCGTTTGTCTCCGAGACAGATACTCAGAATGCATAGAAATGTAGGAACATTCCCATTTTACAAAGAGGATGGTCAGAGAGCTCACAGGAGTGGGGCCAGTGACACATATTAGCCACCAGGAGATGGGTCAGCAGGTAAAGGCTCTTGCTACCCAAACTGGCTTGGTTCAATATCCCAAACCCACACAGTGAAAGGAGAGACCTGACTCCCGCAGGCTGTGGGCCAGGCTGTCTGCTTCCCGCTATCTCTACCAGTGACCGGGTGAACATAGACTAGGTACTCTGCAAGAAGCCCTCTGGTTAAAAAGAAATATCTTCAAATTTAAAAGAGTGTGAAACACCAAGGATGAGAAGGCACGAGGAGGAAGCGCCTGCATTGCCAGCAAGAAGGTGGAGACACAGCTGCCCTAACAGTCTTCTAGAAGCACCCTCCCTTTCTTCCTTTAGTCCCTCTCTCCCTTGTTTCCCTCCCTCTTTCCCTCCCTCCTTCCCTCCATCCAGTCTCTTTCGTAATGGGATCTGTTTATATAACTTAGCTTGTCCTCAAACCTTCAATCCTCCTGCCTCAACTTTTAAGTGCTGGGGTCACAGGCTGTACGGCCCCTTTTCTATGATGTGTCCAGGTCTGGCAGATCAGATCCAGAGAGACAGAACAATTGGCTGTTGCCAGGGCTGGAGGGGTGAGCGCAAGGGAATGACTTATAAAGGGCACAGGGCCTTCTTCTGGGATGATGTAATGTTTTAGAGTAGTCGGTGGCGGTGTCTGCAGGTCACACAACACCGTGAACACACTTAATGCAGATGGGCGTGTAGACATTAAATGATAGACACTTATCTGTACCTTACCACAGTGCAACCTGTCTAATCCCGCGGTGGCTTTCTTCCATGCTAACTCCTTTCTCACTGTCGCGGGCAAAATGTTTCATGCAAGCTACCTGTAGATGCCGTTCCCCATCACGCTATCTGACCTCTGCCCTTCAATGTGCTTCCTGCACCAAAACTTCTTAAATTCATCACCCTGGCTCAGGCTCTTCTCCCAGACATTGTCACAATGTGCATGCTTCATGCCCAAAGTGCATGTACGGGCGCCCACGCACGCATGCACACATACACACACACACACACATTCCTGAGTGATACTGGAAACTTTCAGACTGACACAGCACTAACCTTAAGCAAGCTTTCATTCCCCCGCCCCCCCGCCCCCAGTGGGAGAGCAGGGCGGAGTTAGGCAATTATTCACCTGGACTGGGTGCAGTCACACTGGCTCATCCGGGGGACAGGGCTCCTTGCCCAGCAGGACATTCAATGCAAAAACATTCAAGAGAGCCCAGACGTAATTGGTACATGTCTTCAGTGGTAGCCCACCTTTCTCCTGTCAATGTTCCTCTCCGGAGAAAGGTAATATTAAGGCTTCAAAACAGTATACCTTTTAGTAGTTACCAGAAGGCTGGGAATCAAGGTGTCAAAACTGCTGATGGCTTGGCAGGTTGAACTTGAGCTTGGACTATTATTTATCACAGCTTCCGTCAGGCTGCTGTGTAGCCGCAGCTCAGAGACAATAGCAGTTAACACAGGGGAAGCCTGTGAGGACGATGGTGCCTGAGAATCTTTGACACCAGGAGATTCCTGACCTCATCGGGCTCAGCTGGGCAGAGGACAGCCGGGCCCACGCTTGGGTCTGCCACTTCCCCAGACCCTGGGCCAGTTGATTGTCTCTGAGGCTTGGTTTTCTTCTGTGGCGTGAAAGAGCCAGCTACTCCTGTTAGATTATTTAGGGCAGCTGTAGAGAGAAGGAAGGCAGAAAGAGAGGCTTGCTCCAATCTTAGGTGGGGCCATATTTATTCACAATGAGGGCGCTTTTCCTCACGCACAGGTGTGGATGGCGAAAATGCCTATAGAAGGTGAGATGCGGCCCCCTTATAGGAGCAGAAACGACTTCTATAGTCTGCAAGGGAAGTTGGGACATGTAGTCTTTGGGCAGTAAACAATTATTCCTAACTCCAAGAGAATATTTAAAAATGCAGGGTGTGGTATTATAGCCTTTTCTGCTGAGAAGGGTCTTTGTCTGAGGGGCTGGTTCTGGGTCCATTGAAGAAGGGGTCCTCTGGTCATGTAGAGGGGGTGATTCTAAACTTGATTGACTGTGGATCAGGTGAGTGCTGTCCTCCACTCCTGAAGAGACTGGGAAAATAATTATTAAAGGGCTGATTTTTCTGGGAAGGCTGAGGGTTAGGGAGGAACAGAAGTGGGAGAAATGGAGTGTGTTGGTGAGGGGAAGTAAGCATGGAGTTGATTCACAGAGACAGTGGTATTTCCATATAGCCAGGGCTCTCTGTCTCTCTATATAAGTGAGCTAGCAGAAGCAGCTGGGAGCTACAGAGACTCAAAGGCAGGGGTCAGGGGGAAATAGAGCACTAAAATAAAGAATTGTATCTGGCTTGGGGTGGAAGGGACCAAGGTCCTTTTTAACCTGTTTTCCCACAGCATCTAAAAGGTCTTTTTTTTTTATAAATATATCAGAAACCAATGGAGCTGTTGTACAGCGAGAACCATTAGGAGAGCTAGCATGGAACACTTTGTTTGGGTCTGAAGGGAAGTTCAGAAAGTAAGCATTTAAGAGATGGGGTAAAACATAAGTATAAGGATAACGAGGAGGAAAGAGTGATCTGGGGAGGAGCCAGAGTGGGAGGGAACTGAAACCCATACATAGGAGGAGTCTTGCCATTGAATATTTCTGGTCCCTGTCTCTAGGCCCCATTTCAAACCATTTAGGGTTTGTTGGCATTGGTCATGGAGGAGAGCACAAATCCCATCCTTAGCAGTAATCAAGAGCTAGCCCTTTTTAACTGTGGAGTACTGAGATAGCAGGGGGTGGAGCTGGTCCTGAGCTGATAAGAACAGAGATTTAAGGCAAAGGAGGCTTCAGGTCAGCTGATTTAGTTCCGACTCTCCAAAACAATGCCCAGAGCGGCAAGAAGTGGATTGAGTTGGATGGCTCATGATTTATTAACTCCCTTTAGGAGGTCACTCAGACTCAGAGCACCAATCTCTCCACTTCAAGGCTGAGAGGTCAGCGAGGGAGTAGTAGTTAGAGAGTGCGTCATGAAAGGGTCCGTCCAAGGGGCCGTGACAGAACTTAACAGTTGACAGAGATCCAGAACGCAAGACAGGAGGTGACAGCTCTGTGACTTTGTGGGGAACATTAAGGACAAAGTTACACGAGGCAAACTTTTACAAGAAGATCAACGTGAGTCAATAGAACACAAGGCTAAATACAAAGCTGACATGAGGTTAGTACAACTGGTTAGTACAACTGGCTAGACCATGATCAGAGTTTGCAGAAGGATAAGGTGACTGTAATTAGCTGTTTGATTATATCAGTCTTCTGAATAAGGAACAAGCAGCTGGAAGTCAGGTAAAGTCAGCATCTAAGAAATGAGTCTGAACAGAGAGTGTCTAAGTGACATTCCTTGCTTCCAAGTATGATGAACTTCGTGTATTTGTTTTAAATAGTAACAATATCAGATATTATCTAATGAACAAAAACAGAGTATCTCAAGGAAAATGCAATTTTGGTTAGAAAATAATTGGTAAGGCAAAAATTTTAAAATTGGGGCAATTACTTTAAATGAACATATCTAGTATTTGAAAACATGATAATATATTTTTTTGTTAACATTAAATTGTTATTTCTATATTTCAAGATTATACAATAAATATGTTTTTTATTGTCAGGCTATATAAGAAGGCAATTTACTTTTAAGTTGTAGTCCAAAAAGAAATGATTTTTAATTTTTTATGTTAAAAGTGTATTCCAAGAGACAGTGAGTAAATGATTCATTTTGTAAAGTTTTATGAAATTAATCCTATTAACAGAAACCTACAACATTTTTTGTAACATCTTCATTCCATACAACCAACCAACAGATGAAAGTAGTCATGTCAAAACTGTAATAAATAATTTACATATAACATTGTCTGAATTAACAAAGAATGCTAAAGGCAACTAACTGTCTTACTCAGCATTCCGTAGCTATGAGGAGACAGCATACCAAATCAACTCTTATAAAAGAAAATATTTAATTGGGGGCTTGCTTATAAATCCAGAGGTTTAGTCCATTATTATCATGGAAGGAAGCATGGTGGCTTGCAGGTAGACAAGGTGCTGGAGGAGGAGTTGATAGTTCTACATCCAGATCCACAGGCAGCAGGAGGGAGAGAGAGCCACTGAGCCTGGCTTGGGCTTTTAAAACCTCAGAGTCCACACACTTCTTTCAACAAGGCCACACCTCCTGATTCTCCTCAAGTAGTGCTACTCCCTGATGGCTAAGCAGTCTACCATTGGGCATTTCTTGATGTGGAACAGCTACAGATGTGACTGAGGAATTCAGATGAAACTGCACACCTTTAATTCCAGCGCTAGGGAGGCAGAGGCAGGGGGATGTCTGTGAGTTCCCAGTCAGCCTGGTCTACAGGGTGAGACCTTGTCTCAAACAAAACAAAGCTATTGAAAATAAGAAGTCTACCTCATTTGGGAGCTAGGGTAGGAGGAAACTTACTCATTCACACACACACACACACACACATTCATATATACTTTTTTCATTTGTTTGTTTGAGACAAGGCCTCACTGTGTAGTCTTGCCTAGTCTGGAGCTTGCTATACAGATCAGGCAGGCTAGGAACTCAGAAATCTATCTGTCTTAGTCTTTGGAGTGCCGGAATTAAAGGCATGGGCCATGACCCCTGTCCATATCTTTGAATTTGGGTCCTAGGCTCTGGAGTAGAATAAGGTGGGAAATCAAAGTGCCATGCACTGGAGCTCCCAGTTTGACATAAGAGGAGGGACTTGGGGCTGGAGAGATGACTTAGCTATGACTTAGTTATGAGCACTGGCAGACTTTCCAGAGGTCCTGAGTTCAGTTCCCAGCAACCACATGGTGGCTCACAACCATCTGTAATGAGATCTGATGCCCTCTTCTGGCCCGCAGGCATACATGTAGGCAGAACGCAAGAGCTGGGTGGTGGTGGCACATGCCTTTAAATCCCAGCACTTCGGAGGCAGAGGCAGGCGAATCTCTGTGAGTTCAAGGCCAGCCTGGACTACAGGGCTAGTTCCAGGACAGGCTCCAAAGCTACAGAGAAACCCGGTCTCGAAAAACCAAATAAATAAACAAACAAACAGATAAACAAACAAATAAAAGAGGAGACACTTGTGAAGTGGTCCAAGACAGAGAATGTAAGCATTGCAGCTCACATGGAAAAGTGTCTTGGCAGCCAGGAGCCAAGGACTATCACAAAGTCACTGTAAGCATAGGGGTGTATAGCCCTGCTCCATAGAAAGGTTTCCCCAATGCAAGTGTAACAACTTGGCTCAGACAGGGAGGGATTTCCCTAGCAAAGTTGTTACAGCTCTGCTCTGGAGAAGTGTTACATTCTACTTATGTTCCCGGGAGTGTAACAGTTCTGCTCTGCTAGGGGAAAGTTTCTCTAGCAAAAGTGTTACAGCTTCCCTGGAGCTCCACCTTGGCTCAGGTCAAAGTTGTTACAGTTGGGCTTCGATCTGCCGGAAAAAGTCACACGGCACAACAAATCTCACTCAAGAGATTTATTGGGAAGGAAGACTCTAGGAGGGTGGCTGCCTCCGGTGAGAAACAGGCCAGCTGAGCAGGCTACAGATCTTTATATAGCATTTCTTGGGAGTGGGGCAGAGCTTTCCAAGGTGGCTTGGTATTGGTGAGTTTTTTGTGCTCGGGGATCTCAGGGATTGATGGGATTCTGCAATCAGACTCTGGGGCAAACTCAGGGATTGGTGGAATTTCAATACCTGGTCCTGGAGTCTAGTCTGGGTTAGGGTGCATTTTTCTGGCTCAGGTCTTGACGGTAATCAGGAAAAGGGCATTTTTTTTCCTTGGTCCTTTTCACGCTACACTTTCCACATCTCAGACTTGGGCTAACTTCACGTCTTTTTGGGTTTCCACTGACAGCATATTGTGGGCCTTCTCAGCCTGAATAACCACTAGACCATTCCCCCATTACTTCTCCATTTGTGCCCCTATCTCCATGTGTGTCTGTGGGTCTTACTGGCTCTGTCCCTCTGACTCTGTTGCTCCTCTCTTCCTCCCCTGGATGCTGCAGGGCTGAGTGGAGGGAAAATATAAAATCCAGGAAACCTGGCTCCTTCCTCAGGCAGCTACAGCTGCTCTCTCAGCCTGTTTTGCACTCAGAGCAGCAGAACCAAGTTTTGTTTGTTTGTTGTTAATAATAAAGTGTGTGCAACGCCTGTGTTTCCTTCCTAGTTCCTCTAGAACCAGGGTCTTCCATGTGGAATCAAAGGGTCTTAACAGGGCTTCCAAGAGCTGGGGGAGTTTCTGGGATCATGAGCTAAACTTTGTGTATATTTGCATATTTGTATTTTTTTTCTGGGAAGGGGACCCTAAGTCTTCCAGCTATTTCAAAGGGTTTGAGCTCCCCAAGAAGCATGGTGCCTCAGACGTACACAGGAGCATCCTGAGTCCCTTGAAGACGTTTTCTGCTGCTGGTGCTCTTAGATTCCGTGTTCCTCACCTGCTCCCACTGCTGTGGGGCCTTTGAATGACAAGACTCCCAGCGCCAAGGTGCCCAGGCTGTGACCACATGCAGCAGCAGAGCAGTTCACCCTGAGATGCACGGTAAGTGTGAAACACCAGCTTCCAAAGACTCTGGACCTGAAAAACATGACTTATTGCTTTAACAATTGTTATGTCTATTCTTGATTGCAACAACAGTATTTTGTGTATGTATGTATTGGGCTAAACAAAATATTTTATTTTAATTCATTTCATCTGTTTCTTTGTTCCTCTTTTTGCTTGTTTTGATTTTTTTATTTCAACAAATATCTATTACTTTTTTTTTTTTTTTTTTTTTTTGCTGGGCAAGGCAGCACATACCTTTAATCCCAGCACTCCAGAGGCAGAGACAGGTGGGTTTCTGTCAGTTCAAAACCATGAGTTTCAGGTCAGCCAGGGTGACAAAGAGAGACTTTGCTCAAACACAGAATAAAACAAAACAAAACTTTATTAGAATATATTAACTATTCATTAATTTATATACAAACATTTATGTGGGAGTGATTATGGATAGAATCTAGGAAAGCAGAGAGAGGCTCATGAGAGTTTTTTAAAGGGGAGGTAGTAAAATACATGCCTTTTTTTTTTTGAGATGTGCGCTCCTGTAGCCAGGATGGCATTGAATTCACAGGCTGACCCTGTACTCCTGATCCTCCTGCCTCCACCTTCCTAGTGCTGAGATTACAGGTTTGAAATAAACTTGGCTGTTTCCTTAGCTGATCTGGGTTCCTTTTTTTTAATAAAATAAAGACATCATCACGGCACGAATCAGACCACACTCATGAGGTGCCTACGCTGTACATGGCATCCAGCAGGCATTGAGTAAATAACAGTCTTTCCCCTTCATCTTCTCTTGTTAGTCTATTCACAGAGACGCTATGTTTCAGACCAAGGGTGGTGGTGCAGGCCTTTGATTCTACTGCTTTGGAGAAAGAGGCAGATCTCTTGTTAGTTCAAGGCCAGCGTGGTCTACATAGTGAGACCTAGGCAAACCTAGGCTACATAGTGAGATGCTATCTAAAACAAGCCAAAGAGTGGGGAGGGCTATGTTTCCCCAGTGAGCATTCTCTTTATAACTACATTGTGTCAGAGTGAGCCAGGGTGGAGGTTGGCGACTCTCTCTCCCTCATCACTATGGCATCTGGCAGCAGTCCTGGGTATTCCACATAAACCTTCAGGGATCGATTTTATGCCCCATCCAGATTCTGATCAAAAGCTGAAAAGCAGAAGTGACTGATGGGAAGCAGCTCCCACAGCACACAGCTTCGAGGAGGGCTGTGGCAGGTAGTAACACTGCGTGATTCATTTGCTGGGCTGCAAACCTCACAACTGTGCTTTGAGTGAGCAACCTCCGTTCCTCTCCTCTCCGGGTCCTGTGTTTGGGTCTGGGCTGTAATCTATTTTAGGTTCACAGCTCCATATGACATTTCTGGTTTCGCTTTGCCATCATGATGGTGTCCAGAAGGCTAAACACTCCCTGTGCGTGTGACATTGCCTCTCTCCACTCAGGTTGCCCAGCAGAACGGACTGGAGAATGATTTATGGGTACTGTGAAGCTGTCCTACATTAAACAAAGGGTGGGTTAATAGGCCAATCCCCACTCGAGAAAGAGGGCTTCTGTTCCTGGAAGCTGTGGCCCACACAGACTTTGGATGTTTGGGTTTGGTGGTTCAGTGCTGAGGAGCCTCATGGAAGGTTTGAGGGCTCATCGGCTTTTCCAGATGTTGAGAGAAAAGGCATCTGTGTGGAGGTAGGGTCCCTGCCAGCACTGTGACTGGGAAACCTGGCTTCAGGTCCTAGCACTGCCTCTTGCTACCTGACTTCTGTTTCCTCATGGGTAAACTGGGGAATCTGTCCTAGTTAGAGCTACTGTTGCCGTGATGAGACACCATGACCAGAGCAGTTAGGGAGAGAAGGGTTTATTCAGCTTATACTTCTGCGTCCTAGTCCCTCATTGGAGAAAGTCAGGACAGGAACGCAAACGGGGCAGAACACTGGAGGCAGAGCTGATGCAGAAGCCATGGTGGGGTTGCTTGTTTACTCCTCATGGCTCGCTCAGTCTGCTTTCTTATAGAACCCAGGACCACTAGACCAGGGATAGCTCTACCCACAATGGGCTGAGCCCCCCTCCATCGATCACAAATTGGAAAATGCCCTACAACCAGATCATATAAAGGCATTTTTTTAAAAATGAAGTTTCCTCTTTCAGATGACTCTAGCCTGTGTCAACTTGACATAAACTAGTCACACAGGATCATAACACATTGTACCCAGTTTATGGTGAGGTTCAAAGGAACAGTAAGGAAGAAGGTGTGCCCAGAATAGAATGAAGCAAAAAACCACAGTGAGATGAATCCCCCTCTTTTCTTTCTTTTGACACAGAGTTTCATGTAGCCAAGACTGTAAACTAAGTATACAGTTGAGGATTACTTTGAACTTCTGGTGCCCTGCCTTCTCCTCACCCAGCTCTGGGATCACTAGCATATACTACCACAATTGACTATGTGGTACTGAGGTCAGCACCCAGGGCACTGTGCATGCTAAGGGAGCACTCTACTAAGTGAGCTATAGTCCCAAACCCAGGAGGAATTTTTTAAATTCCTTGACTGAGAAAATTGAACAACTAAAAAACAGAACCCCAAACCAGCAACTCTGAATTCACAACAGCGGCCAGGCAGGGACTATTTGTGTTGGATATGAAGTGTCTCTCCCAACAGTGTCTCCCTCATGTTGTTCCCAGTGCAAGCAGTGCTGGGAGGTGGGACTCCAGAGAAATAATCAGATCCTGAGGGCTTTTCCTTTATCAGTGGATTGACCCACCAAGAATTTATAACTTGTTGGTAATGTTGAAAGGTTCTGGAAACTTTAAGTAGTGGGATCTAGGGAGAGGTAGTGGGCCACTGAAGGTCTGTCAGGAAACTTTCTCCTGTTTCAGAGCCCATGCTCTGTGTCTTTCTACTTCCTGGTTGCTATGAGGTAGACAGCCACCATGGGCAGAGGGCAAACACCTCGGAAACTGTGAGCTGAAACAAATGCCTTCTGTTTAAAAGTTATTTTCCAAGTATTCTCTCTCTCTCTCTCTCTCTTTCTCTCTCTCTCTCTCTCTCTCTCACACACACACACACACACAGACACAGTGCATAGGCACATATGGAGTCTATTGGCTGGAAGAGGAGCTACCTCATAAGCCACAGACAAACAAAATGATATACAATGACCCAAGGCAGGCTAGGCTGAGTCCTGTGACTTTAACTCTCCTTTAAGACGAGGGCAGGGTTACATCTAAAGAAAAGACCTTCAAGATGAGACCTGACACAGGAGAATGGAAACTGGGTGGTTAGAAGAAAAGCAAGCCTTTCTGACAAAGGGGGGAGCTTGTCCTTGAGACAGGAGACTGTGGACGATAGCTGTAGGGCTAAGTGTGAGATGATGAGCAAGAGGTGGGCTTGGAATGGGAGAAGTGGGGCGTTTTTCTTGTTCCAAACACAGGAAGCAGAAAAGTTGGAAACAGAGGCAAAACCAGGATCGTTGTTCCACATTAGAAAACAGCAGGGGGGCAGCGATGAACCACTGAGGTAGTCCAAAGGGAGATGACGAGGGCTGAGGTAAGGGTGTGAGGGGGCAGCAAAGCTGCATGCATGATTTTTTATCTTTTATTTTTATTTTAGTACTATTATTATTATTATTATTATTTTGCTACTTTACGTAAGCTATCCAGCCAGGCATTGGGCAACTCTGGTCTCGGGCTGGCAGAGGGAATGACAGACTCTTTTACACAGCAGCAGGTGCATGGTGAACCGCAGAATAGCGGATACTCTCTAGACCCTCCTTAGCCTCTGAAAGCCCAGCAGTTTCCACGTCAAGGACATTGCCTTTCTGAAATCATAGGTGACATCAGAGGACAGATCCCAGGTCACATCATTTTCCAGTTCATTCCCAGTTTCTGCCACCTGCATGGGAAAACTTGTCGAGGACCAGCCTCGACTGGATTCACACATTCCAGGGTAGGAAGGTGAGTACTAGAATTAAGTAAAAAAGAACAGAGATAAGAGAGTGATCAGAGCATAGGGAGGGCCATTCAGTGAATACTGAACCATCCCTTTATTGTCCACTCCAGCTTTGTATACCCCACTCCAAAAGGGGAGGGGGAGGCAACACACTTCATCAACATGATAAAGGGATAAACAGAGCATCTCTGACCTTTGGCCAAGATGGAGTTGACACACCTCTGTACGCAAAATACTAATTAACCTCTCTAGGTCAAGATCTCTTGTTTTGTAGCCACTGGTCCACAACTCTGAAGGAACTATAGGAGCTTGAACTCTCTGACCTCTAGTCAAGGTGGAACGGATTTACCTCTGGGCTCTGACAAAACTCTTGAGGGCAAATCTTAGCCAGGTCACCATCCTACCTTGGTCTGTGTGTCTTGTCTGCACAAAGTCTTGTCTCCTATTTTCTCCATTTTTTTAAAAAAATATATACTTTATTTTATTTTATTTTCATGTGTATGAGTGTTTGCCTTCATGTATGTATGTATGTGCACCATGTGCAAGCATGCCCTCAGAGTCCAGAAGAAGGTGTCAGATCCCCTGGAATTAAAGGCAGTTGTGAACCACCATGTAGGTGATGGGAATCGAACCATGGTCCTCAGAAAGAGCAGCAAGTGCTCCGAACTCCTGAGCCATCTCTCCAGATCCCTCCTTCATCCTTTCACTGAAGGTCCTACCAGAGCCTGGGAAGATGAGTAAGCTAGACCTCTGTACCCAAGAATTTAAAAGCCAGTGAGTCACTTGTTAGCCTGAAAAAATAGACTTCACTGGTTCCTTGTGTTGCAGAGTGCTCCCCAAGTCCAGAACTCCGCAGGTGAGGGACACTCACTCTGCTCTCTGACCTCAGTGATGGTCCTTTATGCTAAGCCAGGGAGCTCAGAGACTGTGACCAGTTTCTCCTTCTCCTGAGGCTTGGGCCTTTGGAACTTGGGAATGTTCCAGAACAAGGTGATATTCCTGCACCAGGAGATACTCTCCAAACATCCCACTGCCCTCTGCCTCAGGACGTCACAGACTGTTCTCCGTACTGGCCAGAGGTGGTTGACAGCGGTTGTCAGTGTGATTTCCACAGCTTTGCAGATTTCCATGTGCAAGGCCCGTGACAGGATTGTCATGGGGGCTCCAGCATGAGCTCTTCCTGGAAGGATCGCGCTCAACAAACCAAAAATCTATTTTCTAAAAGGGGGTGGGGCAAGAGCTGAAGAGAGAAGGAGGACCCCACAGAACGGGGAGACTGTCACACACACACTGAAGGCCTACTGTGTGCCAGGCTTTGCCTGTAGTGTTACTTTTCTGAAGCCTACTTTACAGTGGGGCCATCTGAGCTCCACTGAAGGGGGGACAAAACTGCCCCCAAATACAGGGCCATCAAGTCTGGAGGCTGGAGCCAGTGTAAGGTTGCTCATCTCAGAAAAGCCATCTGTAAAGCCTGGTGAGGTGTTGGGGGGGTGTGGCCTCCTAAGCTCTTGGTCATGGATAATAGGTTCCCATTTAGCCAACACCGCTGGTTCTGTGTGTCTGCACCAGGTGCCAGAAGGATTCCCAGATGTACCCTGATCCCAGAGATCTTGTCAATGTCAGACATGTTAATGGCAGGGACAGAAGATGTGGCCCAAGATGACAGATGGAGATTTTCAGGGAATATGGAAAGCTCCTTACAGGGACAGGTTACTCCTGATTTCTCTCCTTGACAGCTTTTCTCTCCACCTCTCTTTTCCTCTCCTCTCCTGTCCTCCCCTCCCCTTCCTTATCCCTCATTCCTTCCATCTCCTCTCTTTCTTTTCCTTTTAAAAAAATCGGTATTTTTATTATTGTTATTACTACATGTGTTTATGTGCACATGCTCGCGGTTGCCTGCAGAAGCCAGAAGAAGGTGCCAGATGGGCTGGAGTTAGGGTTTCTGGCAGTCGTGAGCCACCCAGCATAGGTGCTGGGAACCAAACTCAGGTGTCCAGCAAAAGCAGTGCACCTTCCCGGTTGCTGAGCTGCCTCCTCAGCCCCACTTTTTCTTTTCCATTCTGATAGGCTCCTGCCGTGTAGCCCAGGCTGGACTCTGACTCCCCTATCCTCCTGCCTCAGGTTCCCATGCTGGGATTGCAGGTGCACTGCACCATGCTCAGCTGTAGGCGCTGTTTCACGGTCTGTTACCTGAAACCCACACTGAGGAGATGACTGAATGTCTGGATTTTCCTTCTGTTGCCCAGTTCTCCCTTAGGATTGTCTTGACCATTTTTTTTCTTAAAACTGATGCTGGAATAGACATCTGAGAAGAAAGTATTTATCATTTTTAATATTTTTGAGATTGTAATTCCATCATTTCCCCTTCCCTCTCTTCTCTCCAAACTCTCCCACGTGTATTCTCCCTACTCTCTTTCAAATTTGTGGCATTTTCCTTTAGTTGTTGTTACATATATGCAGGTATATATGCATATACGGATCGTGTCTAGTCATACATACATAAATATAGCTTTCTCAGTCTGTATGATGTTACTTATAAGCCTATGTTTTCATAGCATCATTTGGCATTGGCTCTGCTATTGGTGTGCTCTTCCCTGGGGAAGACTATTGATCCTTTTCTTGACGTCCCTGAGTTGCCTGGGTTCTTTGTCTATGGCTGAGGTCTCGTGAGCTTTCTCCATCCACTCGTACATGCGTGTTAGTGGTGTTTTCACTCAAGTCACGTTTAGGCAGCCGTTTTGTGAGGCCTCTGACACTCCTAGGAGGCACAGTCTCACAGCAGACTCCCTGCTCTTCTGGCTCTTGCAATTTCTCTGTCTCCTCTTCCACAGTGATCCTGAGCCTTAGGTACAGGAGTCCTGTTGTAGACGTATCATTTGGGACTGGGCTCCACAACTCTGCATTTTGGTTGATTGTGTTTTTCCCATAAATGGTCTCTGTTGTAATGAGAAGTTTCCTTGGTGAGTGTATTTATCTTCTCTCTCTCTCTCTCTCTCTCTCTCTCTCTCTCTCTCTCCCTCTCTGTCTCTCTCTCTGCCTCTCTGTTTCTCTCTGTCTGCCTCTCTGTCTCTCTCTCTGTCTCTCTCTGTCTCTCTCTGTCTCTCTCTCTCTCTCTCTCTCTCTCTCACTGTTTTGACAGAGTTTCTCTGTGTAACAGCCCTAGCTGTCCTGGAACTAGCTCTATTGATCAGGCTGGCCTTGAACTCACAAAGATTCACCTGCCTCTGCCTCCTGACTGCTGGGATTAAAGGCATGCACCACCACTGCCCTACTATTTATCTTTTTTTTAAATTTAAAACAATGCAGCACTCATACATCTGGATGGCTTCTTCATACTGGGCCATCCTATCTCTTCTGGATCCTGTTGGTCCAGCCGTGTGTGCTAGCCACCAACCAGGTTTAATTGTTTCCTTAGTGTAAATTCCTTAACAGGAGATTGCAAGTTTGAGACCATCCTGGGTAACTTAGTGAGACTGTCTCAAAGTTTAAAAATTTGTAAGGTCTTAGGTTTTACTTCCAGAACTACAAAAATTAATTAATTAAACCAATTTAATAAAGGAGGGTTTGGAGTAGGGGACATAGCTCAGTAGTAGAACATTCCCTAGCATGCATGACTCTGTAGATTTGATCCCCAACACTACAATAGATAAATGGGAGACAGACAGATATAAATGGAGATAAATTATTTGGTATGTCTCAGAACTGAAGGGAGAAAGGCTTACTTGGCTCACTGTTTCAAACACTTTCATCCATCATGGTGGGGTAAACACAGCAGAGAAACTCAGTTCCCAGTGGCTGGAACATGTGACAGAGGCTGTTTGTATCACAGTGGGCCAGGAACTAGGAAAAGAGGGCCAGGCTAAGAGATTCAAGGCCAATCTTTACTACCCCACTTTCTTCAGCTACATCCCAATTCCTAAAACTCCCCAGCTCTCCCTCCCCCGAAATAGTGCTACCAGCTGGGGAATAAGCATATAAAACATAAGCACGGGTTTGAGTGACACATGTGTGCATGCTTGTACGTGATCTAAACCACAACGAAAAGCTAGCCCATAAATGGTGTCTATCCATAAGCACCCAGCTGACAGACCAATAAGGCAGATGCTGGTTGGTGGAGGGCTGAAAGGTCCCAAGCAACAGTCGCATGGATCGGAGCAGTCATTGGGCTTTGAGAGTTAGAGGAGCCAGCTGGTCCTCCTTTAGCCCGCACACCCTCCCCTGCACCTACAGACTGTCCCTGTGCTGGGTCCAGTGGTGCGGGACAATTGTCTATATTCTGTCAATTATATTTTAAATAAACACTGATTGGCCAGTAGCCAGGCAGGAAGTATAAGCAGGACAACCAGACAGGAAGTAGAGGCAGGTTAAAGAGAACAGGAGAATTCTGGGAAGAAGGAAGCCCATTCCTCCCCAGTCCTGTCCAGACACCAAAGAAGCAAGATGTGACTGCCCCACTGAAAAATGTACCAAGCCACATGGCTAGCATAGATAAGAATAATTGGCTAATATAAGCTATAAGAGTTAATAAGAAGCCTGAGCTAATGGGCCAATCAGTTTATAACTTATGTAGACCTCTGTGATTTCTTTGGGGGTAAACAGCTGTGGGACCTGGTGGGAGGACAGAAACTCCAACAAGCAGGCCCTCATGTTACAGGTCCTGATGGTTGACTCTTGCCTACCTTGTCCTTTCTTTGTTTCTGTTTCTTTGGAGTCACTAAAAAGTATGGCAAGTATTTCCAGTTACCCCTGTCTTCCTCAGTGCCTGACCTCAACACATTCCTCTCATGACTTCAGCTGGGATGTACTGGCAGAATTTCACCCACTTTCATTCATACATCATACATGTATATATGAATGAAATTCCTATGTACTTCTGTCTGGCTAAAAACTTTCCATTCTCTTGCCTTGTCTCCCAAGTGCTGGGACTACAGGCTTGTGCCCCCATACCCAGCTTTCAGTGGCCTATCTTCAAGCACCTCTCTTGTTCTTCTTTGTCTAAACAAGGCTTTCTGGAGTGCATCGATCCCCCTAACAAAGCCGAGGAAGCTAAGGCTCAGGGGGAAGAATGCTTCCCAAGTAAACAGCAGGTCTAGATTGAGAGACTCACCGTGTCTCATCCTCAGCCTCACCAACCCATGATATGATGTGCTTCTAGCAGTGACCACCTGCATGCCCGTGATGTGCTTAAACCGTCTCTGCCAACAAGCTGCCTCACTTTGCAGACCTGCAGACAAGCTGCCTGAATTCGTGGACCTGCAAACAAGATGCCCAACTTCGCGGACCTGCAGACAATACATAGGACCCTCTGTGCTTCTGCTTTCTCACTCATAGCATGAAGAGAGTGTCACACTGCCTCCTCTTCTGAGAGCTGATAAGTCATTTAGAGTCCCCGCTGCTGTATCCTGGACTTTTGTCGGCTTTGTTGGGTAGGGCAGCTCCCAATGATGTTCATGTCTAACTTTGGGGCTGTGTAGTACTGGATCTGCTTCTAGGCCACCCTTGTGACATTGGGGTCAGTGAACGACCCCTTATCCTGTGACTCAGTTTCCCATATATTAGATAAGCGTGAACTGGAAGGTGACTTTGCACACCAGCTGGGAGTCTCTGGGAATCTGTGGAAAGCTATAAAAACTATCTGGAAGGATTCCTGGAGGGGTCTGAGCATGTCTCATATCCCTGAAGCTCACCGGGGACCATGAGACTTGAATTCAAAGACCTTAAACACACAGGCTTCCCTAGCCTCCCTCCAGCTTTGCCAGGAAGAGGAGGGGTGTAGGCAGACAGCTCCAAATATCTCTCCTGTCCCTAAAGCTTGTGTTTTCTCATCTTTCCTTTCCTGATTCTGAAACCTGTTATGACTCTGGGGTTAGAAAAAGACCAAATAGCAGAGTGGAGGGGACCAAGAATGACACCTCCCTGCCCCCAATTTCTGCTCGAGGCTTTCCTGGCATCCTCTGTTGCTCAGAGAAAGCCTTCTATCATAGTGGGGGCAGAGGGGAGGGCAGGCTTACGAGAAATGCAGTGGACGTAATCCAAGCCAAGGAGGAGGCGGCAGGAGAAACCCAAGATGCTGCGGAAGGCCTCCCCACCTTATCTGCCCGGCTGGCGGCTGCTGCCTGTGCAACAGACCATCTCATCCAAGCTGGGTGGCAATCAGGAGGATTTAGCATAGGCTGTTCTTCAAGAGAGTAACCCCCACCCCGTGCCCACAAATGCATCCCCAAGCCAGGCGCCTCCTTGAAGCGCCACCCAGGCATGCAGGCCTCCACTCAGCACTAAGGCCTCGGGGGCACAAGGTGAAGCTTCCAATCCCCCTGGATGTGCCCTGTGCCCTCCCTAGTCCAGCCTGTGCATGGTCCTGACACTAGTCAGTCTGCTCTCGCTGCTTTTATTTCGGGTCATTCCCAAAGGCCAACATGTCGAGAAAACAGGGCCCAGGACACAATGGTGGCACAGTGACCAGCCACCCAGGCCCTGGCTAATCGCAGAAACACCTGGAGGAAGAAACCAGAAACTAAATCCCCGAGATTAAGACTTCGGGCTTCTGGTGGTCCTTGCTAATCTCTTTCAGGTGGATGGCCCAGCAGGGGTCCACTGCCTCTCCAGTCCAAAGACCCTGCCTGGGGCCAGTGGCTGAAGGCTGTCCAGCCATGAGCTTTGCTAGGCTGGCTTGGGTGTCTGCCTCAGCAGGTGTCTTGAGAGTGCTGGGGCCACTGGGATAAGTGGACCTGTGTGGTAAACTCTATGAAAGAGATCAGCTATTTAAGAGCTTAGTCCCCTTCCACAGGGAGTTGCTTCCATCCCTGTCCACTCCTCCACCAAGACAGAATGTACAGATATGTAAAAAGAATACATAGATGAGTAAAAAAAAAAAATCAAGCTGGTCAGGAGATGGCTCAGTTGGTAAAGGTAGCCAAGCCTGAAGACCTGTGCTAAATCTCATAACTCACATAGCAGAAGGAGAGAAGACTCCACACATGAATTGTGGTATGACCCTACTCCCTGAAATAAATCAAAATAAACGTAAAACAGTTTAGGGAGAAAAGATCAAAAGCACACGGAGGCACATACTTGTCTCAGTGGGAGGGAGGCTGAAGCAGGAGGCTTGTCCTGAGTTTGAGGCCAGTCTGGGCCATGGAACAAGTTCCAGGTCAGACATAGTAAATCCCTGTCTCAAAACAGACAGACAGCTAATAAAATAAAAAAGACACATTACTCCCCCAATAAATAGGTTGGGTTTTTTTTGTGGCTTATCTTTTATTGCTATGCGGAGTGGAAAGTTCTAGATGATATATAAATGTCTTCTTCCTCATATGGAATTATGCCACATCTCTGGCTTTACACCTGTGATTTACGCATCCACATGGCGTCAACATCTGAGTGTGCCCTTCACTGCTCCGGACCACGTGCAGAGGCTCTGTGCAGCCTTGCTCTGTGTGAAATCTGATTCATCTCACGGCATCTCCCAGCTCCCCATTCCCTAGATCTGTTTTTAATCTTGCAGTGTCATGAGCTCCCACCTTTTGCACGTCTTAGTGTATTGATTGACACCTCACCCCAGCCCAGTGGTTTTCAACCTGTGGGTCCAAAACCCCTTCGGGACTCAAATGGCCCTTTCCCAGGGGTCACATATCAGATATTCTGCATATCAGATATTTACATTGTGATTTATAACAGTAGCAAAAATACAGTTATGAAGTAGCAAAGAAAATAATTTTATGGTTGGGGTCACCAGAACATAAGGAGTTGTGCTGAGGTTGTGCTCCTGCAGGTTACACACAGGCAGATTCAATAGAGGGCCCACAATATTAAAAGATAAAGACTTGCTTCTGTACTGAGCACGAACAGACCCATTCCCTGCCAAATAATGTGGCATAAAACTACCCAGCATTCATCTAGAGGTGATTTAAAGCGTGAGAATGATTTGCATAGATTATGTGATAAGTGATTTTGATGATGAACTTGATTGGATTAAATTTAAGAAAAGCTTACTATAATGAGACATACCTCTGGATGTGTCTGTGGGGGACTTTTCAGAGAGGCTGGGAGTGTGGCTCTGGGGGTGTGGCTCAGTTGGTGGAGTGCTCCGTTGGCATGTATGAGTCACAGGCTCAATGCCCAATACCATATAAACGGGGTGTTCTGGCATACACCTGTAATCCCAGTGCTTGAGAGGTAGAAGCAGGAGGATCAGAAGTTCAAGGTCATCCTAAACTATATAGCAAGTTTAAGATCAGCCTGGCTAACATGAGATCCAGTCTCAGAAAAAAAGTCAGAGACGCTGAATGGGAAAGACCCACATGGAAAATAGTAACACTCCCCTCTCTAGGCCTCTGAGATGTGGACTCATACCCCCCCATACCTTCCTAACCGTGATGCTGCACCCTCAAACCATGAGCCAAAATAAATTCTTCCCTAAATTGCTTCTTAAGAGACGTTTGAACACAGCAGTGGCAAAAGTAGCTAATGCAGGTCTCTGCAAGGTCCGCTTGTCTGTTTCCTGAGTGATGGGATGACGGGTGTGTGCTACTGTGCACAGCACAACACACACACACACACACACACACACACACACCAATAGAATACCCAGAAATGTTTTGCTTTGTAGAGTGAAAACATGAAAATTGCTTCCTGTTACTGGGAGGGCACATCTAGGAGCTGAGGACAGTGTCCTTGGCAGAGTCAGCTCTGTGGGTCTTCGGCTTGGGCAGTGCATGTCCACACTCTGCCTAACGCTAGGCCATCTTGGAATTCCTCCTTTGCTGAACGAGGGGGTCATGTGTTGTATGAATGAAGTGCACAGCTTCTGGGCTCCCAGGATATCATTTCTCTGACAGCTCCCTCTCAGGTGTCTTTTGGGAAAGTCCATTTTCCCTCCCTCCAGGGCACAAGGAAGCCAGTCTAAGTTCCCAATAGGCACACATGCATTCACCCACCTGTGCAGGCACACACTGACTCACTCGCCTGTACAGGTGCACACTCACAGATGCTTCCGTAGGTGCACACTCACAGCTGTTTGTGCAGGTGCACACTGACTCACCCGCCTGTGCAAGCACACACTGACAGCTGCTTGTGCAGGTGCGCACTCATAACTGTTTGTGCATGTGTACACTGACTCACCCGCCCGTGCAAGCACACACTGACAGCTGCTTGTGCAGGTGCACACTCATAACTGTTTGTGCAGGTGCACACTGACTCACCCACCTGTGCAGGCGCACACTGACTCACCCACCTGTGGAGGTGCACACTGACAGCTGCTTGTGCAGGTACATATTCACAGCTCTTTGTGGAGGTGCACACTGACTCACCCACCTGTGCAGGTGCACACTGACTTACCCACCTGTGCAGGTGCACACTGACTCACCTTCCTGTGCAGGTGCACACTG
>JABTXL010007139.1:39889342-39947348 GCA_025134845.1 Neodon shergylaensis
CCTGTGCAGGTGCACACTGACTCGCCCGCCTGTGCAGGTGCACACTCAAGCTGCTTGCGCAGGCACACAGTCACCATCCTGATTTGGTTTCATTTTTATCTTTGAGACAAGTTTCTCACTGTGCAGCCCTGGCTGACCTGGAATTTCCAGACCAGGGTGGCCTTGAACGCACAAAGAAAAGGGAGGGTCTGCAGGATCTAAGGGTTCTGTAAATCAGGGAAGATACGATATGGAAAGCCTGATATGGGGTGAATGAACCAAGAGCTCAGCAAAGAGCCACCTGTCTCGCCCCACCATGTGCTGGGATTAAAGATGTGCACCACCACACCCGGCTCCATTCTGATCTTGAACACACACACACACCTGCCTGTCCACCCTCACATACCTGATCACACAGTTGAACATATACACCTACCTGTGTATGTGAGCAAATACCACACTATGCGCATGTATACACCCACCCTGGTGTACACGGTCCAATGCACATGCCCCCATACTGTGTATGCTGATCATCCAGCTACCCCACATGCTCACGCAAGCACACACTCACAGGCACACTAACTTCCACATACACACCTACCCATACCCCTTCTCTCTCCATCCCCCGCCCACACACACACACACACACACACACACACACAGTGCAAGTGCACATGGGAAGGACACACATGCACAGCACACTTAGACTTCCTAGTGAGGATTAAAATGTAACAGATGCTTAGGTTCTGGGCTCAAGTCCTGATTCGGCTACTAGCTGGGTTATCTTGGGTAGGAAATTACCACAATTATATCTGCTTCCACCTCCTTACCAATGAAAGGAAACCATAGTGCCCCCCCACCCCAAGAATCA
The DNA here is from genome assembly GCA_025134845.1 of Neodon shergylaensis. Classification (NCBI taxonomy): domain Eukaryota; kingdom Metazoa; phylum Chordata; class Mammalia; order Rodentia; family Cricetidae; genus Neodon; species Neodon shergylaensis. Next base: position 39,890,193 of record JABTXL010007139.1, read on the forward strand.
CCAGTACAGTGCCAGGTACCCAGTGAGTGCTCAAGAAATGTCAGCTTTCGGTGGGCCGCTCAGCAGCCAAACCTTTGTGGTCCACGGATCTGCGGCTTTTCTTTTTAAATTTACAATTACTGTATTTCCTCAAAAGTCTGTGAGGTTGGTGTTTTTCATTTATGGAGTTGAATGATGGTATTTTCAGGGAACCTGCCCTTCCCCTAGGAGCAGGAAGCCCAGGTGGCCCATGGGACAGAGCGCATCTGACAGCTGAGTGGTGGAGGAGCCGAGGAGCTCATCACGCTTCTCCGGGCCCTCCTGACGATGCTTCGCTGCTCCTCGGCGATTTCACCCTTTGTCGACCCAGGAACAGTCCCCGCATTGTTCCACCCCGGCCCAATCGACTGCCTCTACATTTTTACCACTAAATTGAATCTACTGCCAGTAATCTAATTTACATTTGAAGGCACACACAATGCCAACACGACCAAACGCCAATAAAATTTCTAGTAAAACCCATAAATGGCTCAGTCCTTGTGTTTATGGAAATCTTAGCCTACTCCTGCCCCAAGAACCCTGCAGCCCAGAGTTCCAAATCATTCCCAGATGATGATGAGACACACTCATGCCCCTGGCAATGAAGCGAGGCCTTTCTTGGGGTCTGTGAGGAGACCCCATAGGCAACGCACCAGTCCGTGGAAAGCTATGGGTGGGGCTGGCTTCGTGTCAGGTGTATACACCTGTGCCTTGCCTCCTTCTGCTCCATTTTCTGGCCTCTGGCCTCTCTAGGAAACATGGCTATCTCTGTTTCTGGAATGCTGGAGGAGAGAGAATAGCTCAATACTCCTGGTTCCAGTGCATCACACGGTGCTGAGCACGACACGGACCCACGGAACTGCAGAGAGATGGCTCAGTCAAGGCGGTTGTCACGCAAGCACAAGAACCTCAGCTGGGTCCCTACCACTCACACGGAAAACTGAGTATGGCGGCCTGTGTGAGAAATGCCAGTGTTGGGAGGCGGAGTCAGCAGGTCCCTGGAACTTGCTGGCTAGCTAGCCTAGCCCAGTCAGTGAGAGCCACGTCTCAAGTGTCACCTGAGAAATTGCACCCAAGTTGACCTCCACGTACACTGTAACCACCCTCCCCATTCCCACAACTAATGGACAGGGTTCTGTCACCATTGAACAACAGAGACGGGACATGAGCTCTGGCTGTTAGGCTCCGGAATTCACAAGCTGGGCCACAATGATGCGTACTTGTCATTCTGATTGAAGAAACCTACTGTGACCCACAGAAAAAGGACCATGTTCCTTTCCATAATGGCCATTGAGGTCTACAACAGCCTGGCATCTCCCTGCTTTCTTGATGGGCATCTCATAGATGTTCAGCTTTGTTCTATATTCCAGGGTGTCTGTTACTTTTAAACTGTAGGTTTATATATTTTATCTGTGTCATTCGTCAGGCAAGATCACCATATTCATGGTAGTTGGCCCAAGTTACTCTGTGTCCTTTATCTGCCTTTGTCTATCCTGCCTCCTACTGCACAGAAACCTTCATCTGAGCAAACTCTGTGTACCTGTCGTGTGCCATCAGGTCTGTACTTCGGAGACCCAGCTCAAGAATCCTTCCTGCCCTAGTCACACAGCTGATCTCCCATGACTCCCTTTGTTGTCCTCTGTCCTTCTCACCTAACGTCTTACTCCATCTAAATTCACCTTCTCTTATGTTAGTAGGTAGAGATCTGATTGTATGTTTCTCTATGCGGTTACCCAGTTTTCTCAATACTGTCTCCTAAGCAGCCCCCCTTCCCACAGGAACTGTTTCTGTGCCTCTTCTTTCCTCATTCCAACTCCCCCCATATTACCCCAACATCTCCTCCTCCACTTTCATGTCCTCCTCTTCTTTCAAAATAAATTGATGAAGTCCAGTTAGCCCTGCCCATATGTACACAGGTGTGGGACCGTCCGTGGATAAAAACCCTAGCAAAGAACGATTTTTCCTCTTCCAGCAGCATTCAGTGCCAATAGCTCATCAGTTAGGGGCGGGGCCTTGTTCAGGGCTGGAGTTTGGGCTGGCTTGATTTTGTGCAGGTAAGCACAGCTGCCGTGAGGTCGTGAGTGGGACAGCCTGGCCATGTCCAGGAGGCATTTCACAGCCGTCCTCCCCATCCTCCAACCCTCACCTTTCTGCCTCCTCTTCTGCAGTGTTCCCTGACCCACACCCCTCCCCGGGAGGGGGGCTCCTATAGCTATTCCGTGGATGGCTGAGCAGCTTAATCTTATTCTCAGCACTCTGAGCAGCTGCATCTCTGCATGAACCATTCCACTGCACAGAGAAGGGTCTCCTCTGCATGTGTCACCCCCAGGGTCCCATGCACACTAGGCAAGTATTTGGCACTCAGCTGTATGCCCAGCCTTCTTTGTCCTTTTTTTTTTTACAAGACTTGTTCTCAATCTTCAAGACTGAAAATTGGGTTCACTCCCTTAACCCACAGGCCTTGATCTTCCGAACCTCCTTGCCTCAGCTTCCTAGGTAGCTGGGTTGAAGAGCCCAAGCCCTAAGCCTAGTGCATTAAAAAAAATTTTTTTTTGTTATACAAATGATGTGAAGAGCTTCCTACCTGGTTACAGTTTCTCTCCTGTCATTCACTGTGTCTAGCTGACTTCGTCCCATTGTCTTGCAGATCCAGCTTCTGAACTGAAGTCAATGCTCTGCCCACCTCTGCTCCTTCCATGGACACGTGACTTTGACCAGGATGGACATCAGCTTCTGTAACTCTCAAATGAAGCAGCCGGAAGAAAGTCCTTCCTCAGTCGTAACTCTCAAAGGTAGCCTGAGCGCTTCTGCCCCTCCCCTCCCCTCCCCTCCCCTCCCCTCCCCTCCCCTCCCCTTCCCTTCCCTTCTTTTCCCTTCCCTTCCCTTCTGATCCTTTCATTTAAGACAGAGTTTTGCTGTTGATCCCAGACTGGCTTTGAACTTGAAACAATCCTGCCACTTCAGCCTCCTGCACTGTATCCCAGACTCTCCTCATCTTCATAGCAACCCCAGCTTCCTGAGTGCAGTGTGCTGGGACGAAAGGCCTGTGCCACACACCTAGAGATATCTACCTCCTCAACTGACACGACACCGCTTAATTCTTCCCAGAACTGCTTGTTTTGCCCTGGTTTCTGCTGCCACGATAGAGCACCCAAGAAGGCCAGAAGTCTTCAGGCTCAGGGCCTCTGGAACACAGAGGAGGGCTGCCAGCACTTTGCCACTGAGATGAAGAATAGATCCACATGTACATTCAATGTTTCCAAACTTTATTTTATTCTGGGTGTTGTGGTGCACACCTTTAATCCCAGCGCTAGGGAGGCAGAGGGAGACGGTCCAAGACAGCCAGAACTACATAAGAGAGACCCTGTCATAGAAAAACAAGACAAATTATTTTAGGTATGCCTGTTTCCCCTGCTTGTACGTCTGTGTATCGCTTGTGTGGTTGGTGCCTGCCGAGGCCAGAAAAGGGAGTTGGACCTGAGTCACCAGGTGGGTGCTAGGACTCAAACCCAGGTCCTCTTGAGCGGTCCTCTAGGCCCTGTTGGGTATATTCAAATGAAGGATTTCTGCATAGGCAATTCAGCAAAAGCTTCTACTTCTCTCTCTCTCTCTTACTGTGCACTATCGACACTTTGCACTAAGGCCTAGCAACCACGTTTGACATCTTCAGATGAGTGGCTATGAGCTGGATTTAGGCCCCACCCACCCTCTGAGAAGGTCTCACAGGCGGCAGGCAAGCCGAATGCTTTCCAGTACCAGGCTCATCAGGAGAAGAAAAACTCCAGTCTGGAAAATCAGAGCATCACTTTCCTCAGCTCATCCCATTGATTGATAGAGATGGACATGTGACTCAGCTGGGTCAATCAGGTGAAACCAGGTCCTCCTGGGTCTTTGCTTGTGACCTTTAGGAGAATATTTTTCTCTTTCTTGCTGAGCTTCACATAGAAAGATATCAGTCCTGGTTTAGGGACTTACCTACCTCCATGAGAAAGAGTCTTTAGGAGTCTCCCAGAACAGAAGAAAGAGCCTAGAGATGGGGAGAGAGAACCGTGGCTCTCCTCTGTCTTGTCTCAGCTTTCCATTCGGGATTGCCTGGGTTGGTCTTGTCCCTTGCAGGGATACCGGACACTGCCTTTGTTCCCACAGAGCAGAAGGCGGGCCTCGTGTTGTATAATAAGGAAGCCAAATACACTGAATTAACACGTCTCTAGCATCACACTGACCCAGCACAACTGCAAGCAGTGTATTGCTCCCTGCATCTCCAGCACGTTCATGGGACAGTATCTCCCAAGGCAAGGTACCCTCTCACCCAGAGTCCCAGGCAGGTTTCTTGAAGTAACAACTGGCCTGGTAACAGTCTTTCTTAGGCTGCCTTCTCCACCTTCCCACAGGGTTCACTGGGGTCACAGTCCACATCAGCCACGTGGCCCACTGACCCCTTATTTCAGAATCTGCTTCCCAGGGAGCCCAAACCAAGATGTATCTCCTCAGAGGTCACCATGAGGGATGGGTCTGTATAGGGCTGGCATCAGGAGGCCCTTGCTGTCACTCATCAGCTCGACTGGGAAGTTCATGCTTACTCGGTGGGGCTCCTAGGGATCATAGAAGAAACCAAACTGCTAATTCAACAGGCTTTGGTGCCCAGCCAACAAATGGCAGATGCTTCCTAGCCCGATTCTCACAGAACATGCCCATAGGCTTTCTTTTTTATTGCTGTTTGATATGGGGGTCTCCCTAGGTACCCCTAGACTGGTTTCAAACTTATGATTCTCCTGTCTCAGCTTTCTGCGTGCTGAGTGCTGGGTTTACATACCCTAGCTATGTAAGTATTTAAATGCTAGGAGACTAGTCACAACACATCAGCTATAGACGGATACTATATATTCATTCAATATCAATTTCTACAGTCTGAACAACCAATGTGGTATCAATCAAGTCCTGATTTCTAGTGTTGCTCAATTTCTTCTTCCTCCTCTTCTTTTTTTATTGAGGTAGGCTCTCTCTGTGTAGCTCAGGCAGACCTAGAATCCTGAGTGGTGAGTCCACAGACATGAGCCGTAGCATCCAGATGCTGTTGACCAGTTTCTATGGTGTTAAAGTCCCTGCCATAGCCAGAGCTCCCGTGGATTCAGAATTGAAGAGAGATCAATGGCAGGATGCTTTCTATGCACCTGTTTGCACAAGGCTATTAGTGCTTTTAGACGGGACTCTGGAGAAGTCCACCGTACAAATTGAGATGCTTTCTAGACACAGGATGGGGCAAAAACCTCAAGAATTTAGGAAACTGTGAAACACATAGGAGCTGAGAGCTTGAGTATTTAGTGTTTGGTTTGGTTTGGTAAGTTTCAGAATGCTTTTAGGTTCAGAGCCAAGTTGAACGGAGAGTACTAAAGCCCTCCCCAAAGACCTGTTCCCACCGGTGCACAACCAATCACACTTTGGGCACTCTGCCTGATTGTCATATCATTGTCACCCACAGTTTAAGGATTATTCATGTCCACACTGCATGACGTGGGACAAGCAGATGGCCTATGTGTCCATCACCGTGGCATACCGAAGAAGGCTTTCACTGCAAATGACTTCATTGTAAATTTAAACCTGGGTGGCAATGAATATCTCACATCCTAACACCTGGGAAGCTAAGGCCAGCCTGGGCTGCACAGCAAAAGCACATCTCAGAAACACCGTGCGTGTCAGGAGACAGAGGCAGGTGGCTCTCTCTAAGTTCAAGGCCAGCCTGGTCTACATAGTAAGTTCACAGTAGGTCAGTACTGCATAATGAAATCTTGTTTCAAAAACAAATAAAACACATGCACAAATATTTGTAAGCTGGTCTCATTTGAAGCCTTGGTTGTGATTAGCAAACCAGTTTATAACAGCCTTAAAATGTGAGTTCCTGGTTCTCTGGAGTCAGGGTCTGAGGGTTCTAGACCAGCACTGACCTTGGGCCTCACCCCTAGGGCAAGTGTTATAGTTTCCTTTCTGTTGATGTGGAAAAAAAAATCATGACCTAAGGCAGATGCTTTCTGAGAAGGGAGTTTTTTTTTTTCTTTTTTTTTTTATTGAGAAAAAGAAAAGAAAAAAAAGTTTCCGCCTCCTCCCGGCCTCCCATTTCCCTCCCCCTCGTCCCACCCTTCTCCCCCTCCCCCCGCTCCTCTCCCCCTCCCTCTCCAGTCCGAAGAGCAGTCAGGGTTCCCTGTCCTGTGGAAAGTCCAAGGCCCTCCCCCCTCTGTCCATGTCTAGGAAGGTGAACATCCAAGGTGGCTAGGCTCCCACAAAGCCCGAACTTGAGAAGGGAGTTTAATTGGCTTACAGGTCACAGTCGTCATTGAAGAAAGTCAGGCCAGGAACTGAAGCAGACACGTGAAGCAGTGGACGCTGTTTGCTGCCTCACCCAGCTCAGGTTAGCTTAGCCAGCTTTCTCATACAGCCCAAGGTCGCTTGCCTGAGGATGGTGCTGCCCACAACAGGTGGGGCCCTCCTAGTCAATTAATCGGGCCTCCTACATCAATTAGCAATCAATACAGTTCCCTACAGATGTGCCCAAAGGCAAACCCTCAATTGAAACTCTCCTTTCCAGATTACTCAACTCTGTGTCGTGTTGACTGTAAAGCCAGCTGGAACAGCAGATCAGGCTGTGCTGTGTGGCCCTTGTTACTGAACTGAACTAGGTCATACCTCTCCAGTCTATGTCCTTCCCCCAGGGAGGTGAGAGCCTTTCCCCCACTTCCCACCGGAGATGCAAACCATCAGATACCCATTGGGATGGGCTGGTGGGTACAGGGGCGAGATCTAGGACACCCCCCCCCCCGCCGCTGCCATGGGCAGCTGCATCCAGTGACAGGTCACCAGCAAGACCTTTGGTTTCTTGGTGTACCTGTTCGTTGAAGATGCTTACAGCATGAATCAAAAATAATTGTACACGGAGCAAGAATCACTTGGAGAGCCACCGCCTACTGTTGCTGTGGCCAAAGCTTTGGTAGCACAGCCGTTAATTTCATTGCCTTCCAGAGAAATTTTCTCAGGGCATGTTGCCTTTAAGAGCTAGTCACACTATCTCAACCTGGTACACTCATAGGATCGCCTCCTGTGCGCTCTGATATCCCCGCCCCACTTTGCTGAGAGCTCAAAGACAGCTTATGGGATAGGCAGTTCCTGAACAGGAAGATTCGTTCCACTGTGTTAGGAAGCATTTGAGGTGGCACCAATGCTTCCAGTGCAGAAGTAAGAAGCCTTCCTGGGGAGAGGAGCTCTCTTCCTTATTCCGCACACATCCCTGCACTCTGAAAATGTGTCATGAGCCATCTAAAGTGCGTTCCAATTCCACAGGTGGCATTAAACCCTGGACAGAGAGGAATAGACTGAGATCCCCAGAAAGAAGTATGTGAGCTTACACCCAAGTCGTCTAGTTCCAGAGTTAAGACAATGCCTCCTCAGGGTTAGCAGACAGCAGGGTAGACTGGGCATCAGGCTGCCTGGTACTGTGGGGGTGGTGTGGAGGATACAAGGGAAAAAGACCTCATGCTAGAGTGTGGAGAGGGCCCAGCTTGAACACACATGCACACTCATGCACTCAGAGCCTGCACTCAAGTGTGTAAGCACACACACATGAACACGTATGTACAGAGAGATACACAATCATGCACACAAGCACCTGCTATATATTGCACATAGATTCACAAATGTGCAGTGATGCACGCATGAACACAAACTGGTGAAATGTGCACACAAAGGTGAATACACATGGGCCACAGTGCATGATTGTTTACATGTAGACACACGTGAGTCAATCCAGAGATGTACACGTACTTGCATAAATACACATGTGCTTGCACATAGTAGTCACACGTGTACCCACACTGCCTCTTTACCCTGAGGGTTGTGGCAGAGTCCTTGAAACAGGAGTGATGTCATCAACTTTGAGTTCCGGGATGCTCGCTCTAGCTGCTTCTCTGCTGCCTCAGCTGAAAAACAAAGACCCGATTTTCTTAATGGTTGAAAAACTCTCCTTAAGCTATAAAGCCAGAGTGTGTGTGAGCCACGCTTGCAAAAGCTCATATCCTGGTCAGGAATATAAGGTGACACTTGCCGATGTAGACCCAGACGCTCTGTTGGCACGGGGTAGTGGAAATGTGGTGTGTGTGTGTGCGTGTAGAAACTGGGGCCAAAAAGAAAAATATCCCAGCCACCCTATACACACACACATACACACACACACACACACACACACACACACATATATATATATATATTGTGGTTAAGCTGGGATTTCAATCTGTCTCCCTGAAGTCATTGTAAGCACCTGCCTATTGTCCAAAGGATCCTGAAATGCATGTCCCCAGACCCTTGTTACCCTCTGTCCTGCCCAACAGAAGGACAGGCTAGTGGCACTTCCAATTAGCCTTACAAGCTACTCGCCGTGGTAACCTTTATTGATGGAGGGGAGCTGGTGTGGCCTCCCAGTGCTTGACCGGTTCTGGGATGCCTTGTCTGTCCCCACGTCATTCTTTTGGTACTCTGTGTTTCTACTGGAGGATCATGGGGATATAGGGTGTGGTGAGTACTTGCTCAGGTGACCGGTTCATTGCTTGCCTCTCCCTGGCAAGACTAACTACAATGAAAGTCCTTGGCAACCTATATAGAACCCCAGTCCCAGTGCCAGAGAAGGTGGACCCCACAAATGCAAAGGGATGCAGCTCCAAGGGGAGGGGAAGGTGGCATCTAAAGGGAGCCATGACTGGAGTGCCATTTGATGGCTAAGGAACAATGCCAGCTGCTTTCCAGACTCACTGTGGGGCTCCGCCAATGAGATGGCCTTCCAGTCCCCAGGTCCCCGGTGTTCGAATTGTAGAAGAGAATGGTCAGAGCCTGGTTCATGTTTGGAAAAACTGTAAAGCAGGGAAGACCCGAGGCTGAGTCAGCGTTGCCTCTCTGTTGGCTGGGCACACTTAGCAAAATCACACAACCTCTCTAATTCTCAGTTTCTCCCTCCACAACACGGAGGTGATTCCATCTCCCTCTGAGCTGCTTCGGGGCTTGCTGACTATGGCTAAGGTCAGATTCAAAGTAGACGTTCAGTGGTACAGCTGGGCCTACGCTGGACGTTGGGACATCTTTCACAGAGGCTGGGAATCTTCCCAGCCAGGCCCCAGGAAAACTCCAGACTGCCTGCAGGGGGAAAAAAAGCGTCTAGCACCTCCTCTATAGCCTGCACTGGGGGCTTTGCTTACCTTTCTGAAAATTAAATTAAAACTCAACAGTAGTGCTATTGTGACTTTAATATCCACTGCTGACAGGATGGAATTAGCTACATTTTTTTTTCTTGGTTTGGGTTTTTATTTCTTGCTCCAACTTTCTTTCTTCCCCAAGGGGGTGTAAACTGGTGTCTAATCTGTCCTGAGAGCATTCAGCCATTCTTAAATAGGAGAGGAGGGTGGTGCTGGCCCCAGTGAGGACCAAGGTGAGTGCAGTGACATTGGATGGAAGGGGCCCCATGTTTATCTTCATTGCTGTCCAAGTTGGCCAACAGGGCTCCGAAGCACAGGGAATCAGCGCGGAATTATCGCTAAGCCCCGGATCGCTGTACTCATTACAGGTAACCGGAGCCTTGCTGGCCAGAGCGCAGCTCTAAGCCCTACTAAGACGGGACGCGCTCGGGAAGAATACGCCATGTGTAATTGAATAAACCTGGAAAGCAGCCTGCATTCTTTTTTGTCTTTGGCCCAAAAGAGAGGTAATTCCTGACAGCAGCCACAGCGGTGGGACGTGCCCGCTGGAGAGGAAGGCCAAGGCTGGGTGGACAAGAGGGGCTTGTGGGATGTGCAGATCGGCAGGAGGCTGGAATCAGCTTGCGTCTCTTCATGCCCCCAACCCTCCGAAACTCCACATGCATTGAAGGAAAAGGTCCCTTGCTTCAGGTCAGCCAAGTCTTGCATTCCACGGGGCATGGTAAATAGTTAAGAGACGGTTTTAGCCCCACACTGCCCCCTTCAGGTCACCCCTATAAAGCAGCCCATCACCCACTTTTGATGACCACCTTGCTCTATCCATGAATCATCTCTTCCCATCAGAACCACTCTCAGCAGGATGTTCCCCACCTCTGCATTTTTCTCTGCCTGGCTTCCTCCCACAGCCTCAAGCTCCACCACTCGACAATGCAAAAGTTCCTGGTCCCTGCCCAGCCCAGCTCGCCTGTGAGCCTGGCCTTCCCCAGGTTCACTTGTGGGTGTCCTCTGCTCCAGCCAGGTTGGGACCCTGCCTGTACCCACTCACCAGGATGTCCCAGTCCGGGGATAATCTTATATAACACTGAGAGATTTAGATTTCACATAACCCTCTCCCAGTCTTCTTCTGTTTGGAGTCTCCCACAACCCCAGGAGAGAGGTGGGGCAGATGATTCTGCCATGGTGGGGGTAGGTGGTAATAGTGTGAGGGTGTGTGTGTGTGGCGGGGGGGTTAGGAGGTCAGGATCTGAGCCTGATTCACCCAGGTGGCAGGGCTACTCTGCATAGGAAACCAGGTTTCTGACTCTGAGTCCCGGAGGTACCCTTAAGGCCATGATGGCTGAGTTGTACCCTCCTCCCGGCATGTATGGGAGTGCTAACCTCCAGAGCTCACAGTGTGACCTTCTTTGAGAACAGGACCTAAAAGGTACAATTAAGGTAAAAGGGGGAGGGAACGGGGTCCTAACTCGATGGGACTGGTGGTCCTAGAAAAGGCTGGGGCACAGCTATGCAGATGGAGGAGGCTGTGGAGACGCCAGGGGAAGGCGTCATCTCTAGGCCTTGAACTGAGCCTCGAAGAACCAGCCCTATCAACCCTCTGATCTCGAACGTCCAGCCTCCAGCTCCATGAGCAAGTAATCCCTGACTGATGTTTCAGGCCAAAGTGGCCCTGCAGACCTGCAGAGATGCCTCCCAAAGAGGTCAGAGGTCAAGTCACTGGCACCTGTAACGTTTTCAGTATTCTTCAAAATGTTTTGAGTGCCTGTATTTGGCCCCTGAGTTAGACAGAGATCCTGCAAATCAACACTCTGAACTCTCAGAGCCCGCCCTTCTCTCACTGATGCTTATCCCTAGAGCGGAGGTGCCACGTAAGCCTGAGGGCAGAGTACTGAGTAAACAGTAGGCGCTACCTGAAAGTTGATGATGACCTCCTCACTCCAGTCTGGTCCAATGGATGCTGGTATATGTGGGTGGTCCTGAGGACAGAAGACAGTGCTCTGGACAGTGAGTTTCCTGGCAGAGACCCAGCATTGGAGGAAGAGACCTTGACTCACCCACCACATTCTTCCCGCAGCATCTCCTGAGAGTGAGCACACTCTAGCCAGCAATGCTATTGGTTGGGGCATTATGGGATGGGAGGTCCCAGCCTGCAGCTGTAGGGTTGCCCAAGATCTCTCCTGATCGGATCCACAGGGGAGCAGGCTGGACATCCTAGGCTACTCCCCTGGGGAGCCGTGTGTGTGTGTGTGTGTGTGTGTGTGTGCGCGCGCGCACGTGTGTACATGCGAGTGTGTGCATAAGGCCTAAGCTGAGTCTCATCCAAGAGAACTGGACAGAGCTGCTGAGGTTTCTGTGATCTGCAGAGAGAGGAGGGAAGTCACAAAGCAGAAGAGGGCAGCCTGCCTGGAAGATCAGGAGATACCTCAAAGAATGGTCTTGCTTTCTAACTAGCCTGGAGGGGGAGTTAGAGCCTGCTGAATGAGGCCTGACAATGAACTTGGCACTATTTCAGCAGCCTTCCGTCTACCCAGTGGGCTCCTTGTCTTGTGGGAGTCTGAGACTGGAGCTTGGGTTTGCCCAGCTTTGGACCTTCAAGAGAGACAGGAACAGATGGTGGCATGCTGGCATGAACTGGGCCTGTGGGTTGGTGACAATTGCAGGAGTCATCCAGGGAGGTTCAAAGCACATGAGATAGACGACCTGCTCAGCAGTGAGAGGAAGCAAGTAGCTGTGGACAGGCTGTGTGTAGAGGAGACCCACACCTTCCTAAGTGGCCAGCCTACTCAGAACCTGCCAGGCCCGTAGCCTGAGCCTAGCCATGCTGCCCGCCGCATGGATGTGGCCCCGTAAATGCAGAATGAATCAAGGCACCTTCCCGCTGGTACCCACCCTGGTACCTGAGAAGGATAACGACATCCCAGCCTCAGACTATTGAATTAGGCCGCTTGTGATGCTCCTGACCTGGTGCTGTGATAGTCATCAGCTATAATCAAATCTGAGCGGGCCTGAAATGCTAATACCTTCCACAGCAGCTTGTCCTGGCGATACACCCCCTGGCCCAAGTCACAAAAGGCTCCCAACCACATTCGCTTCAGTAAGGTGACTCACCAGCAGGAGTGTGCCCAAGGATTTTGGTCTGTTTCCCAAGAGGTACCCTCCCGCATCATACCTCGAAGGATAAAAGGGAGATGGTGAGTGGCTATGGCCCACACTAGGATGTCCAGCTGAGCCAGGCACGAGTGAGCCAGAAATGTGAGCTGTTTCTGTTCCAATGACATTTGTTCATCAAACAAAGGAGGGTTGTGCACTTGCCACAGGGCACAGCCCCCAGGGGTTCCCAGTCTGGAGGGATGATTATATAGGCACACGTGTCACAACGTATGTGCACTGGGATGAGTGCCTTTGGAACCCCTGGGAGCAGACGGAGGGCCTTCTGGAAGTAGCTACCTGTCTGGTGAGTCGGGAGGAGGGAGGCCAGCTGGAGTTTCTGTGGCCAGAGGTCAACAGAAGGCGCTCAAGGAATCCCAAAGGAGGGCTCAGACTAGCCTGAGCACCAGAAGCTGTAGGCCAGGGCATAGACAGGAGAAAGGACAGGAGGCTCAGTCCCTTGAAGTGGTCAGAAGCTATGGAAGTGGGAGGAGAGGGGAAGGGCTAGAGGGAACGGTTCCTCCGACTGTCATAATTGTACCATGGTGGGCTCCTGGCCCCACAGGAGGACTTGAGGAAGGTGCCTTGGGTATTCTCCTCATTGTGGGAACAAAAGCCTTGAAAAAAGAAACATAAGGAGAGGAGGGTTTCCCTTGGCTCACAGCCTGAGGGTGCTGTCTCTAAGGGGAGGAAGCTGCAGCCGCAGGAGCCAGTGGCTTTGCCTGGTAGTCGGGGAGCAGGGAGAGGCTGCTGGTGTTCACCTTGCACTTTCCTACGTATTCAGTTCACAGCCCCAGTTCCCGGATGCTGCTGCCACACTCAAGGCAGGTCTTCCTACTTTAACCCAGTGCTGCAACTCCTTCTTCACAGACCTACCCAGAGTTTGTCTTCTAGGCTGTTCTAGATCCCACCAAATCGATAATCCTACTAACCAAGGAAGAAGGGATGGGCAAAGGCCTGAGTACCAGTAACTGAATCCAAGGATGGTTGATGCATTTCCCCGCCCTTGCCCACTCTGGTTGAGACCACCTAGCGGAGTGGTTAGGAGACCAGGTTCTGCCTGTGCCTGTCCCCTTTAGGCCTGACGCTCATGACCCTGGCCACGCAAGGCAAGTTGCCTACACCTGTTTTCCCTTGTGTGAGGTTTCGCAGGGTTAGCGCACGTGTGTTCGTCCTTTCGGTCATGTGCAAAGGTGCTGCTGTGTCGTCTGCTGTTGGTGCCCTGGCTCAGGAGGACAGGGACCAGGAGGAGCTGGGATGTGCTCATCATTCTGGTCCAAACCTCCTCCACTGACACTCGGCTTCTGATGCAGGAAGCCATCCATTTCCTTGTCGCGGCTGTGACCACTGTCTGTCTCCTGGGCTTTCCTTTGCTGCCTCGACCTTTGCATTCATCTTGTTCTGGACAGAGGCGACAACGGTGGATATGTCTGTTGGGATGGAGTCCCTTGGGAGCCTCCTTGTCACACCATGGGTTCTGTGGAGAAAGTTCTCCAGAGGAGGCTGGCAAGGAGTTATGGTTTAAACCTGACATTTCCCCCCATGTATTTGAATACATAGATCCCCCCTGGAGCAGCTGGGTCAGGTGGGGTGGGCTATGTAACTTCAGGATTTGGGTCATAGCTAGAGGCTATAGGTCATGAGGGGTGGGCCTTGTGGGTTAGAGTTCTGCCATGCTTCTTGTTCCTTGTCTCCTTCATGTCCCAATTGCTGTGTGGGGAGCTGCCACCTGCTTCTCTACACTCTGCTTCCATTGTAAATCTCACAGGGGTCGTGTGAGTGTGTGTGTGTGTGTGTGTGTGTGTGTGTGTGTGTGTGTGTGTTTCCCAGTCCCACCACCTCCCCACCATGGTGGGCTGTGGCCTTTAACACTGTGAGCACAAACATATCCTTTCTCCTTTAAGATTCACACATGTGCATGTATGCATGTGTGGAGGGGAGGGAGTGGGTGTCTCATGTAGCACATCCTGACTTTGAACTTCCTAGGTAGCTGAGGATGTCCTTGAACTTCTGATCTTTCTGCCTCCCAAGTACTGGGATCACAGGCATGTGTCCTCATGGCAAGTTCACGCATTGCTGGACCAAGTCCAGGGCTTTGTGTGAGCTAGGCAAGTACTCTATCAACGTAGCTACAGCTGCAGCACTTCCTGTAAGTTGCCTGTCAAGTGTTCTGTCACCGTGATGAGGAAAATATGGAGTACACTTAGTAATAAAGGATTGCCCATTCAGGCTGTGCCAGGCTCAGGTCCATGGGAATCTCTCTACCTACCGGAGTTCACTGCTCTAGTGGACAGTGAAGGCAATGTCTTCTCCTCTGTCTCTTCCTGTTCCTTCCCTTCCACTTCCTGCCTCTCCCCTATATCTTCCTCTTGATTTTATTCTCATTCTTAATCTTTTCAGCTCAGGTTGGCCTTGAACTCCAGTCCTCCTGCCCCAGGCTCCCAAATGCTGGAATCACAGCGGGTACTGCCATACCTGGCAGAAGGCAGACATGTCTTCACAGACAATGATAGGGCAGAGACCAACCATCTCCTCATGGCATGTGGAGTCTGGACAAGGGGACAGACAGGCTGGGTTGGGTGATGAGTTTCCCAGAGGAGGCTGCTCTTTTCTCAGGCTCTGAGGGCAGAGCCCTGGGTGGCCATTGGCTCCCATCCAGCAGCTGACAGGAGCCTTGGTACTGGGGAGAGAGGAATGAAACAGGGCTGAGGCCTGATGTCTACTGCTCACTCCAGACTTTGAACTCTCATAGCCTTGGCCTCCTGGATCTACAAAAGGCCAGAGACATGGGTATGCTGAGATACCTAGAAGTAGGGCTGGACTCACACTTGTTGTTGGTAGGGCATTCCAGATTGACCTGAGATAGTCACTGCCCGCCTTTGCCCCCGCTTCCTCCGATTCCCCTCTGAAGTGGTCTCTGCCTGCCTTTGCCCCTGCTTCCTCTGCTTCTCTTCTGCAGTGGTCAGTGCCCACCTTTGCCCTGCTTCCTTCCAAAGCCCTTGACTGGGCTTCCTCACGCACACTCTTGGCCACTCTTTCATGAGCACTAGAGCTCAGCCCTGGCTTTGCTGCTGGAACCCTGATCTCTAAGCCTCAGCTTCCCTGACTGTGGGCCGGGGCTGGTGACCCAATTCCTCTTTCCTGCAAAGCTCCATTGCCACCCAAGATTCATCCTGGTGCCTGACCTGCAATATTGGGTTGCTAATGACAGTGACACTCACCCCAAGATCTCTTATGCCTCCCCCTGAGCTGGGAAATGCACCCCTGTTCCCCATGAGAACTTTTGCTAAGAGTCTGAGGATTGAGGGTTTTTGTGTTGTTGGGGGTGGAGCCCATAGCCTTGCTCTACCCCCAAGTCACACCCCAGCCCAGAGAAGCTCTTCATCTGCCCCAGGCAGGGGGACCTTGAAACCTTGAAGCACTTTCTCCTGTGACAGACTACACCCTACCAGGGCATTTTGTACCTCAGTGTTTTCTCTGAGGCAGTGAAATGAGGGGTTATTGTTTCCTAATTTACAAAAGAGAAAAAGTTTCAGAGAGGTTGAGCTTATATTCAGTGTCACAAGATTGAAATCCATTGAACCATAACTTGACCCTGAGTTCCTGGCACCCCAAACCTAAAATCCTTTTCCCCTTACACTCTCTCTGCAATCATGTATAGACGTTTGCATGTGTGTGATGTGGTATAATTTGCGTGATGTATGTGTGTGCTGTTGTGGTAAATACATATATCTGTGGTATCTATGTGTGTGATACATATGTGTGATATATACAATGTATATGATATGCATGTGTGGTATTAAATATGTGTGTTATGTTGCATGTATTGAGTGCATTGTGTGTATAGATATGGCATGTATATGTGTGGCATTTAGTATGGTATATTTGTGACACATATGTATATGTGTGCAGCATGCACGTGATACATTTGTATGATATGTGCATGCATGTATGTGTTTGTGATATGTATGTGTGGTGTTATATGTGTGTGATCTGTGATGCATGCATGTGGTGTTATGTATGTGATACATATGTATGACATGTAAATGCATGCATGTATGTGGTGAGCAAGTGTGGTATGTGTGGTGTGGGCTGTGTGTGCTGTGCGTGAACACTCTTGCATGTGCACCTTCACGCCTGCTGCTCAGTGCTTTCCTGCGAGCGGTGACAGGGTCAGGGGAGAATTGTGTGTGACTAATTAGGTTTTAACTTGCAGGGAGAAAGTGGACATTGCAGCCGGCTGCATGAGAGAAGCAGAGGCTGAACTGGGGTGAACTTAATCTCCTTTGCACTGGGAGGAAAGAAAGATTAATGAAATATCCCCAAATCCATCCTGTTAGTTTTTATTAAATCAGCAAATGAAATTTAACCTCCAATTCGGCTTGAATGTCCTTTCCTGCAGATTGGGTTTCAGCGGCCTGAGTGGAATGGACACACTCTCTCTGGAACAACACCGCCATAGGAAAATTGCATTATTGCCATCAACATCGGGTTACCAGAGCCCAAGCCACTTGGAGGACAGCTAACCCCACTGACGGCAGAGTGGCACACACATTGCCTCAAATTTGTTGCAGCCAGTGTTGTGAGGATGCTCCGTCTGTGGGTAGTCTTCATACAAAAGAGCAATAAAAAGTGAAACAGAAGCCCCGTGTCGATTCTTCTCCATTTTCTTCAAGAGAAACAAACTGAACTGCAGTGAGGACCTGTACCAGCTACATTTGTTATTGCCGTTTGGTTTTAAGAGAGGGTCTCGTGTGTCTCAGGATGGCCTTGAACTTCTGATCCTCCTGCCTTCACCTCCCTAGAGCGGACAATTCCCTACCATGTGAGTTTATACAATGCTGCTAGTCAAACCCAGGGCTTCATTCTTGCTAGGCAAGCCCTCTGTAACTGAGCGACATCTCTAGCCCCTCACTTTTCCTAGGCTTTCCATGTCCCAGGTGCTGGCTCTCTCCTTTCGGTTGCTTCACACCCATCAAGGTAGCGATGCGTAACTGTTAAAAGGATGAGGAAGCTGAGTCTTGGGAAGTGAACTGTGTGGTTAAATTTGCCTGCAGTTCTGTCCTGGAAATGTTTCTGTCGTTCACTGACCGAACATCCCAGACTGAGCAGCACCGGAGGCTGGCTCGCCTCATAGTCTTGGAAGCCCTAAGCATCCACACATGGACTAAGAACCATCAGGTCCTATGGTTCTACGCTGCACCTGACCGTTTGCCCCTCAGCCCATTGACCCTCCAGGCAACCTTATGGGAGTTGAATGTCACAGCTAGCCCAGGATCAGACAGCGAGTGGCACAGCTTGAGCTCAGCCCAGCCCCAGACACTGAGTCCAGAGTCCATCTGCCCCTTGCAGGACCTTCAAAGCCAGACTGCCAAGCGCCTGACTAAGTTCTGTCCTGTAGCACCGAGATAAAGAGGGGAGCAGAACATTTCCAGGTCCTTCTGGAAGAAGGTTTTCCACGAATTACAGGGAGAAGCCTGTTTTCTGTTACTGAGTTGAAGGGGAAAGTACAAGCGTTTGTCAGAAGCAGTGGTTTGGAAACTGTCTTTGATTGCCGCGGGACTGACATAGACATATCTTTGCAGGAGTGGAGGTGGGGGTCTCCCTCCTCCGAGGCTGAGAGAACCTACCAAACTTGGATGTCAGTGCCCAGTAAGGTTCTGTGGGGCAGCATAGCCCTGTGGGGAGGGTGTGGCAAGAGGAGGCTATACAATGCTTGCTTCTACAGAACAGTGACCGTGGGATCTGGGGGTGGGGAAACTGGGAAGGGAGCGAAACCTGTGTGGTTGTCATTCAAGGACTCTATATACTAGAACACAGCACCCCTAATCTTAGAGCGGAGGAAGATAGCATGGTGCAGCTCTTGACTTCCGAGGGGCTTATCAGTGACATCACAGCTCTCCTTCCATTAGGGGCAAAGCAGAGCAAGGTGTTTGAGTGTGACTCCTACCCTGTGCCCACTGCCTGAGAGCTCGGGGCAACGACTGGTTTCCTCACTGGGCTATTGTCACTGCTGAAAAAGAAGGTGGGCACCAGCCCGTAGCACAAGCTAGGCATACAATAATTGCTCAATAAAAGTGAACTCAGTTCAGCCACTTCTCCAGACCTTCATAAAAAGTCCTGCAGAACTCTCAGCTTGGAACTTGAGCACTGGCAATGCCTTGTTCTGGGACCTCCCAAAAAATGGCTCTCCAAAAGGCAGGGGGGGGGGCACTTGTAATAAACACCAACACACAGAGGACCACATAGATGTCCTAGTGTCCACAGTTTGGGTCCCATCAAAATGCAATAATAGTTGCATAAAATATTTGAAGTGATGGCCAAGAGAGAGGCTCCTTTGCCAAGGTCCTCTTCTCCCAGCCTCTGGAACTGATTACCCTGAGTGGTTCAGAAACACAGGAATAAAATGATGCCAGGGTGGATGGACAAGCTGGGATTGGCTCATGTTTCCAAGCCAGCAGTGCCCCTCCCCCACACACACCCCGGAACAAAGTCTTCTCTAGTTTTTAGTAAACCTAAGTTGACAATCGTCAAAGGGAATCAAACAGCTCAGAAACGAAGTCCCTAGAAGATGTCAGAGGAAGTCAGAATCTGTAGAAGTCTATGAAGCGTCCACCGCCCCCCACCCCTCTGCCCCCCACCCCCGCACGACTTCTGCTTCAGAATGAGTCTTTAAATCTCCCGGGAGTGGGCTCCGGGGGTCCACACGATTTAGCTTGTGGCAAGAATGCATTTGGGGAGGGGCACTTGTGTTTATTCTGGGTTTTACCTCCTAACCGTCTTAATGTAATCCTCACAGCGTTAATGTTGGGGGAGGCATTGGGAAGACACCAATTAGCAGCAAGGCTCTCTGCTCCAAATCCCCACATTGGCGGGAGAGAATCCTTCCCTGGAAGGAGATAATTATCTGACAGGCTGCTGGGGTCTCTGTAGGCAAGAGCTGGGAGTCAACTCAGACCACCAACGGACCAATGGACTTTAGGCTGCCCCCAGCGTGTGGCCCTAATGCACCCTGGCCTCCCCCAGCTAAGAGGGTGTTCCCGACCCTTCTGTTCATTAATAACTCCCGCTGGGGGCCTGCTTCCACACAATGCCCCTTTATAACACAGGACTTAGCCCTGAATAGACCCAGAAAGCTTCCCAAACATCTGGGCACAGCTGGTTTCCTACAACAACAACACAGCTTAGGGTCCTAGCTGCCCAGGTGACCAGATTCCTGAGTGCAAGTCTGGCTAAAGATGGGGGAGTGGGGCACAGTTTGTCTTCGTTGATGGACTGGTGTGCACGTGCCGACCCTAAGGCCTGGTGATTTTTAAGCGTTTCTTAATTTAATTCCACATGAGTCTTCCAACATCCCTGCAGCTCCAATCTGACCACTCCACGTCTGCAGGGGAGAAAGAGAGGGCTCAGTGTAGCCACCTATAGGTGGAGGACCCTGCTGGATAGAGAAGCTGCAATGTGTAATAGGACATTGCATGGAGAAATGCACTGGGCATGCTCTTGGCATACAGAAGTGACTGCATGGGTGGATTTCCCTTACTCTGCTTAGGTTGATGCCAACACGTATTCTAAAAGGCTCTGAATCAGGAAGCTTTAGGGATACAATATTTTACTGCAATGGAATTGTAGCCCATCGTCTAAAAAGTCTTCTGACCTTGTGACAAATGAGCAGGCCCACAATGGCACGTCACTGTCAACCTTTCTGAGAAACTGCACCTGAGTCTGTCGCCTGCCGTGAGGTTGGTGGCACCTGAGTCTGTCACCTGCTATGAGCCTGATGCCCGAGGGCTTGGGTAAAGGACTGAGCTTCTCGGCCCATGAAGAGCAGAGATGAGAGGGTGAGTAACATGTGAGCCCCAAGGCCATTGTCAGCAGCAGCAGGGACATATGAGGTCTTGGTGGAGACCGAGCTTCATGGTGTGTGGTCAGTTTTGTTATGTACTTGTGACAAGACCAGGGTCATAGTCCTGAGCAGCAAACTCTAGCAACTATTCCATTCTGATAGCCATTGTCCTCAGCCATGCCACCAGCTCTGGGCCCTCATTGTCTTATCCTCCATGGGGGTACCGGATGGGATGGTCCACTCTCGGGAACCTGTCTTGGAGTGACTACATAGTGACCTGGAGATCCTTGGAGTTGTTTCATTAGGTCAAAACAACTGTGAGGCTGGTAGGCTAGTTCTGTGTGTCTCTAGTGGCCCTTATTCAGTCTTAGGCTTTCTCTTCAGAATGGATGTCAAGAATGTGCTTTGTAAGGGGGGGTCTCTCTCTGTGTACATGCACACAAGGAAGAATGTGGGTGTGTTTATACATGAGTGTGTGTGCGTGGAGGCAGAGGCTGACTTTGGTTGTCTTCCTACATTGCTTCCTCTTCTTCTTCTTACTACTATCATCATTATTATTGTTATTATCATCATTATTATCTTTGAGGCAGGGTCTCTTTACTTAGCCTTAGAAACTCACTCTGTAGACCAGGCTGGCTTTGAACTCACAGAGATCCTTCTGCCTCTGCCTCCAGAATTCTGGGATTAAAGGCATGAATCACTATGTCAGGCTTTCGCCTTAATTTTGGAAGACAGTCTCTCACTAAACTGATCAAGCTAAGCTAGCTGACCAATGAGATCCAGGGATCCACCTGTCTCTATTTTTCTAGTATTGAGGTTATGGAGGTCAACACTAACCCTTGTTTTTACATTAATGCTGGGATTCTGAACTTGGAGCTTCATGACAACTCAACAGGAACTTTATTGGCTGAGCCATCTCCTCAGCCCATATTTTTCTAGATAGTAGATTCTTGCCATGGCTTCCAGGCCAATGACTAGGAGCTGCTCAGAGTAGCTCATCTGACCAATGACTAAGGAAGGAGCCAACCCTTTTCCCCCTCTGCCTGATGGGACTGGTTCCATGGGACACACTTGGACCACACTCTGTAGGCAGATAAAGAGGTGCGATAGAGAAGAACACACTGTCCCCTGGCAGCCCAGCCTAGATCTCACCATGGGAGACTCTGGTCAAGACCTGCAGCATCCCCAAGCCTCGGTTTTCTCCCATATGTGTTGGGTAACATGGTATCTGACTCTCAGGTTGTTTGGAGGACTGCACAACAGAAAGTGTGCTGTGAGGACAGGAGGACGACCCATCGACCTCTACAGTCATTCTGGTGCTCCTCATCTTCTTCTAGCTTTCCTCATTGATTTACCCCTATACACACACACACACACACACATCTACACACACACACACGTGCATGGACAGATGTGCACACATTCACACCCATGAACTCATACCCATGCACGTCCACTTACATATCTGCATGCACATCCATATGCATGCACACATGCACACTCATGCCCTCACACACATGCAAACCACCCACACATCTACATACATACACATCTATATGCATGGACAGATGTACACACATTAACACCCATGACCTCACACACATGCACACCCACCTACATATCTACACACACATCCATATACATACACACATGCACACTCATGCACTCACACACATGCACACCCACCCACACATCTGCACACACATCCATATGCATACAGACATGCACACCCACTCGCACATCTGTGCATGCACGGATGTACACACATTCACACCTATGCATGAGCGCACACACTCAAGTACACACCCACTCAGTCTACACACACCCACACACATCCATATGCCCACACAATGCACACACATTCACACTCACACACAGGCACACCCACTCGCACATCTACACACACACATCCATATGCATGCACAGATGCACGCACATTCACACCCATGCACTCGAGCACACCCGAGGGCACACCCCTACTTTCAACAGCCTGCCTCTCTCATGACAGAATGAAATTTCGAAGCAAAGAGGAATTCTGGGAAATGTGGTGGAGCCTGGCTCCTGGTGAGTCGCGTGGCTTCAGAGCTTGCCCCGAGCTGCCTGCCAGGAGTGGAGAGCCACCCTGAGGCTCATCTGATCCTTTCCCTCTTTGCTCCGCTGTGAAATATCAGGGAACGGGCAGAGGGGTGAGCCCGTGAGTGGATGCCATCCTTTATGAAACACAAGACGGAAAATGCTCTAAACCCATAATCATAAACACGGCGTGTGGGAAATGGAAAGAGCCAGTTCAGTGGGAAGCATCTTTCATCTGCTCCCTCCCCTTTCTGCTCAATATTAGATACATAATCAGAGAAATTCTTATATTTCACTGAAGGCCCACTTGAGCTGAAAGGTTGATTTTTTTTTTTAAAAAAAGAAATTCTCTCCATCTATTCTGCTGCAGAAGGATTTTCTTTCTCAAATACTTTCACCTGTCAAAAGCCCTCTGTCCAGAAACTAAGCAGAACCCTCCAGTCTCATTCTGCAGAGCTAGGGGAAGGAGGCCACGGCGAGTGGGTGTCGTCTACCAGAACATCTGGCATCTCCTGCCGGCCTCTCTGAGTGGCGGCCAGGGCCACGGGCCAGCTCACAGATTCAGAGAGGCAGCGAGCCTGGCCAAGGAGCACCAGCCAGGGAATGCAGAGCCAGCCCTCGGCCTAAGAAGCCTGAGCCCAGGACGCAGTCCAGTGTATGGGATTTCTCCTTCCTTTCAGCCACCAATGCAGCAATGGGCTGGGGGAGGGGTGGTCCCCCACCCACCCAGGTTGATGCTCTCAGCAAAGACCACTGCTCCAGTTTGACGTGTTCCCACCTCCCTTTCCCTCTCCTCCCCTCTGTCCTTTCCTTTCCCTTTCTCCTCTTTAATTCCCTTCTTGTCACTATTCCAATCCTATCCTCTCTATTTCTCTTCCCTTCTCTTTCTTCTCACTCTCCCTTTTCCTCCTTCCCCTGTCCCTCCCCTCCTCCCCACCTACTCGGTGCTGGGAGTAGAACCTGGAATCTAGAGTCTCGTGCTTGCAAGACAGCGACATCCCAGACTCTACTAATTATATACTTAGTAGACAGGTATTTCAAAGTTTTAGCCAATATTAATGTCACCATGAGTATTTTTGTGTCCACCTTGAAAACTGTGTTTTAGATTTATTTTATGTTATATGTATGAATGCATGTATGCATGTGCACCATGTGTGTGCCTAGTGCCTGCGCAAGTCAGAAGAAGGCTTCGGATCCCATGAAACTGGAATTCTGGATGGTTGTGAGCCACCTTGAGCGCTGAGAATCGAACCTAGGTCCTCTGCAAGAGGGAGCAGTAAATGCCCTAAACTGCTGAGCCTTCTCTGCTGCATCTGCTGATAGACATACACACACAGTAGCTGAGTGTGGAGTTAGTGCATCATGATGTAGGGAAAATGTTCCTTCACTGTTAGTAGCTATATTTCAGAGGAAATGGGCATTATTATACATTCTTAAGTAAAAATAAAAACAATGTTAAAGTCAGCTTCCCATAAGATACATTCTCCCCATAGCACACTAACACACTGGCCTACAAGCTCATGCAGAACTGTGACGCGCGCACACACACATACACACACACACACTCACCTACAAGCTCATTCAGAGCTGTGACACACACACACACACACACTCGCCTACAAGCTCATGCAGATCTGCGACACACAGACACATACACACACACACACACACCTACAAGCTCATGCAGAGCTGCGACACACACACATACTTGCTTCCTTCAACTTTCCTCCCCTTTCTCCTTCTTTCTCCCTTTTTTGACTTTTCGTTTTTGAGTCAAGAATCTCACCATGTAGCACAGGCTAGCCTCAAACCCAAGTTGGTCTCAACGGTGCTGGCATAAGCAGTGTGCACTGCCACACATGGCTTCCTTTTAAAAACGAAACGAAGTCTGCTCTGCCAGTGTCGGCACCTCTTGTCTCTGCTTGGTGGACTTGGGGAGCTGGGTTTTGAAGGGCTTGGTTTTTGTTGTTTCTTAATCTTCGCCTCTCTCAGCCATTGCTCTGAACCACATCGTTTGTTCTGCTGAACAGCAGAAGCGTATCCCAGACCGCTAAATAAACGGCATCTTCCCCAGGCCCTCTTCTGATGGGGTTGGTGTCCAGCTTCTTCACTTCACATGACGCCACCCTGAAAAACCTGAGACCCGTGTCATGCATCCCGGTCTCAGGACGGCAACTCTGAGCCCTGCACAGGGCATGTGCATTCTAGCCTTCAAGTCCTCCGAGCCAGAAGGGACAGATACCACGTGGTGCCACTTACTGTGGCACCCGGGGACTCTAGTTTACAGACAGGAGAGTGGAGAGCGGTTGACAGGGCTTCGGAGGGCGGGGCTCGGGGGTGGGGAGCCAGCACCTAAGTGCCCAGAGAACCATGATAATGCATGCATCTGCATTCTGTTGAGCTGCACTCTTAAAAATAGCTAGCAGGGAGAGCTGGGGATATGACTCAGCCTACAGCATGCTTGTCCCACACTTGTAATCCAAACTTGTTTCCTGGCCCAGACCAGTAAACAGGAGACACAGACAGGAGAAATAGAAGGCCAATGTCCTTCTCAGGTATGTAGTAAGCTGAAGTCTAGCCTGGGCTATATGAGACCTCACCTCAGAAATAATTTCTTAAATGGGTAAACTTTGTCCTGTGTATATTTTACATAAAAATATTTAAAACTAATACTGCAGTGTAATCAGTCAAGACTCCCTAAATCTCGTTATTTATCGAGCCCTCTTACTTCCGATCCCCACACCCCACACCCTCTGTCTGTGATTCTGTTTCCTGAGATGTTAGTCAGTTGCAGTTCTAAAGTGTGCTTCTCTGCATTGACTCTCTAGGGACAGAGGTGCCCTCCTCACCACTGTCATTATTGTGACACTTTATTTAAATCGTCCTCTTTTGTTTGATATTGATGGGAGTCTCCTGCACCAAGTCTATGGATTGAACTTACCACAGTGGAAGGTTATGGTGTATCTAGGGGCTGGTACTTTCCAACATAACAGTCTTCTCTTCTGGGTCTTGGGATGTATGCCCTGCCCAGATGGCGAATGCTATAGGTAGGCACCATGGTGCCCTCACCTGCGTTTGGCCTTTCCTACTTCCTGCATATTCTAGCAACATCCTATTGCAAATAGCCAGGACGCTCCACCTTGGGGCTTCCCAGGGTTGCACGAGCTGGAGAACATGGAGGCTTAAGGTGAAAAGGCACCTTGGAGAGCCTCAGCCTGGATGGACAGATGGATGGGAGGTGTGGAGAAAACCCTTGGAGGAAAAAGAAAACCCTCTCAAACGGGGTCCCTGTCCGCTTGCCTCTGGGTCCCCAGCAGGTTTGTGTCCCAAGAGTCAGGGTGGTAACTTGCTTGGTACGGTGGCATCTCCTGGCATCTCTTCTTCCCCTGTTCTCTGCTTGGGCTGTACTTCCTGGGTTCACCTCCCAAATAAACTTAGTCATTCACCCATGATTTCAGGGTAGACATCTAGGGTACCTGACCCAAGATACCTCTCCACGGTGAAGACTGCATATCAGGCTGAAGGGATGGAGAAAGGGAACATTCTCTGCAGCTGTCCCATCTGAACATTCCAGAAGAGTCTTAAAATGGTTAGCAAAAAAAGTGAGATAGAGGGAAAGGGGAGAGGTTTGCCTGCTGTCCTGGAGGAACCTCAGATGCATAGGTCCGGGATCTGGCTTTTGCAAGGTCCCAGCAGTTTGAGGGAGGCCCTGGGACTTGGCCATGGGCCTGTGACTTAGGTCTGCCCCCACAGTAGCTGGAGGGCTAGGGCAAGCGGTTTGGGGAGTCTGAGCCTATATCATATCATCTCCTCATTGAACGGGCAGATTTATGCCCCACACTGTCTCCAGAGAGCCCACATGGATCATGCACGGACGTGCTCTGCAAATCAGGGTACAGATGGCTGTTATCTGGGTACGTGCTTCCTTCAGAGAGTGGACATCTGTGCCAGAGGGCTTAAAAGGCTGCCAGCAGCCCCTAGATCTCCACAACCCCACCTACATGCTTAGCTATTTGGAGGGTGAAAGAAGATAGCCACGGCCCACGGTCTGCAGCCAGGAAAAAGTTTTATCTCTTAGAAACTTAGCAGCGTGATGGTGTTATCTAGCACCAGAGATGTATGTCTTCCACAGAGTCAGGGTGCCTAGAGTCATAACCAGGCCACGGGTCACACAAGCCTGGAGGAAGCACGTGCAATCTGTGACCAGCTCACACTGTGTTTAGGAATGCACACCTGTAAACAGGGGACTCTGAAAGAGGCATCTCCCACCTGGGAGCCTCAGTGTTCTCTCCCGTGTTGTGGAGGACAGCATATTCAGAAAGATTTGAGTTTCCATCAAAGCCTTGCTTGAGAGCCAAAGAAAGGCCAATCAGCCCATTGTACTTCCCATCACCCCAGTGTATGAAGAGTGTATGGTGCAGATGTGTGCAAACATGTGTATGTATGCAGGTGTCCTTGAATATGTGTACATATGGGTGAGCATGTATGTGTTCACATGTATATGCATGCATGTTCATGTGTGTGTACACATGTGTGTGCTCAGGTGTCCTTGAACATGTGTGCATGTAGGTGTAGAAGTCAAATGACAACTTCGGCTATTTTTTCTGCCTTTTTTTTTTTAAAAAAAAAAAGTCAGGGATTCACCAGGTAGTGGCGGTGGTGGTGGCACACACCTTTAATACCAGTACTCAGGAGGTAGAGACTGGTGGATCTCTGTGAGTTCAAGGCCGGCCTTGATTACCTGGTGAGTTCCAGGACAGCCAGAACTGCATAGTGAAAGCCTGACTCAAAAAAAAAAAAAGTCAGAGTCTCTCGCTGCGTAGAACTCACCAATAGGCTAGGCTAGGTGGTCACTGAGCCTCCAGGGAATCTGTCTACCTCTGCCTCCCCAGTGCTAGGATAGGATTCCAAGCATGGAGCACCATACCCAACTTTTAAAAGCATTTATTTATTATTGTGTGAAGGTGTATGTGTGCCAAGGCATGCATCTAGGAGGTAAAGTTCAACTTTGGAGTTGGTTCTCTCCTTCCATTGTGGGTTTCAGGGGTCAACCTCTGATTATCAGACTTTGAGTCACAAGTGGATTGTGGGAGAAGAAAACATAGAAGTGGGCAGGGCTCATTCTGCCAGAGCTGGTCCAACAGGTTACCAAGGGATGGGAAGTCAGGGCCTGAGCAATTCATAGAGAGGGTGTCATCACAAGCAGAAGCAAAGCAAGCCTACGAACCCGGTCCTGTGGATGGGTTGGGATGGGTCTATGGCAGGGTTGGGAAAGGCAGGTGACTGCGGAGAATAAAGAGTGGGGAAGGAAAGTACCAGATTCTGTTAACTGCCCAGTTTATGTTGATTGTGTTGAGTCAAGGGAGGTTGCTGAAGCTGTAGAGCTGGTGCAGGAGGTGAGAGGGACCGGGTCTCAGGGACATGGAAATCAGCTAGGAACCTTTGTCTCCACTTGTCCCTTCTATTCCTTAGAGCAGACAGGATAATGCAGAACAGAAGATGATGGGGAGGAGGACGATGGAGGATGCTCCAGGCAAAAATGGTGCTCAAAGAATTTCTTGGTCTGAACCATGTGGGAGCAGACCAGTCAGATGAGTCTCGGTTCCAATCAGGGCCAGTAAGATGGCTCGGTTGGTAAAGGTGCTTGCTACAAAGCCTGAAGACCTGAATTCGATTCCTGGGTCTCACCTGGTAGAAGGTGGGAACCAAGAACACACTCCTTAAAGTTATCCTCTTCAGGTCACATGCATGTGGCCCCCCACAAGGAGTAACTAAATGTGATTAAAAAATTAATCAAGAAGATCATGCTGTTGGGAAAGTTTGCACTGTCTTGCTTGCGAGATGCTCTTGGTTGAGGGAATTGCTTCATGACTAGGCACAGCAGAAGAAGGGACCCTGTGGTGGGGGGAGGGTACACACACCTGTTCACACCCACTACTCCCCCTGTAGCAGCAGAGAGCTGCCCTGACCAGGAATCCCACAAGAGCAAGTGTAAGCCATGCAGGATGGCCCACCTTTCCCGCCGTTCGAGGATCCATCAGAGGTTTTTTTTTTTTTTGGTTTTTCAAGACAGGGTTTCTCTGTGGCTTTGGAGCCTGTCCTGGAACTAGCTCTGTAGAACAGGCTGGCCTCGAACTCACAGAGATCCTCCTGCCTCTGCCTCCCGAGTGCTGGGATTAAAGGCGTGCGCCACCATCGCCCGGCTCATCAGAGGTTTTTAATTAAAACCAAAGGGTCCTCTAGGGAGGTGGTGCTTCCTCTCTGCATGACTGTGGATGAACACTGGCTAATTGATGCATGCCTGGGGTGAGGCCTCCCCCAGAACACTGTCTCAGAGAAGTCAGGGTGCTGGTTTCTACCAGATTCTGTCTTGGTGAGACCTGTGTCTGCTCCCCACAGTGGGTTTGCCTATGCTGTTCACTTGCTGTGGTAACTCAAATGGGGAGGGTTATTAGCTGGGAGCTGCTAATGAGCTATGGCAGCTCATTTTTATTCTGCACTCCAGGTCCCCCGCCTACTGGTCCAATAGTTTTTGCAATGTGGCCATGAGGCCTCCCCTCCTTTAAAAAAATAAAAGAAAAAGAGGGAACGTTATTGGAATGGCTGCCATTTCCTGATGTTTGTTTACACGGCTGACATAGTTTTACCATGTTCTTGGTTCCGAGCTCCAGAAAGAGGCCCAGTTTCTGCAGTTCTATCAGATTGGCCCAGTGGCTACAGCGGATCCGATGGATAGGTTCATATCAGAAAACTCCACACAGGAAAATTAAGAAATAGGAAGGCAGAAGAAAAAAAAAAACCTCCTCACAGGTTGAGCGAGGGTGACCGCTGGGATTACAAGGGGCCCCTGCTCCACAGAGCTTGCCCTGATCTGCAGCGTGCTGTGCCACTGGAGGGCTGGATGAACATGTCATGAGCTTCATGTGTCGGATGACGCAGCAGGACGAGTGAAGGGATGACAACATGGCGGGCACCAGCCAGGCCACGGAAGAGCCGGGAGCCACTATTTATCACCTACTGCCTCGAAACGCCAGCTCCTAGCTGGCGCCCCTCCCCCTTCAACAAGTCCATAGTGAGAGCTGGCTGGAAGAAGCATCCCCAAGTCTGCGGTTAGCACACTTCTCTCTGTCCCAGCCCCGAGCCTGGTGACCGTCACATCCTCGGTATTCAGTAGACACATTAGCAGCCTTTTCCGTCATTGTGATGACAAATCTGACAGAAGCTGGGGCATGGGCTTGTTTCTGCAATCCCAGAATTCAGGAGGCTGAAGTGGGAGAAGCTGCAAGTTCAAAGCCAACCTGGGGCAGCCTGGGCTATATATGAGATCCTGTCACACACACACACACCACACACACACACACACACGGTGGGCCATGGGAGGGTTCATATTTTAGTGTGAAAAACAAACAAACCCAACAGCAATGAAACTAAAATGCCCAAACAACAAAACCTGGAAGAAGCAACATAAGGGAAAAAATTTTAATTTAGCCCAAAGTTTTAAGAGGCTCAGTCCTTATGGCTGGGTAGGGATGGCTGCTGGGTAGACATGGAAGTCGGGATGGCACGATGTCCAGGTGGGTATGATGGCTGGGTAGGGATGGTGTCTGGGTGGGCATGGTGGCTGGGTAGGGATGGTGTTTGGGTGGGCATGGTGGCTGGGTAGGGCTGGTGTCTGGGTGGGCATGGTGGCTGGGTAGGGATGGTGGCTGGGTGGGTATGGTATCCAGAAGGGTATGATGGCTGGGTAGGCATGATGACTGGGAGGGAATGGTGACTGGGTGGGCATGGTGGCTGAACCAACTCAGTTCAGAGTGGCAGGATCCTGTGGTATGGCTTGTCATATCATGGGCAGATCAGGAGGCCGAGAGTCTGGGCTAGAATCAGAAATCGGTATCCCCTTTGCTGGTCACCCTGAGTGACCTACTTCTGCAGAGTCCTAAAGGCATCGGCAAGCTTCCCTAGTAAGCATCACCGAGTTAGTGGAGGGCATTCGGCATTCAAACCATAACAATAGATATTTGGTGAATTAATAAATCAATGAATGAATAAGAATAGGACAGATGTTGGTAGGCTCTGAGGTCTCTGCCAACCGAGTCTAATAGGATACCATTATAGTACGGCAAGCAAAATTCAACTTCTTAAAATTTCATAGAATGTTGTCGGGCTCCAGGTATTTCATGCTCAGGAATATTGCATTAGATAGAGAGGGGTGCTGTGTTCTGGGGACAGAAAAGTAAGGGGACAGGCCATTTGTCAGACAATTGAGGTTTTGACTTATGTAGACAGGAGTTTGGAAATTTTAGGTTCAGGGGCAACAGAAAATGGCATGTGAAACCCCACTTGGGGCTGGCTTTTACTCCGAGGTTTGAAACCCATTAGCACTCAAGCATTGGTTTCCAGGCTGCCCCAGTACAGACTCCACATTCTACCACTGTTCCAGAACCTCAGAACATCGAGACAAGACAGGTCTTTAGCAGGGTGACCATCTTACCTTAGTGCCTGAGGCCACCCTGGTCTTAGCACTGCAAATCCTTTGCCGTAAAATCTCCAGACCTAGACAAAATGGGATATTCATCTAAGTTTTGGACACCATGAATGGACCCCAAATGAGGCAAACCCATCTTCAGGCATCAGAACTGCTCTGTCCTGCCCTTGAGACTTCAGGCAAGCGGTGTGTGTATCTTAGCACTTCCTTCATTCCTTCCTCTCTTCCTTTCTCCCTCCCTCCCTCCCTTCCTCTCTCTCTTTCCTTCTTTCTTTTTCCCTCCCTCCCTCCTTTCTTTCTCCCTCTCTCTCTCTTTCTCTCTCTCTCTCCCTCCTTCCCTCCCTCCCATGCATGTGTCCTCGTGTGTGTTTGTGTGTGTGTGCATGTGTGTGTGTGCGTGTGTGTGTGCGTGTGTGTGCGTGTGTGTGCGTGTGTGTTTGTGTGTGTGCATGTGTGTGTGCATGTGTGTGTGTGCGTGTGTGTGCGTGTGTGTGCGTGTGTGCATGTGTGTGTGCATGTGTGCGTGTGTGCATGTGTGTGCGTGTGTGTGCGTGTGTGTGTGCGTGTGTGTGCGTGTGTGTGTGTGTGCGTGTGTGTGTGTGTGTGCGTGTGTGTGCGTGTGTGTGTGTGTGTGTGCATGTGTGCCAGAGTAAACCTCAGTTCATTCCATAGGCATTGCTCACCTTCTCACCTTGCTTTGGAAATCAAGGTCTCTCATCACCTGGTAGTTGCAGGGAGTCCCAGGGATTCACCAGTCTCCACCTCCCCAGTTCCAGGATTACAAGCATGCTCCCTCACACCTGAATCTTTCTTTTTAGCGTGGGTGCTGGGGTCACCCTCAGGTCCTCGAGTTTAAATAGCAAGCACTTTATCAACCTTAGCCACATAAGTGCCAATCTCCTTACGTCTAAGACAGGGAGTTAGCTCTGCCAGGCTGTCTTGAGGCTCAGATGAGCTGAACGATGAGTGTGCTCAACAGTCAGTACACCGTCACTGCTGTCCTTCCTGGAGTAACCACGGTATCACCATTCCCCCCACCATCATTTCGTCTGGAACACCTCACCTTAGAGATAAACCCAGAAGAATGACCAACTGGTCTAGGCATCCCAGCAGGCATGGGTGGAAAGCTAGGATTCAAAAGCTGTAATCCTGACACCCCATTCCCTGTTTGTCCTCCCTCCACCTGATCAGGTTCCACTAACCGCACTGAAGGACCCCCGACTTGTCCCACACTTAGTACAAAAGTCATGGCAAGAGTTGCAGCTCCATGATGAATATAAGGGACAGAAACAGGCTACACTCAGTCTCTCCTATGAAGAAAGAACACAGATGGGAACAGCATAAGGTCTCACAGGTCCATACAGAGAGCTGAGGGTTCAGTGTAGGACAGTGCCTAAGGGTGCTCTGGCAGCGGGGACTGCATATTGGTGACACCAGGGGAGGGTTGGTAAATAAGTGGATTGCAAAGTTTCCCACATTTGAACCCACTGTAGCCTGAGGCCCACCTGGTTGGGAAGGTTTTCTGGACTCTTAGCGATGATAAATGGGGAAGAAAGGAGTGAGGGCCTGGGCAGGGTTTAGTATCCACCCTTCCTGAGGGTGTCTGTGAAACCAGGGTGCTGCGAGGAAGGGCAGATGGGTGTAAGGCTGGGCTCCGAACATCAAGTACCCTCTCCAGTCCTGAGTTTCGTTCTGCCATGGTCCCATTGAGACCAATTGGAATCTGACCTCGATTCAGTCGTGGTCCAGAAAGGGGGTTGCTGCAGACATGTGTCAAATGACCCCCTGTCCATTTTCCTGTCCTAACACCTCCTTCCCTTTCCAATAGGACACGTTGTTTTCCTCCCAGGGGCTACTGTCTTGATCTCCCTGCCCCGATTAAACTTCCTCAAACAGGGGCCTCTTGCAAGGAAACCTGTTTGGGACTGGATTGAAATTGCAGCTGGCTTCAACCTCTGGATCGACGTGAAACCCAAGTCTGTCGCTCCCCTTTAAACACAGCAGATACAGCATTGGGGAAACCCTGTAATGAAACAGTAGGAAATGTTCCCCACCCCAAGTCCTCAGTGTGAAGGGTACCAAATGGGTCTTTTTTCTTTTCTTTTCTTTTCTTTCTATTTCCCTCAAATGCTCAGAGTAAGAACTTGCTGAAAATCTGGACCACGCTGCATTTTGAAGTGGAGGCTGTCTTCAAAGTTTTTTTTTTCTAACCTCCGATTTAACTTGAGGGGCGCCTCTGGAGTCTGGTATTAATAATAAATATTATTGCCGTGCATCCTTATTTTTCCCTTAATTTAATTAGGGAAAATGTAATAGCCCTTATGAAAACAATATATGAGTTTTCAAACCTAATTAACATGAGACAAAGTGCGCAGGTCAGAAAATCGTTGTTTTCTCTGGAAAAATTCCACGCAAATAGATAAAAACAAACCTGCATTGAATTCCACAGCCCAGGCTCACAGGCAAATCAGAGATGACGGCTCGCGCCCCAGGGCTCTGTCTGCCTGGTAATAAATACTTTCCTTTTGTCACGATTCAGGGGAGAGGGAGAGCGATATGCAAACCCTATCAAATAGTCCAAGGTGGCAGCAAGTCAGCCGTGACGAGGGCGGCCTTGCTTCGGTCAGGAGGCGCGACCTGTAGGCACTCCAGATGCAAGAGACCCGGGTTCCTGTGTGGCCTTCTGTGCTTGGCCTGACTGGACAAAGTTGGCTTGCTGCAGCACAAGGCCACCCCTCATGGTCATCTAGGGACAAGCAGCTGGCTTGCCATCAGGAAGATAGCTGATAATGGACATAGTTCTCCCTCCCAAACTCCTCCCTAAGCCAAATTTTATCTCCCATGTGATCCCCAAGACCAAGCTAAAGGCTTGAAAAGGAGACCCCTAAGGTCAGGCTCTACCCGGACCCTCTCTAGCTCCATTTCTTAGAGACTCCCTATCAGCAGTGCTGGGGATCACCCCGCCATGGGGCTCGACAAAACTACTCAGGATTCATGCCAGTCTTGAGGTCCGTGTTGATCAGTCTTTCTTAACTGTCCTGTGACCACAGTCCTATCAGATCTTACGGACTGGTCATCCTACATCACCTTTCTTACGGCCAACTCCTTCAGTAGGGACTGTCCTTTACTACTGTCTTCCTGTCCCAATACTCACGGGGACCTCAGAGAACACAACTGGGTGTCCTAGTGGACACTCTCTCACAGACTGAGGCCCTCGCATTGCCTCAGGCCATGATTTTTGTATATTATAGTTTCTTTGCTTCTGTAGCATCGAGACTGCTCCCGGCCATCTCATGTCCCCAGGCAAGGAGAAGGTATTTCATTGCTTATTTAGAAGTCTTTTCCAACTCAAGCACTTCAGCAGCCGAGTAGTGCCTGATTATCAGTTTCCTGTACTGGGACATTACTAAGCACACCCCTCTTCCCTCCATCTGCATGCTACATGTGGGGGCGTTTCTCTCCCTTTGTATTAAAGGTCAGACTCGAGGCAGTAACTTATATTACTTCTACTTCATTCTCTGTCTCTTAACTAGTTAGAGGATTCTTCCCATGATTCTAAGTCCTTGGATCTCAGAAAGGGCTCTTAGCACGAACCTAAAGCATCCTCTGTTTTGCTGCTACCTTGCCAGCTGCAAGAAATGCTAAGCCAGCACCTCCCCGCTCATCTTCCCTTCTTTCTACTCTTCCTGCCCGAAGAGAGGCAAAGGATGGCAGCCACATGTCTTTTCCTGTTGTAATCGCTCCCTTATATGTCTGAAAGGCAGATGAGGCTCAGTTGCATGTCTTATCGCCTACAGCAAAAGCCACTCACCAACACCACCAACACCGCAGCCTGCTTAAAAGAGCCCGTCCCATGCGTGCTACTTTCAGAGACTGCAAGATATTCTCTAGTCCATTAGTGGTTTGGAGGCGCCCCAAAACTTCCATAATGGATCTCTTTCATAAAGGAAGAATGCCACCTCATTACCCACTAAAGGAAGATGTCCACTCTGGCTTGGCCTTGGCTGCACGTTCTAGCATTCTATCACAGGGTGCATGAAGTCACCGCCACAGCATAGTGGTGCATCATCCCATCCCTTGTGGGGAGAGGTGAGCCATGTTAAGAGTGCTTTGTTGGATGCTCCATTTTCACACGGCTCAGACTCAGTTGCATGACTCACCATCCCTTGCGAGAGCCACGCAGCCTCTCCTCCCCAGTTCCTCTTTGGGTCTGTGTGTCCTTGCATGGGTTCCAGTTGCATCATGTGACCTTTCTTGTAGTGAGATCAACAAATGCTTATCCACACCAGGCAGGGCGCCAATGACAGACCGAGGAAACAACCTGATGCAAGTCCAGCAAGTGAGCCACTGAGTTTACTGGGATTGCTTGCACACAGGTGAGAGGTTAGCTACAGGCGCATGGCGGACTCAGTGCCGAAACCTCCAGTTGAACGCTCACTTCAGCGTGGGTGGTGACTCATAAAAGTTGCATCCGTGGAGCTCCCAAAAAGCCAGACTGGCGACAGAGTCTTTTCTCCTCAGCATTAATATTGGGGTATGGGTAGAGGTGGGGAAACCTCCCTGAGCCTTGTAAGTTTCATTTACTTCCCAAGACTTAGGAGTTTCCCTCCTCTTGCTAAGAGGGAATGCTTCCATCTATAGGAAGTATTATAGACCGTCACATATAGAAAATTAAGCATTCCCTCATAAATACTTTGTGAAAAAACTCACCAATCTGAAAAACTCAAGAGAGACAGGCTCCAGAACTGACCATATACTACTGGATAAAAATTAGACTTGACAGTGGTGACAGACTTCTGGGACTTGGAGGGCAGGGGAGCTGATTCTGGAAGGCAAACATCACGGAGATTTGGAGAGCAGGGAGTAGGGGGGTCCTGGACAGAGTGCTTCCCATCATCCATCAGAGTGTGGCTAGAGTAATCTCTGAAGAAACTGAACCAAGGAGGGCCAGGGCCCAGTGGCATCAGGCACAGTAGAGGACAAATGGGTGCCTTGTTGAAAAGGAGGTCTTGCACATGAAGTGGCACCTTACATAATGAAATCTGTGACCCATTCTGCCTAGGCTTCCGAGATGTTAGATGCCAGATTAGCCCTCTGAGGACAGGAGCTTAGAGGAGACCATTCTGAGAAGTCTGAGAAAAATAATTATAGCTACTGCTTCTTTGGGTCTCTCAATAAAACAATCATTACTGTAAAGTCCGCCAGGGACTAAGGCCCAGGCCTACATCCCCTGTTCCCATACTAACCACTTAGTGCTTTGTTATTAAATATGAACAAATTGTCAAGAATCAAGACACCTCAGGGATGCAGTAGAGCTGGCAATTAACCAGCCAACAGAGTAAAAGACCTTGCAGAGAAGAGTCATCAAAAATATTAGTTAATATCCCAGAGAGATCAACAGTTTATCCCAGAACAAGATATCACTTACAGAGAGCTCTTGGAAGCTAGTCTACTACAAATCAAAACTCAGCAGAGAGCGGGGAGATGTAGCTGAGGTAATCTACCAGATTGGTGGAAAGACAAAGGATTTGAACTGAGAGCAGCTGAGGACATTAGAAAGTCAGTCCAGGGGTTCTAACAGAAAATTATTTGGATTTCCAGAGAAGCAGCAAATTGACAAAACATAAGAATTACCAAATAGTATGTTGAAGTTTTTCAGAGTGCAGCTGAATGAGTTTGCAGATCAAAATGGCCCCACTGAAGTCCTAACTCCGGTAGGAATGAAAGGTCCTGCTCAGCACCACACAGAAACCTTTGAGATAAAAAAAGCTCTAAATATAGGCACAACAATCTTACCATTTCCATAAAAAGGGTGGTAGATCACATTCCAAGATTCATATGGACACCTGCTTTCTCAATAATTGGAAGTCAGAAGACAATAAAACCATACTTTCAACACTGATAGTCAAGTGATTTCCAACCCTAAGATTATATACTCAGAGAAACTATCGACCGAGTGTGGGGACAGACTAAAGACACTTTCAGATGTGGAACATGTCAAGAGGTTCACTTACATTAGCCATGTCTGAAAGGGGGATTAGAGACTGTGCTCCACACAAGTCATGGACTAAGGCATGGAAGAGGATGACGCACGTCTTCAGCTCTGCAGACTGAGATAACAAAACTCCACAGGCCGGGTGCATTTACTGAAAGGAATTTATTTCTCACAGTTTTGGAAGCCTAGAAGTCTATGATGGAGGCACCAGACAATTTGGCTTCTAGGGAGGACTCTTTTCTTGATTTGTGGATCACCTCTGTAATGCTGTCCCTTCATCTGACCTTTCCTTGGTGTGTTCTGAGGAACGGAGCTGGGGGTGGGGAATGAGAGACAGACAGACAGACATAATAGAGAGAAAGAACAGAGACATTATAAGACTGCCTGGTCCAATGGGTTAGGACCCCCACCTCCAAGCCTTCCTTTTGCCTTTGTTACTTTACTGGCTGACAGAATCACATTCAATGTTGGGGCTTTGGTGCACATTTTTGGGGAACACAATTAAATTCAGAATAACGTAGGGCCCATGAAGCAGGTAGTTTATAACATGAGAGAGAGAAAGAAACAGACAGACATTAAGGAAACTTCCAGAATGATAACTCTGTAATAGACCTAAAGAAAGGCCAGCCCCAGAGCAGAGAAGGGTGATGAGCTAACTGAACTGAATCTACCTGCTGTGTTTGAATCCAGGAAGCAAAAGTTCACCCATCTGTCAAAGCTTGGGAGGCACAGAGACAGACAGCTGAGAGAGACCGTCATAGTCAGACATGTAACAAGCGACGATGCTTATCAGAATAGAAGTCCACAGAACAGCTTGACGGTGAACAAAATTTAGTCTTCAGATTGCAAATGCCAAATACTGACTTTAAAGAAGTTAAGACTAAACTGTGCTGAAGCGCAATGCATTATATTCTTTACCACTGGGCACTGAGGCGGCCCTCATGTAAAGCAGCTCAGTCTCCCCCGCCCCCTCCCTCCCTCCCTCCCTCCCTCCCTCCCTCCCTCCCTCCCTCCCAGAAACAATCTTTTTTGGCCCTCACCTTGCCCAGATCTTGGCATTTGGCTTTGCTATGACCACTTTACATGTAGTTCTCCCGCTCCCCAGCAAGTCTACTCTCATAGTGATGGAAACAGAACAAATACAATTTAAGTGAGTACACTGCGGCCCCATCACCTCTCTAGGAGCTGTGAGTTAAAGACAATTAGGAAAGAATTGGGGGGACCAGGAGGGCAGGACTGGGGATCAGTCTGCAGTAGTCAGCAGGGTGGTGGATCAGGGATCAGTCTGCAGTAGTCAGCAGGGCAGTGGATCAGGGATCAGTTTGCAGTACTCAGCAGGGTGGTGGATCAGAGATCAGTTCACAATACTCAGTAGGGTAGTCAGGGAGGATTTCTTAAGAAAGTGAAATGAAGGCCAGGCAGTGGTGGCGCATGTCTTTATTCCAAGCACTTGGGAGGCAGAGGCAGGTGGATCTCTGAGTTTGAGGCCAGTCTGGTCTACAAGAGCTAGTTCGAGGAAAAGCAAAAAAAAAAAAAAAAAAAAAAAAAAAAAAAAAAAAAAAAAAAAAAAAGAAAAGAAAGGAAGGCAGGAAAGAAAGGAACAAAGAAAGTAAAATGATGCTTGATGCTTAATTTGGGTTTGACTTCATTGCCAGAGGCCCAGGCTGAACATTGCTTAGGCTGTGTTGACAAACACCGCCCTGTACTCTTTAGAGCACCCTGCTGCCCAGCCCTGTGAGCACCCTAGCTAATCTCCCTGAGGCTTCAAACCCACAACTCTAGGGTGCATCCAGACCCCAGAAGGGGTGCTCGCCCAGCTGCTTCTGCTTCCTGCTCATCCCTCAGGCTGCCAAACACCTCGTATTTCCAGACCTCCTACCTTGTGGCAGCACCCAGACAGCACCCACTTGTGCGAACTTCCCGGGCAGCTTCCCGGGACACAGATGGGCTGCAGCTGGGACTCCAAAGCCCATTTCTATTGGGTCTGAAGAGGAGCGAGACTCCCTGGCCCTGCTTCTCCCAGCTGCCCCGAGTGGTAATGGAGAGGAAAGGGCCAATCGCTGTTGCAGGTTTTACGGATAAATCACGGAGGCCTGGTGCCACATGGGCCAGAATCCTCTACCTCTTGCTCTGCGGACATTTGGCAGGTCCACGAAGCTCCTGGGCATCGGGCACCTCTCTTCTAAGGAGGGGAGGCTTGCAGGACGGTTGTAAAATACAAGTGCTTGCCCATGACATTCCCATACCTGGGTATGTTGAGAACTGAGGTGAGGGATTAAATGCCCATCACAGAAGGATGAGAGCCTCCTAATCTCTTGCTGCCTGAAAACGATTATTTCCCTGCCTGCCCTAGGGAAGTGTGCGCTAGTCTACATATGTGTTACATCATTTCTCTCTAATCCTATAAACAAGATGTCCTATTTATTAAAAATTTTGATTAATTTATTTTAGTGTGATGAGGGGAGAGAGACAGACAAATGGACAAACAGACACCCAAAGAGATATCAGTGTGTAAGCATGATCAGTATGTGGTACTAAGCAGGGTAGTGGACCAGTGATCAGTCTGGGTACTATCAGGGCAGTGGACCGGGGGTCAGTTTGCAGTACCAAGCAGGATGGTAGACCAGGGATCAGTCTGCAGTACACTGCAGGGCGGTGGAGCAGGGATCAGTTTGCAGTACTCAGCAGGGTGGTGGGACCAGGTATCAGTCTGCAGTACTAAGCAGGATGGTAGACCAGGGAGTCTGCAGTACACTGCAGGGCGGTGGAGCAAGGATCAGTCAGGTTCTAAACTGAACACACATGAAGGTCAGAGAGCAACTTTCAGGAACCAATTCTTATCCTGACCTCCCATCTTGTTGAGTCCTGGTCTCTCTTCCTGGTGTTGTGCATGTATTCCAGGTCAGTTGATCCAACAGTTCCAGGGCAATTCTTCCATCTCCTCTCTCCTCCTTGTAGGAGAGCTAGGATTACAGATGCATGCCACCATAGCTGGCTTTTCACATGGGTTTCAGGGTTCAAACCTGGGTTGCCAGACTTGAATGGCTAGCATTTTCCCCACAAGGCCACCTCTCTTCTCCCTCTATTTTTATTTTAAGGAAGAGGAGGTATTGACAGAGGCCAGGTTGAGGACAGCGATGAGAGCTGTGAGCAGCTCTCTCCCAACAGCAAGCCCAAACATTGCCAAGTTTGCCACCGCCTCTCCTTCTCTGTACGCTCCTAGCCTCCCCAGTTGGGAACCCACGTGGGTGCACACTCTCAGGTCTCACCCAGCTCTCTGATTGCACAGTCAGGAGGGACCTATTTTATCTCCCTATGCCTCAGTTTCCTGACTTGGTAAACAAGACAAACAGTTACATCTACCTCCAGGATTAAGAAGACTTCGCCCAGGATGCTCACAGACAGTGCTGGACAGACAAGGGGTCAAAGCTCAAGGTTCTTGTGTCTTTTCTCTTTTACACACACCTGTGCCTATCATGAGCTGTTGCTGAACTACAGTGGTCAACCGTTATAGACCAGGCAGTGAAGCAAGTAGGTGACAAGATGCAAAGACACGACACTGTTCTAGGACACCCACGTGACCCCTCCGGGCCTATGGACTGAGTGTCTAATGTTCAAAGCATATGTATAAGCCCTGAATTTCTGGGAGCAGGGAGAATCTTTCTCCTCCCTCCCATAAACACCCAGAGAAATGGAAATGGTACCACGTACAAAGCAGCCCTCACCGGATACAGACTCTACCTTCAGCTTGATGTCAACCTCCAGAGCTGCAAGAAAACAAATGTCTGCTGTCTGAGCCGCTTGGTCTGTGGCGCTCTGTCCTAGCAGTCCAAGGTGACAAACACACCAAGTTAATCCGAGCCTGCTGCCGAAGCAGATATCAGATGGGCCACAAGAGCTGTGTCACTCGACACACGGCAATGCTCAATGACATTGGGGAGATAAGCGTGGCTCTAAGGCCAGGTGCAGAAAGCAGCTCAAACGACTCATGTAGCAGAAAGGCAAGCTGCTGAGCAACTGACTCTCAAGGTGTGATCGCTTCCAAACAGCAACCAAAGTCACACATACATGTGCAGGCACACGCGTGTGCAAGTGTGCACACACCCACCAATGCTGCGCGTTTCTTTGGGATCTTCTTCAAGTACGTAATATGCAGGAAAAAGTCCCAAACCTGGATGCATCAAACTAATGTCCTTGCATAATTCCCAGAAGGATAACAGAATTGGGGGTGGGGGGACAGAAAGGTTAAAAATGACTTTATTTAGCTTCATTAGAAACATTTAACTTTTTACATTGGGAATATATTTAAATTATAATATGTTTTTTTTCAGGAATAAAATAGTAAGAAAATTCACAAAGAAAAAAGAGAAAGAGGTTGAAAAGGAGGGGGAAGAGGGGAGGAAGGAGGGGGAGGGAGGAAAAGTTATCCTCCAGGCGAGTTTTGTCTCCCTCATGCACACCAAAGTCAAGGCTACTTTTCTTACACCTTCCCCCAGTGCCCTGGTCTTCATTGTACATAAACAACTGAAGAAAAGGAGAACACAGGTCTGTGAAAGGGTGGTGGTCCACTAGACAGCTGGGAGAGAGATGAGGGTACAGCAATGGAGAAGGAAGGATGGGGCACTACCAAATGCTCCTACTTGGCAGGCATCCATGTTTGACACACTTGCTCTGTCTGTGTTCTTCCAGCTGCCCAGCGAGGGTCAGCTACGCTCTGCACAGATTGTCCTTGCTGTCTCAGCATCTGTCTGCTGCAGGCTGCCTTTCAAGGCTCTCTCTGTGCAGCCTGGGCTCTGGAGCTGTGCATTCGCCCAGTGGCTTAGCTCCTCCAGACTCACCCCAGCCTTCTCGGCTCCAGATGGTACTTGAGGAGATAATGGTGGCCTTGGCCTCCTGTCTACAATGAGTGCCCAGGATGACCAAGTGTCTTCTGGGTTCAGACAATGCCAGTGACTGTTCGTTCTTCTGTCTCAATGCCAAACGAAAGGCTGAGACCTGTGGATGGGTCTGGAGGTGTC
Organism: Neodon shergylaensis; assembly: GCA_025134845.1. Taxonomy (NCBI): domain Eukaryota; kingdom Metazoa; phylum Chordata; class Mammalia; order Rodentia; family Cricetidae; genus Neodon; species Neodon shergylaensis. Next base: position 39,931,996 of record JABTXL010007139.1, read on the forward strand.
ATCAAGGCCTCTGAACACTGACTGAGGTGGAGCATCTCCCAATCTGTGGAGCACAGTCCAAAACTCAGGAAAATGAAAGGATGGCCATCTCCTCAAGGTGTTAGAGGCAAGAGTATGGCTGGAGAGATGGCTCAGTGCTGGAGAGATGTCTCAGTGAGTCAGTGCACTGACTGATCTTCCAGAGGACCTAAGTTCAGTTCCCAGCACCCACATGACAGCTCCCAACTATCAATTCCAGTTCCAGAAGAACCCAATGCCCTCTTCTGGACTCTGTGGGCAACTACATGCTTGTGCACATACCCCCCTCACATATGCATATACATAATTAAAAATAAAATAAAAAAAAAGCCAAGAGGATCTGGGAAAGCTCAGACATCATGGTTCACAGGCGCACCACACTAGAAGTAGCTGAAAAGACATGATCATCATAATTAAGACAGGTAGAGGAGGAGGAGGATTGTAAGAGAGCAAAGAAATGTGTATTCTATTTGCTTTTGTATTAACATTTTTTAAGATTGAAGATAATTGATGCACATGATAAAAGAAAGATTAGCTAAGACTATTCCAAGAACAGCCTCTTTCTGCACCTCAGAAGTACGCCCGCCCGATCACCAGTTTCTGCTCACACACGTCTGCCTTTTCACACAGGCAGGGACTGTTCGCACCATCCTACAGTTTCAAAAAGTTTCAGGTATCATCCATAAAGAGATTACAGATGAAGAGGCTTCCCATGCCTGGGGCTTCTCAAGATCTTGGCTCAAGGCTGAATATTCAGAGTGAACTAGAAATCTAGCATAAAGGCGACCTCAGAAGAGCTGTGTGACTGGCCACGGAGCCCCCAGAGAAGGGGTAACACGCCCACAGCACCCTGAGTTTGCAGGTAGGAGCACATGAGTCCAAATGCCATTACAGGGGAGGAAGCAAGGTGCGCATAAGGAGGAAAGGCTGGTTCTGAACAGAACTTGGAAAGCCTAGGGGGAAATGTGTCACTTTCAATCCGGGAAAGCTGTCTGGGGGCTTGCCTCTGTTTACGTGAATGGAGAGTCATGGTTCCAAATGAGAACAGCTGGGGCTGGCTCAGAAAGGGAACCAAAATCTTTCTGATTTTAGAAGGACATCATTCTTTGATATAATCTTCCGTAGCCTCTTTCAACCAAATTTTTAGTTTTTAGTTATCAAAACTCTTTGAAATCTGTAGGAGGGATTGCGGCATTCAGTGAGGACCTGCCGCAGGAAGAGCCAGCGTGGGAGCAGGAGAGATGTCAATGATTGTGTGGTTAACTAAAAACCGCACATGTGTAACACTAAGGGGCCAAAATGCTTTTAAAGCTAGAAGACACATTCTTTGCATTTATTGCCCCCCCCCATCAAAGTGCCTAGGAGAACAACATAAGAGAAGAAAGGTTGGTCTTGGCTCACGACTTCCAAGATTTCAGTGCACAGTTGTTGGCCCTGTGGGCTGAGGCAGAGCCTCATGGCAGAGGGAGATGTGGTAAAGGGGCTTCATGGGTGCAGACAGGAAGGAAGCAGGTGACAGTAAGGAGCAAGGGATAATATATCTCCAGTGACCAGCTTCCTCTGCTTCCTTGGTTCCACCTCTGAACGATCTCTCCTCTGAATGTTTTCACAGCCTCCAGCTGGAGGCCACATGCTTAGCATGTGAGCCGGTGAGGGACATTTCATCTTTAAACTGTACTAGAAGTTAGACTAGAAAAGTGGGAGGCCGAACAGGCAAGAGGTAGAATTTTGCACACAGTCTCGAAACAAACCAAAGGTGGGAAAGAAGCTGCATCAGGACTTGGTTTAATAATGTAAAGCAGAGCCAGAAGAGAAGGATGCAGCGGCCGTCACAGCAAACAGGAAGTGCGGAGGCAGTGCCAGAAGGCAGATCACATACTTATAGTTTGATATGTGGATGCATTAAACTCCTCTGTGAAAAAGACCAAAGCATTTTTAATTTTTTAAATTTCACTTTTATTGTTTCAATTTTTATTTATTTTAGTTTATGTGCATGAGGGTTTTGTCTGCATGCAACCTGTATACGAGGTGCATGACTGGTTCCCATGGAGGCATGGAGAAAGGGCTGAATTCCTAGAAACTGAGTCAGGGATGGTTTTGAGATCCTATGTGGTTGCTAATAGCTGAAACCTGGGTCCTCTGCAAGAGCAACAGATGCTCGTAACTGTGGAGCCATCTCTCTAGCCCTCCCCCTGATTTCGATAAGGGCTCATGGAACACAAACTGGCTGCGGGCTCACTAGGTACCTGAGGATGGTGCAGAACTTCTGATAAGGTTATAGTTATAAGCACACAGCACCGCACCAGGCTTGTGCAATGCTGGAGACTGAACCCAGGGCTTTGTACAGGCTAGGCAAACACGCTACCAACTGAGCTGCATCTTCAGTCCCAAGACTGAGATTCTTCTACATTGAAATTTTAAGGCTAATTATCTAATATCCAGAGACGTAGCTGAGCAGCAAAGCCACAGAAGTAAGACATAGAGAAACAGGCTACAGGCAAATAAATACTAACTTAAAAGAGATTTGGGGCTGCAATATTTGTATCAGACAAAGTAACGTTAAATGTGGTATTTGACCATGTCTCAGCTAAAACACACACACAAACACACACATAAAAAAAAATCCAATCAGCTGTATGGAAAAAAAACCTTGAAGTTATAAAATAGACGAACGTCAATATATTAGCCCCAGACTACATGTTTGGAGGGAAATTGTCTGTTAATGTATCTCTATTGGCCACTAGACGCTAAGCTCCCGGGAGGAAGCAACCTGGCTCTTATTAAGAGTCACTTAGCTCAGGTCTAACTTGGAGTTTTCTTAATAAATGTTTATTGAATAAACCAGTGGTTCCTGAGCCTGGCTGAACATCGGAATCTTCTGGGAGTTTTAAAAAATACCCAGGCTTAGGCCCCACCCCAGACCAATTAAAAAAGACTCCCCAGAGATGGGACCTCAGTGTAGTATAGATTTTTAAGGGCTCCCCAGGTAATTCTGATGTTTGGCCAGGTCTGAGAACCGCTGGAATAAATAAATGACTGAATGGCCAAACGAATGAGTGTCTCTTTGATTTACCAACGAATTCATTGCAGGATTCTTTTAAAAGCACATTCCCACAGTGCATTTTCCATGTAATTCGATTTTAAGAAATTTGATTTACACCCAATATTGCCGAGACCATCTATTTTGTAAAAAGCGAGGAACATCTGCATTATCTATCAATTTTTTTTATGGATTGGGAATATTCTGTTTCTGCATTTAGAATGGAGCTGGAGACTGGAGAAAGATTGTATCATTTCCTGTAGGCTGAAAAACGCTCTCTCCCACTCTGGCATTCGGAGACCATTTCCCGACAATATGAAGCACGCGATTACTTAATGAGACACTTAAGGCAGTTTTGAGAAGGATAAAAACAGCATTGTCTGAGTTTCCTACTCCTGATGCGACCTAACTGACAGATGGGGGAGACTCAGGCTAGCCCCCCATGCGCAAGTTGGTGCTGGGGACAAAGGAGCAGATAAAAACCAGCCCGGGCAGTCAGCAGTAAGGAGCACAGGGAAGGGACAGAGAGAGGATCATCCAGGTGTAAGCTGAGGTCACAGGAGTGCTTTTCCAAAGTCATGTCAATCCAGGGAGCAGAAAGGCCAGGGCAGATGGATGGCTGCATTCAGGTTAAGTCTTGGCTGGCTAGAGGGAGACACAGCTCCTGGCCTTGACGCTGTGTGTAGGAGGTTCGGAGGATGGATTTCCATTGGGGTGTAGCAGCAGGCAGAGGAGATACTAATAGGGTACACTTTCTATGCCTTTCTTCCAGGACTGGCAACTCCCACAAAATTGGGTCACATTTCTCCTAGAACCTGACCTCCCTTACCTGGGCAGTTATACTAGACTTGCAAAACTCCCCCACCCCCAAATCGACTTTCCAAACATTTCTGTTCACTTCCTGTAACTACTGCAACAAAACACCATGAGCTGGGAGGGTTAAAAGCAGGACTTTATATTTCTGTGTTCTGGAAGCTGGAAATGCACCATCAAGGTGTGGGCAGGTCCGTACTTCCCTCAGAGCTGCAGGGCAGACCCTCTAGGCCCCTCTCAGCCTATAAGCAATCTTGGTGCTCCTTGGAATATATATATATATATATATATATATATATATATATATATATATGTGTGTGTGTGTGTGTGTGTGTGTGTGTGTGTGTGTGTGTGTGTCTGTGTGTGTGTGTGTGTGTGTATACACACACACGCATGCAACCAATCTTAGAAATTCACACACTTATGTCCTCATGGAAGGTTTCTCTTTGAGCTTGCAGCTTCAAATAGCCACCTCTGGTAAGAACACAAATATATTGAGTTGGCGATCATGCTAACAACTCCTTATAACTTAATTCCCACTCTAAAGACCCTAGCTCTAAGCCAGGCATGGTGAAACATACTTGCAGCACTTGGGGAAGGGGGCTCGAGGAAACATACTTACAATCTCAGCACTTGGGGAAAGGGGACTCGGGGGCAGGTAGACCATGAGTTCGAGCCCGCCCTGCTCTACATAGAGATCTTGTCTCAAAACGGAAAATAAAAATCATATTCCAAAAAGGTCATATTCTGGGTGACAGCTCCATTATAGCCACTGGAGGACAGGCCACCAACTCATGAGAGGGTAAAGTTTGCAAGGTGACTTCCTTCCTTCCTTTTTGATGCCCTTACTTCCCTCCGAGCTCTTACGGCCTCAAAGCAATTATGACTTCTCCTTTTCCTTCTAAAGTCTACATCCTCTTCATCACCCTCTCTTACCCACCCTTCTGCCATCATCCGAGATTCCCTCGGGTACCGCTTGTCTTTTTTCCACCCCGTGTCCCCACAGTGAGCAGAGCTGATGGTCCCTCCTCAGCCACACTACAGCCTGTTCCCCAGATCCCAAGTCTTTTACTCCTTGCAGCTCCAAGCCATCTGCTACGGCTGTGGCGGCTTCCACCTCATGAACAATTCCACTGGGCCCCAAATCCTCCATTTCCCCCTGTCAATAGCAGCATCGCAGAGGTAATCAGGTGCTTCCCCATGAACCCCTGGCCTCCTCTTTTCTCTCCCAGCTAATCCGAGTAAAGTCCAGTCTTAACTTGTTGGCCTCCATCTTTCCCCAGGCTCTCGGCAACCCCTTCATCTTTCCCCAGGTACATTCTTGAGCGTCTGCAGTTAAAGCTGTATGTCTTCTGTGCCTCTCCTTTCTTTTCCCTCCGAGCTCCCACATCCCCCCCCACCCCCATTCACATGAAGTTCCCTTCTATGGCCCTTAAACTGTGGATGTTCGTTATTGAGTTCAGAGGGCAGTGCACCCTCACAACATGCCTTATACCAGTCAAATTAGCTCAGTCGCTTTCTGACAACCTATGAGGACCTCACAAGAAAAAGGTGGCAACTTTGAACTAGGTCAATGCGAGGCTCAAGGGGGAATTTATACGCAAAGGGCACAAACAATTGGAACTCCCCAGACTCTAAGAAATCTAGGTAATGGGCGAGCCAAGGAGTTAACTACAACCCTAATGAAGAGAGTCCTACAGCATGGCATAGAATGTTGGACTCAGAGAGCCAGCCCCCCTCCAGAAACTCTGGAGTGGGGTAAAGGGGGGAGGTCTGTGGGAACTAAGAGTTCTGTAAATCAGGGAAGATAAGATACGGAAAGCCCGATATGCCGGAGTGAAGGAACTAAGAGAGTCCAGTGAAGGTTGAGGACTTCTGGAGACTGAAGCAAAGAGATTGGTGTGAGTTTGCTAGTCTGGGCTACCTGTGAGTCCAAGGTTAGCTTGAGCCATAGCAAAGTCACCTCAAAATAGCCCCAAAAAATAAACAAAAGGAGTTCAATGATCCTCTCCCCACCCACACACACCCCCACCCATTCTTCTCACTGGTGCCTGCTCTGAGAGAAATGGCCAGAAGCAACTTCCCTTCTAAAGGACTGAGCACAGTCTATCTGCCATTGCCTAGTCCACTTCAGAGGACCACCCCATGTCCACCTGGCCTTGGTTTACAAGACCAGGCTCCTGTCCTGCCTCACAGGCAAATGCTCAACAGTAAATCTCCCCTGCCTGGACTGATTGGTCCCAGGTCCAGGCATCTCTGAGGCAGAGAATCAACCACCACAGCCACTGGCCTGAGCTGACTGGACCAGAGGCAGCTCTCTGTGAGTCTGTTGGCTGACAAGTGGGCAATCCATCAGAGTGGCTATCCCTTACCCCAGCTGTTCGGTCTGCAAGTGCAGCACCAGAGAAAGCGTGGAGGGAGCAGACACAGTCTCAGGAGGTGGCGTTGCCTATGAGACCATCAGCTGCTCTATCACGCTGACCCCATGTCCCCATGGCCTGCGGATGACACTAACATTTTCCTCATCCTCTTCGGTGAGCCAGCTTCTTCTGGTCGTGCAACTTCAAAGCGCTGAACGAACATGGAGTTTAGACAGGAACTTCTAAACTCTCTTCAGACACAGTGTCAAAGGTGGTTTGTAAGGCAGGTAGGCAGGAGGCCGGGCTGCGTGAGAAAAGTGCAGAAAGTTTACCACGGAGAACAGGAACTGCTTGGGCTTGTCAAAGCACCAGGGATAGAGGCAAGCCCCTTTCCAATCTTTAAGGACCTCTCTTGATTATGAGTTACTTGGTTTATTATTTTTACAATCAAGGGGACCACTAATATGTTAAAGGAATCCCATTCAAAATAAATAGTGAACAAATATTTAAGCTACACTGGACGGTGGGGGAGGACCTGGCATGGGAACCGGGCGAGCATGCTCACTCGCTCTCTCCAGGCCAGTTTTCCATACCTTTCTACAATCACTCCCAATTGTTTTCATCTCCAGTTCCAAAATAGTTTACTCGCTGACACATCTGTTGGACATTTGATGTATGTTTTCTCCTTTCCCTTTCTGAGGAAAATGCCAGTCACATGGACTCAGCCTGCCGCGTCTTCCTCTGACGAGAGAGCTGAGTCCCTAAGACCTGGGAGATGCGTTGCTCAAAAGGCTCAAAAGGAGAGGGCGGAAGAAAAAGAAGCCTAGGTTCCCACTCTCAGTGCCGTGCTCCTCTTTGTCGCCTACAGCGTCCCCAAAGGGGTCTGGGGCAAGCTGAGACTATGAGTCAGATAAGAGGGACCCTCCTCCTGGGGCCCAAGCATGGCTGCGAAGTCCTCTTAAACGCTGCTGAGCACAAAGGACCTTGAGATGCTAACCAGCCTTGTCTTACAAACACACTTCGGTGCTTTTCTGCAGATGAAGGAAGCTGTCTGGAGAGTCTGCTCTATAGGCTCTTCCCTTACGCCTGACAGCCTCAGTTAGGCAGGGGCTGTCTAGAGTCCTGTACCCCAGCTGCAAAGCACATGTTGCCAAAGCTACGACTCCCGCGACAGGAGTCCAGTCACAGCCTACACCAGCACGGGAAACCTACACTCTAGACAGGACGATACCTGGTGGTCTCTAGTGACCCGACTCTCAGCTGCGTCTGGCTGCCCCAGGCCTTGCCAAGGCTGTCTTCAATTAGGTCTGAAGGAGGAAGAACACGATCCTAGTGGCTCAGAGGAAAACTTGGGATAGAAAGATGGGTGAGCTGTACCAATGCTTGCCTGTGACTGGTGATTGGTACAAGATAGAGTCACTATAGTTACGTGCCGCACCCTACCACTCCCCTAACTGGCTCCGTGGCCAAGCCGTCCCATTCTCTCTTTAGATCAGCCAGAAGACCCTCTACTGTGTGGCCTCCTCAGTATTCCAGCATCGGGTCCCTTGTGCGGACTTCTTTCTGCGTCCTCCTTTGCAGACTTGTAGTCCTTACCACGGCGAGAGCACACTGAGCCGGTCTGCTAAGTGGCGGTGCGATGGTGGCATTGACATCAGCAGCAGAATCAGCAGCAGCAGTAGTGGTGTCAGCAGCAGTAAGAAGCCAACTGAAGGGTTCCAGAAAAGGATGAGGGAAAGTTACAGAGGGGAAGAGAGACGATGGAAAAAGTCTAGAGAAGGCAAAGGCAAAGTGGGGGCTGCGAGGAGCCTAGTAAGAAAGGCTGTCAGCCCAGTCATTGGATACAGCACAGGGAAGTGTCAACGTTAAACACTGAGGGTTACAATTCCAGGGCCCAATAGCATAACACTACCTGCTACTGGGGACCTAGAGTCCTAACACCCAGGGCTTGAGCACTGGAACGCTGGCCATCACCTGTTGGTCCTGATGTTTAGGGCCACTGACAGGTAAGTCCCAGAGAGAGAAGGCTGTGACCTGAACACCAGGAGCCATTAGACTGTTGTTTGTAGAGGTCAACCCAATCCCTAGAGAGCTAGGCCTCTCTTTCTCAGGACCTAGAGCCAAAACTTTCTAGATCTTTTGTCCAGACACTGGGACATTGTCATTCAAGGCCCTGGACCTACTAATACCAAGAGGCTGCTCCTTCACTGTCCTGATTGCCACGTGGATGGGGGCAAATGAAACCTAGCCAGCTCACTGGTAATATCTGCGTGGGCTTCCGGAAAGGACAGTGAAGTTACTACTTGGAGGCACACCTGTTGGTCTCACTCCATATGCAGACAGGCATGTTTGCCACCCCCTCTGTTATTGGTCTTTCAGTGAAGTTGAATGCCTTCATGTCTTTTTGCTACCTGTTCAGATCCACAATGGTCCCCCAAAAGCCTACATGTTGAAGGCTTGCTTCTGGAGGGAGGGGACTTTTAGGTGTTCAAACCTTTAGGAGGCGTGGCCTAGTGGGGAGACTTCAAATCCTTTGGGGTTTGCCTTTGATCAGGAAACACCAGTGTCCTGGTGATTAGATAGGACGCTCTTCCTCTTCCCAGACCCAGAAGAAAGATGACTGCTTGACTGGGGTAGGAATCTCCAAAACTCCGAGCCAGAGGAAACCTTTTGATCAGGTCTCCCAGGTCCTGTTGCACTCCAGGCTGTCTGAAGCCAAGGCTCTGGGTGACACGTTTCCCTTAGTCACCCAGCTCAGAGGCGATGCAGGCTTGTGGGGTAAATAGTGAGAACCAACCATGGACAAAACAATGAGCCTGTTGGAAATGGGCCATCATTTGATGACCAGTTCCCGGGGATGCTGTGAGATGTAACACAGGTAGAGAGTCCTGGGTTTTAAGTCCTGAGTCCTAGACATCTGGCTTCTCCTAGTTACCCATCTAGCTACAAACAGCAGGGCAAGTTGCTTTATCTCCCTGTAGCCCTATTTACCTGCAAACGAGGCTAATGGGAGTGGCTCAGAGTATCATTGTGAGAACTAAGTTGGGCCGCAAGTGAGATATCAGCACATGGTAACTTAACATATAGTATGTTAGCATAGGCTATATGGACACTTGGTATATTAACACACAGCAGATTGGCACATGCTGTATTAATCACGTAGTATATTAATGTGTGGTCTGTTAACATGTGGTATAGTATTACAGAGTTTATTAACCATTGATATTGGAACATGCTATGTTATCAAATGATACGTTGACACCTAGTGATACGCTAACATGTGGTATATTATGTACTGTATGTTGGCACATGCTAAGTGCTCAGTAAATGCTTCTCACTCACTGGTTAGAATTGGTGGAAGTTAGAAGCTTTCGTCCACCTCATAAACTTTAGTAAGTCTAACTCCTTTTCCCTTTGTCCAATTTAAAATGTCACGTACCTTCAGGCTCAAATTCAGGGTCTTTTTTTTCCTTCTCCTTCTCAGCCATGTAAGTAGCAAATGCGTATTGGGTCTCCGCTTTGGGGCCTCAGCACATGGGTCAGAACTGAGCATAGAGCAGGGGTTGGTGAGGGTCTTGGCTTAGGCACAGAACTGAGGCGACGACTTGGAATCTGAATAACCAAGGGAGCACAGAGGTATACTCACGTGGACAGCGGCAGCGCCTGTAGGATAGCAGTCATTTCTGCCACTTCAAACCTATAGTCAACGGCATTCAGTACATTGCAGAGTTGTGAGGCCATCGTTACAAACCAACTCCACAGCCTTCTCAACTATCTCCCAAGCAGAGCCTTGGGCAGCAACTCCTGGGAGCAGAATTTAAATGCACGACTGAAAAAGTGAAAGTCAACACAACGTCATTGTTTGTGAATGAAGTCTCAAAACTAAAGAGGACCCGTGAGATGACTCAGCTCGGAAGGGTGCTTTGTAGACTCCTGGAACATGAGCGCAATCCTCTAGACCCACACAGAGAAGGAGATGACCACCCCCACAAGTTATCCTCTGACCCCCACACTGTGCCAGGGCACATGCACCCCCACACATTCACACAAACAGACACGGTTGGGAGAAATTGTCAAACTTGGCAATTCTCCCAATTGTAAGCACTATTAGTCAGGAAGTTCACATTTCTGCAAGAAAACTCATGAATTTGCTTTCATTAAAGCCAAGAAATTAAATATATCCAGCTAAGCTTGAAATAGCAATGAAGTCGTCCAACTTAAATCATATGATGGGTTTTAACACACCTACTTTTTAATTTTTCTTGTAAAATTTCAGTCACTTCAGTGTTTGGGGAGCAGAGTGTCCCCCAGTAGCTCTCTGAACTACTCACAGACGAGCACAACTCTCCCTCTGCGCCAACACAGCTCGCCACACCTCTGCCACTGAGCTGGTAAATACCAATATTTTCTATTAGAGTTTGGGCTGTTGAAATAAGAGCGGTGGGGCTGCGTCCCCAAACACCCCGGCCGCCTGCTCGGCTAGCTTATGCCCGAAATAACAACACACAAACTATATTCATTTAAATACTGCTTGGCCCATTTCTATCTAGCCTCTTCTCGGCTAACTCTCACACCTGGACTAGCCCATTTCTAATCATCTGTGTAAGCACCCCAAGGTGCGCTTACCAGGAAGATTCTAGCCTACGTCCATCTTGGATTGGAGCTTCATCGCTCACGTCTGTCCGGGGGACTGGAGCATGGCTTCTCTGCTCCAGAGAGTAGAGCTTGTCGAGTCTGAGCTCACTTCCTCTTCCTCCCAGTATGCTATTCTGTTTATTCCTCCCACCTATGTTTTAACCTATGAGGGCCAAGCAGTTCCTTTATTACTTAACCAATGAAATCAACAGATTGATATATGACACTCCCACATCATTGGGCATTCATTTTGATTTTAAAATAATGCATGGGAAAATGATTTGTGTTCATTACTGTATTTTGAGCACCCCTTCCATGTTAATGCTCCAAGCAGGGACCTCATCCAATACCCTAACCCAGGCTCTCCTAGGGGTAAGGACCTTGGATGTGGTACTTCCTCCCAAGAGTACCACATGTCCTCTGGGGAAGACTGGCTCTGAACACACGTGCTTCTAAAGACATACGTGGGGGGGGGGGGGGGAAGAGAGAAGGAACCAGCACAACGCCTCTCTTCTTTCCAGGAACTCCGTGCAAAATAAGAATGCCAGGCCTCAGCCAGAAATGAAGAATTTTGAGCCAGCCAGCAGCAATTGGTCCAAATGCTGGGTTCTTCAGCCCACAGTGAGGCTCTTGCACCTGCTCAGGTCACGGCCTGTGACCCAGGCTCTGCCTATATTGCTGCCTTCTGTCCTCCTCAGTGCTTGGGAAAGCTGCCTAAAGCTGTTCTGCCGAAAGCGAGCCCTTGCTGCTTCTTCCTGAGCGTAAAGCCTGTGTCTCCCTCTGCAGATGAAGAGTACCTCCAAAGTGGGCTTGTTTGCTCCGTGGTCATTCATTCATTCATTCATTCAACTGCTTCTTCATTGGTTGATGGAGCATGTACCGAATGTGCCCGGCACTGCGCTGGCCAGGAAAGAATGGCAGCTATGTGCTCTTTTTGAGGACTTTGGGGACTTAGGTAAGGACAGAGAGGACTGAGGCAGGAGTCTTCTCAGGACTTGGAGAGAAGCGGAGGGCAGATGTGTGTGTTCTGGAGGAGAGGTTGCATGTAACTTCACCTTTCCCTTCCACCTGCGCTACCTGCTCCATGTCCTGTGGCTTTTCAGGGGGAGGGTGGCCTGGTCCCCCCAACAGGGAAAGAGTACAGAGACCCATTGCTAGAGTAAGATGTGGAGCTCCTCCATCTGTCAGCACAGGGACATCGCATGCCGGTCCTTCCAGGGCCCTATGTCCTCACTTGCAAAGTGAAAAGCCATCTTCTCACCTGCCAGGCATCTAGGAAGATCAGCAAGTGTATGTAAAGCTCTCGGTACCAGGAGAGTGGTCTTGGTCCTGGATACACCAAGGGCCTCTCCACAGACCATCTGGTTATTTAAGTCATTGGCGAGCACGCTCACGTAGGCTTGATATCTTCAGAGCCGGTAAGCAGCCACACATAAACTATCTTCCCTTTCTCCAGGAGGAGACTATAGGAGACTCTTTCATGTTGGACTTTCTTTGGACCACCAGGCCCCAGATAATAACATGGAGACTTATTATTAATTATGAAAGCTTGGCCTTAGCTTAAGCTTGTACCACCAGCTCTTATAGTTAAATTAACCTTTTTCTACTAATCTGCCTTCAGCCGCGTGGTTCTTTACCTCGTCTCCTTTCTGTGTGTCTGACTCCCTCTGTGTCTTGCTGGTGAATTTGCGCACCTAGATTCATCCCCTGAGTTCCTCTCTCTGCTCAGAAGTCCCACCGAACCTCTACTGCCTAGCTATTGGTCATTTAGCTTTTTATTAAACCAATCACAGCGACACATCTTCACACAGTGCACAAATATCCCACAACAGGAGAGAGTTGATATTAAGCCCAATTTTACAAACAGGGAAACTGAGGCTTAGTTTGAATCCAGAGTATCTCTCCGCTCCTCCTTTGCTGTGGGGGGTGACCACTCCCCATCACCACCCCACTGCACCATGGTCCAGCTGCAGGAAGGGATTCTAGGCTGGTTCGTTTGTCCTAACCTTTGGATTCTAGAAGTTTCTGTAATATCCCCCATCACTCTGGTAATACAGACACGTATGGCTGGAGGGGCTCTAAGCCTTACATACATTTGATTGAGCCTCGGCCTCAGCCTCCTGACGTTCTCTGAGCAGGGAGCAGATCCTAGACCCAAAGCAGCAGTGAGAATTCGCTGGGGAGGAATGTATAGAGGCCCCAAACAAAATGTCTTCATTGCTAAGACCAGGGCCCTTCACCTGAGCTTAGCCACTCACAAGGTCCCCGCTACACTGCTATTCAACATGACGACCCTTCTGCATCAGGTCCTATTCTGCCTGGAAGCTCAGTTGGGAAAACACCATTGACATCTGCTTGAGTCACCATGTCGCTTTGTCCCCTGTGGGTTCTTGTCGAGCTGCCAGGGCTGTGCTGGGCCCAGCGGCCCCTTCCAGGCAGAGTTTAGTCCTTGCCCTGGCCACACGCACCTACTGCTCCTCTGTTCTTGAGGCGTGGAGCTAACAGATCTCTGAGGGACACTAACTCTCTCTCGCTTCCTCATCTCAGCCACAAAGTCCATGAGCTTCTGGCCAGCTTCCTGCACCCTCTGAGTGGAGCCTGCTTCCAGGAGGGGAAGGGGCTTTGTGCTTCCCTTCATCCTGACCCTTGGAGACTACAGTCACTTCTGCTAACGTTTCTTATCCTGTCTTCAGACCAATCATTATCCTCAAAGTTCAGCCCAGGGTCCCCTCCTCCAGGGAGCTTCGCTGGACACTCATGAGCTCAGTGTGGGTCCCTCTGTGCTGTTGTCCTCTGTCAATCAAATATACATAATTTTAAAAATAACTTTAGAGTCTCACTTATAACAATCACTGGCCTGGAACTTGCTATTTTGCCCAGGCTAGCCTTGGGCTTACAGGACTCCACCTCTGTTGATACTAAAGGCAGTATCACAACACCTAGGTATAGTCAAGAATTTTTTTATTATTATTTTTACATGATCGGTTTATCACTTATTTGGTGGCTATTTTGTGTTGACACCCTGATGTCTATTGCTTGCCTTTATCCTTGAGACCCAGTGCTGGGGAAACCTTTCCTAGGATCCTTATTTTACTATGAACGAAGAAGCAGAATGCCAGCACCAAGGTGCCTGCCGCTGCTTAGTCCAAATTTCCAAGACTTGCCTCTGGCCAGCGCAGCCGGCTGTGGAAATGTGGATCCAGCCTCCTCAGATGCACATTCTTGTCCTCGGCGCAGACCCCGCTTGTAATGCATGCTCTGAACATGCTTGCTACATTAATCTGCTGTCAAATATCTTCTCGTCACATACTGGCCACTTGCTGAGCACAGGCTGTGAGCCACATGCCTAAGCATCATGCCCAGGATACAACGCTAACCAAGACACCATTCATGGAAAGATGAAGGCGCCAGCAATACAGGACCAGCACAGAGCTGACGTACCTCTGCGAGCAGTGGCACCGCCCCTGCTCTGGGTGAGGTGTGTCCTTTTGATGGCGTGCCCTCCCAGAAGTAAAAGTCGCAAAGGTATGGGAATTCCTGTCTGCTCCTGCAGATGCTGAAACATTGAGGGGGATATCTTCCTGTATCCCACCATTCCCTCCGCCCTGGCTTATCCTTGCATACAAATTCAATTTGTCCTTCTCGTCTGCAGAGTACATATGGGGGGAGCAATACTGTGACTCTCACAGGGCCAATCAAAGATAAGGATAAAGTGATGACATTGGAACTACTTTGCAGATCATGGAGTGACCCACAAGTGTCTCTTATTACTTTCAGTGCATGGCGAGCTTCCTTGCTGCCCCTGCAGGACCTCATGCTGCTCACTCCAGTGGAAAACCAGGACTCTGGTCCCACTGATGTTCTCTTCTGCTCCCATAGCCTGAGTTCTGACCTGGCCCTGGGCCATCTCTCATGGTCCAGCTAATGGTACTTTTATGAAAACTGGTATAATGGTATATGCCTATAGCAGAGAGCTTGAGACTACATATTGAGATCTTGTCTTAAGAAGAAAGGAAGGGCTGGAGAAATGCCTCAGTGGGTAAGAGCATTTGCCAGAGAAGCATGAGGACCTGAGTTCAAATCCCAAGCACCCTTGTAAAAGCTGGGCATGGATGTGTGTACTTATAACCCCAACACTGGGGAACAGAGACTGAAGGACCCCCGAGAACTCTCTGGTAAGCCAGCCTAGCCACATTGACAAGCTTCCGGGTCAGTGGAGACCTGGTCTTCAAGGGGAGTAAGGAAAAAAACAATAGAGAAGACACCAGTGCCCTCTGGCTTCCAAATATACACACATGAGCACATGTTCCCACATACATGTGTGTACATGCATGCATACACTGCACAAACCATACCAAAAAGGAAAAGGAAAGACAGGGTGGAGAAGAGAACAGGAGGGAGAAAAAAAGATTTGAAAATTTCATTTTCTCAGAATGACTCTGTGTGTGTGTGTGTGTGTGTGTGTGTGTGTGTGTGTGTGTGTGTGT
>JABTXL010007139.1:39947591-39958973 GCA_025134845.1 Neodon shergylaensis
GGACACCCAGTGTCCCCTGGCCTCCTCATGCACATACGTGCACATACAGCAACACAGAAACACACCACCACAACATACACACACACCACAACCCCAACACACACATACACCACCACCACCACAACACACACTCACAGACATACACAGAGAAATACACCACCACCACCACCTCAACACATACACACCACCACTCCAACACACACACAAACATTCACACACACACAAACACCACCACCACCACCCCAACACACACACAAACACACACACACTCACACACACAGAAATACACCAACACCACCTCAACACACACACCACCACCACACCACCACACACTCACAAACACACAAACATCTCCACACCAACACACACACTCACAAACATACACATAAACACCACCAACACCACCACCCTAACACATACACCACTACCACTGCCTCAACACATACAAACACACGGAGAAATACACCACCACCCCAACACACACACACAAACAAACACATACACACAAACACCTACCACCTGACCAATACACACACAAACAAAAACACACACACCTCCACTCCAACACATGCACACACAAAGGAAGGAGAGGCCAGGAGCAATATGACAACTTGGAGAAAAAAAAAAGCAGAAGAGAAAGCAGCAGACGTTCAGGAAAGTGAGCCTGAGCCTGTATCCTCGCCAACCAACGTGCAGAACCTGCTGCATGATGGAGCCTTGGCGAGCGCTTGGAATCATGGGTGATTGCATGAACTTTTGCCAGATGCCTGGTAAACCCTTCATATGAAAGCAATCACTTTTCCTTTGCCAGTATGCTTGGGAAATACCTACCCTGAAACCATGAAGAGTGATAGCGAGCAGGAAGCATGGACTCCAACCCAAACCCGTCTAGTTTTCCCAATAAAGAACAATTATAGGAACAGAGAATTTTTTTTTACATTCTCATAAAAATGATTATGCTCATTCCGAGAATTTCCTAGTTTTAGCCTGGCTGTTATAGATTTATTTCATAAGTTGAATTATTTTTTTAACTGTGTGTATGGACCCATGTTTTAATTCTAGTTGGATTTGTGTGTTTGTGTGCATGTGTGTGTGTGTGTGTGAATGTGCATGCGTATGTGTGTGTTTTCCTGCATCATGCATGAATATCTTTCCAATGTTCTGCACTTGGAAGAGGCTGGAAGTGTACGATGTCCTAGACTCGCTGAAACCTGTGTTCTCAGCTGCTGACAGTTTGGTCTGAGATTTTCCTTGCCTTGAATATTCATTGGCCATTACTGTTGATGCATTTACCCAAATAAACGCCACTTCGGCTTGCTCCTCTCCAGGAAGGGACTGGTGAGGGGCTTTCTGACAGCTGTATATTGGATGCAGGTGCCTGAGTGAATGCAGTTTCTGTCTGGCTCAGAACATTAACCATAGCCCAGCTTCTTCCAAAGGAACTGGAATGAATTAAATTGTTTAATAAAACCTTACTTACCTGGATAAACTCATTTCTATTTTGCATTGAGATTCCCTAATGCACCTTTCCAGATTGTTATTTGTAAAATAAAAAGCTAGACATGTTTACTTAGAAAGCCAAACATAGGACCCTAATCCTGGGTCCCATCCAAGTTCAGGGCCACATCTTTTTTTCACATTTCCACCCGGTTACGAGCTGTTGCGTATTTCATTTAGCGCGAACTGATAAACTCCCACCTCAGGTCGAAATGAATGCCTGCTTAGGCACGGGATTTGCTTCTCCCTGGTGTGTTTCTTTTGATGGCTCTCCCCAAACCATGAACTGTTACAGACAGAAAGAGGCTCAGAGTTGCATGTCTGTAGATTGGTTTAAAAATCGTGCCCACGTCAGAAGGCCGTGGCTGGCGAAAGGGCCCAGGATTAAGGGTCCACTAAGAGATCTGTCTGGAGGAAGGTTGCTCCACTCCCCCCCCCCCTCCACCGCAAGATCATTTGGACCTGCAGAATCAATAATCGCTCCTTTCACACTTGCCAAAAGCAATTTCTGGCACACAGTATGCCCTTCGTTTGGCTCGGCTGAGAGGCCGAATAAATGAATAAAGATGGTGAGGCTCATCTTTCCTCTTTGCCCTTTTCCAGAATCCCTGAGCCAAACTTTACATCTAAATACAGTTAACCGTATTAGCTCAAATTTTTTACTTAATTGCTTCCACTCTTTTTAAAATAAATTTTTATTTCCATTTAAACAAATGAATTACATGCCTGCCTTCATATAAGTACTAAAGAAGACATCTGTCTAATTGAGCCAATGTTGTTCATTTGAACATGACCATTTTTTAATCTGTTCGCAATCCTGTGTGCAGGGAGTCAGCTCTCTATGTAATAGACATGGACATTTCCCCTCTTGCTCATTATTATTATTATTATTATTATTATTATTATTAGACAGGTTTAGGGAAATATAGCTAAGTGGTTTTTATAGTACTTACTATATTCCAGTTATAGGGTTCATTACCAAACTTAATCATCACACAGGAAAAGAAAGAAAGAAAGAAAGCCAGACGTGATGACTTACACCTATTATCTCAGCACTCGAGAAGTTGAGGTAGGAGGATCGCCATGAATTCAAAGCTAGCCTGGGCTACCTAGCGACCAGGCTGACCCAGTCTCGAATGAGCCAAGTCTATGAGGTAGGTACTCCTGGCACCCCGCTCCAGTTTTGCAGATGAGGAAACTGAGTCTTTTGAGGTGAGGCAGTCAGTAGAAGGGCACAGAGCTAGGAAGTGTTGGATGTGGGCTTTGTACCCAGCGCTCTTCCCTCCCAGGCCAGGGCACCCTGCGGGAATGGCAGGTACCTGTGCCTGTTCCTGGCTAGAGCTGGAGCCAGGTTTCCTTGTACTAGGACTGGGCGGGGCATAGAAGCAAAGCAGACATCACTGCAAGCTGAACAGTTGCTGGCCCAGGCAAAGACTGAAGAGGAAGAGGGCTGTGAGCCTTGGGAGCCCCTGTCTTTGCTGTGCCTTCCCTGGCTATTCAGAGGTGGAGAACGGATGCTGGCCATGACAGAGGAGACCTGGTGCTGGCCCTGCTTGTCCCCACTTCGCAGTCCTGCCTTCAGGCAATCACCCACCTCTCTTTGGGATTCATTTCCCTAAAGAAAATCTGGGAACTGGACTGGGTGTAACTTTCCCTGGCTGAGGACCCCCGCTTCCCACTGCAGACCCAGGTGCTTGCAGGGACATCCTTCCCATTACCCCCTGTCTGCAGATCCACAACACACCAGTTCTTGCCCCAAAAGTATTTGAGACACTTGACATTAGGGATGCTTGAGGTTTATCAGGTTTTCACGACTACACCCCCATAAACCCCTTTATGAGGTCACTCAGCACCAGCCTGGGAACCTCCCTGTGTATCGCTGCCACTTCTGATAGACACGAACAGAAGCTCTGAGGGCCAGAATGCCCAGTGGTCACACCCATCCTGGCATTGTTAGCAGGAGGGGTGAAGGCACAGCCCCACCGCCCCCAGTTACTTTCTAATCAAATTTTCACTGTGCTCTCTGACAGGTCTTTAAGTCACTTAAGGGATCTTTTATATGCGAGACACCAACATCACGCAGTAAATCCAACCACAAGCCAGTCCCATATTTTATTAAGTTTAAGTTCAGTCAAAGTGCAGAGCAAACGAGGGCCCCGTGTCTCTCCGTTACATCTGATTTGCGGTTCCCGTAAAAAGGCCCACATGCCGCTGCTTCAGATGTGTTTTGGATTGAAAATAGGATTAATGTGCTAAAGTGTGATTAGAATGGTTAAACACGATTAATTGGAACAGACTTCTGCTGCCCAGGGAGCGCCTCCAGGCTGGCCCTGCTCCAGGTTACCCAGCGAACAAAGCCTCCCGTGCCTTGCCCCTCTCCTCTCCTCATCGCCAGCCTGTCTCAGGGCAGATTAAATGCAGCTGAGAATGCCGGCCCCGCTGACTGCAGGCGTCCTCCGGGAATAGGCAGGAACCTCGGGCTGGCCTGGCCTTGGCGGGCCTGGCCCAGCGTTGCCGTGCACTAGGGGCAGTGGGCCAGGTGGCTGGGCCCGGGGTAGGAGTAATTTGGCTTTTTTTTTTAACGATCTATTAAACCCCTGAACTTTAATCAAGCAGTGACTATGTTGACGGCTTGCATTTACTGGAGGAGTTGAAGGGCAGTTAGGGGCCTGGGCAATGGTCAGTGTGGAAGCTGCAAGCCAGTGTGGATGGATGGGCAGGAGGTTCAAGCGCACTTGGACTGTGGATAGCCAGGGCTGCCCGCTCAGGTCTCCTGGGCCCCCGTGAGTGAGGCCCAGACACTTCTCTGAGCTGCTCTCCATGGGGGTCCTCCTAGGACTGTCCAGCCTCCCTGGTAAGATTAGGGAGAGAGAGCTTGAGATGGCCCTGCACAGATGTCCCCCTGGTGGCACGCTCACCAAGTCCACCAGTTAGGAATGTCATTCTGTCTGTCAGGTAGCCTGAAAAAGAGTCTTTTTAAGCAGCAAGGGGAAAAAAACTTGTCATAAAAATCTAAACGTTAAAACATGCTCCCACTTATAAATACTATGGACATTAAAGAAAGAGAGAGAGACTATGTGATATGTATGGTGTATGCACATGTGTGTGTCCCTGCATGTCTGTAGGACATAAGTGGCATGTTTGTGTCTGTGTGTGGGAATCTATGTATGTTCACAATACTATGATGTGAATGCTTACGTTTGTGTGGTATGTTTGGTGTGCACGTGTGTGTGTGTCCATATGATGTGTAGAATGCATGTCTGTGTGAGTGTATGTGTATCTATGTGTGCCCATTGGGATGTGTCTATATGTGTGTGTGTTTATGAGTTTCTGTGTATGTGATATCTCTGTATGGATGTGGTATGTAAAATGTAGGCGTATGTATTCACGTGACATGTGACACACATGTGTATTAGGATTCTCTAGGTGAAATAGAACCTATGCATGAATATATATACACACATGCATATATGATTTATCATATCAGCTTATATCAAAACAGTAAACTGTCTTACACCTGACAGAACCCTATAAGGTATTTGCTCCTTGAGGCTATGTCTCTGCAGTCCCAATCTGATGATGAAAACATGGAAGGTTCTGAAAAGTCTCTGGTCCCTAATCCATATTGGAAGCCTGGGCATGATGGTTCTGTTATCAGGGAAAGAATCAGCCACAGCAACAACGAGACTGCTACCAGAGGTGCTGCCCACACTTGACATGGGGCTTCCCCTATTAATTAAAGCAATCCTGACACTTTCTCATGTTAGGTTCTCTACTCAGAGTGGTGGCAAGCTAATAGTAAAACCAACCACCACAACATGTCTGTGCAAATACAGATACACTCAGAAGTGTTTGTGAGGTCTGCTTGTGGCATGCCATATGTCTTTCTAGACGTGGACAGTTTGTGTGTGTGTGTGTGTGTGTGTGTGTGTGTGTGTGTGTGTATGACTCTATTCAGGATGTATCTCTGTGCGGCAAGTCTGTATCCATGTGTGTCTGTGGTACATAGTTCTGTTTGTAACTGTGTGTTGTGAGTCTGTGTGTCTGTATGTGTCATAAAGTTTCTTGTGAGGAGAGACAGAGTACTGGGCTTCTAGAAAGGGCAGCATGGCCAGGGTTCAGCCTTCAATATGCCGACAACCTTCTGAGATGTGGATGAGTCTCCCCCAAGAGTAGTTAGGCTCTGGACCAGAACACTTGAGAGCAAACAGAGGTATTGGTAATGAGCTTCAGCACCGCATACATGCCACACATGGTCAGAGGCAGGAACAGAGACATGGAAGGCCCTGGGTGTGAGGACCCTTGATGGTCAAGGCCCGTGGAGATCACTGGGGCCTCTGATAAACCCAGAAGGTAAAGACAAAGCCACGCCAGTGGTGAATGGGAGCATGGAGTAGCGTGGGGACTGTCTGGTACCTTTCCAGGGCGCGACTCACGGATCTCATTTGGAAAGTGTCCTGTCATTCTTGTTTTCATGATTGTCACTCCTTCCAGAACACTTCACCCTGCAGTGCATTCTCACAGTCCACACCCTTGGCTTCCGCCATGAACCCAGCGCACCATTGTCCTTCCAGTCATCCCCACCTGTTCTTCCAGATGCTGACTGGCAGGAGGTCTGTGAGAGCTTACTTAACCCCCAAGCCAGTCTTCAGATCCTATGCAGGTCCATCCTTCTGCAGAAGCCTAGAGTGGTTTTGGTAACAAGAGCTCAGCCAGGGCTAGCCACCTGGGGATTGTATGGCTCTACTGTTCCCTACCTGGGTGACACAGAGTGACCGGCCTGTTCTGATCTTCTATTTCCTCCCTTGTAAGGGGAACAAGCAATAGATCTGCATTTCTCATAGGAGTTTGGCCCCATTTCAAATACCAGCCTCTTTCTTTCTCTAAAATGCTATTCAGGTGGTGCTTATGTGGCCGGCCATTGACATCTGTACCAGAAACACCCAGGAGATCCCATGAAGCTGAACAGAACGGAAAGGAAATAAACTCAGTGACCCATGCCCTGGGAGAGGCTCTTCCAGGAGGCAAACTTCTACATGGTGAGTCTACCCTTGCTGTCACCTGCATACCCCCCCTCCCCCACGCTCCCGGACTTTCTAGAAAGTTCTGTGGCAGAAAAGGTGAGAGAATGGGCAGCAGTGTAGTAAGCTCCAGCAAAGTCAGGACGAGTTTATCTCAATCAATGATTAAGTAAGAGGGCAACTGAGGCGGCATGGTGCGGGTACCACCATCATTCACCTCGAGTGGCTGGTATTCCCATCCCATCCCTGCTCTGAGCCTCCCTATTGCTTCTTTTAAATAGTTTTTATTGAATTATACATTTTTCTCTGCTCCTCTCCCTTCCTCCCCTCTACCCTTCTATCCTCTCCCATGACCCCCACACTTGCTCCTAATTTATCAGGAGATCTTGTCTTTTTCTACTTCCCATGTAGACCCATGTATGTCTCTCTTAGGGTCTTCTTTGTTGTCTAGGTTCTCTGGGGTTGTAAATTGTAGGCTGGTTTTTCTTTGCCTTGTGTCTAAAAGCCACCTGTAAGTGAGTACATATGATATTTGTCTTTCTGGGTCTGGGTTGCCTCACTCAATATGCTTTTTTCTAGATCCATCCATTTGCCTGCACATTTCAAGATGTCATCCCCCCCCCCGCTGTGTAGTACTCCATTGTGTAAATGTATCACATTTTCCTTATCCATTCTTGAGTTAAGGAGCACTTAGGTTGTTTCCAGGTTCTGGCTATCACAAATAATGCTGCTATGGACATAGCTAGCACATGTCCTTGTGGCACGACTGAGCATCCTTTGGATATATACGCAAAAGTGGTACTGCTAGGTCTTGAGGTAGGTAGTTTCCTAATTTTCTGAGAAATCACCATACTGACATCCAAAGGGGCGGACCAGTTTGCACTCCCACCAGCAATGGAGGAGTGTTCCCTTTACCCCACCTCCTCTCTAGCATAAGCTATTATCGGTGTTTTTGATCTTGGTCATTCTTACAGGTGTAAAATGGAATCTCAGAGTTGTTTTGATTTGTATTTCTCTGATGGCTAAAGATGTTGAACATTTCCTTAAGTGTCTTTCAGTCATTTGAATTTCTTCTGTTGAGAGTTCTCTGTTTAGGTCTATACCCCATTTATTTTATTGAATTATTTGTTCTTTTGATAATCAGTTTCTTGAGTTATTTGTATATTTTGGAGATCAGTCTTCTGTCTGAAGCAGGGTTGGTGAAGATCTTTTCCTATTCTATAGGCTGCTGTTTTGTCTTGTTGACCGTGTCCCTATTGTTTTTTTTAAGCACCTTCTCCTAAGTGCCTAAAATACTAAAATACTTAAAAGCACATATCACAGCTTCATGGTGTAGAACAGGATTCAATCTGGACTGATGTATATGTGCATTACTGTGTTGATATTTTCCTTTGGCTTAAATGCAATTAAGGGCTAATGTGGAGGCTTAGCCAGTAACTTTCTTGCCTCACAAGCACAAGGACTTGAGTTTGATCCTCTACAACCTACTTTAAAGAGGAAAAACCTGGGCATGATGAGATGTGTTTGTAATCCCAGCGCTAGGAATGTGAAGATAGGCAGATCCCTGGGATGCACTTGCCAACTTCCTTAGCCTCCAGACTAGCTCGAGGCCAGTGAGAGACCCCCCGACCAAAAAAAAAAAAAGGCAGATAGCACTTAAAGAAAAACCAGCCCCAGAGGTTATCCTCTGGTCTTCGACACACACACACACACACACACACACACACACACACGCAATTAAAATATTTTTGTGAGCTCTGGGCACAGTGCCTACTATGAAGAGTGAAGCCAGCCAGATTCCACCACTCACAGAATGATCCCCCATGGCCCACATAATTCTGCTATTCCTCTTACTCCCCTCCTCCCATCTGCCTGCAAGCTGAGACTGGGTCCGAGGAGATGTCATGAGGGAACACTGAGGGAGCTCGTGGGAACAAGTCATGCCCTTCTCTGCTTCCGCCCAAACAGTTCCTCTCTGGTCCAGCCTTGTGCACCAAACGCAAGTTTCTACCATTAAGAAATAAAACTGGGCCAGGGATACAGCTCTGTGGGGAGGATGATTGCCTAGCATGCAGGACTCCTTAGGTTTCATCCCAAACCCTACAGAGAGCAGAGCACATTGGTACATACCTGGAATCCCAGTGCTATAAAGATGGAGGCAAGAGGATCCAGAGTAGAAGTCCTTGCCTACATAGTTTAAGGATAGCCTGAGCCGGGCGGTGGTGGCGCATGCCTTTAAGCCCAGCACTTGGGAGGCAAGGGCAGGTGAATCTCTGTGAGTTCGAGACCAACCTGGTCTACAAGAGCTAGTTCCAGGACAGGCTCCAAAACCACAGAGAAACCCTGTCTCAAAAAACCAAAAAAAAAAAAAAAAAAGGATAGCCTGGACTGCATGAGACCCTGTGCCACATCATAATTCACACTAATGGCAACAGTGCCCACCCCCTAGTCCACCTAGGGACTCACCATTCTTTCGCCATTCTGATCCAAGACTTTGGTTGGCTCCACATAATTCTTACAATTCAATTCAAAACACACATGCACACACGCATACACACACACAAAAAAAAAACTTAGGTGATGCGTTCTTTATGGTGACTGATCACTTGAAGGTGGCCGGAGCCTGGCTTTCTGTGGGTGCTCTGCAGAGCTTCACCCAGGAGCCGACAAAGAAAGGTGCAGGGCCAAATCTCTGCAACACTGCCAACCCCAATCTATTGGAGCTAGGAGAAAAAGCACTGGCTGTTTGTCAGAATGGAAAGCCCAGTGGACTCCCCATTTCCCCAGCTGTTCTTTGCACAGCTTCTCTTCTGGGGTGGATGATGGGCTCTGGGCTGGATTGCAGGTGGAGGTAGGCAAAATGTGGGGGAAATAGCAAGAAAATAGCATATATATATATATATATGCACACATATATATACAAACAATACGTACAATATACATACTATATATACTATTATATGTATTGTATATATACATACATATATAGTTATATATAGCCATATTTTTTTAAAGTACATAACCGCTCTTTGTGAATCTTAAGACCTATTCTGGAATAATGACTCACTTGCAGCATGAACCTCAGGCATCTGTCCTTGGAGTCAGCCCAGAGCTCTGTCCATTGGGCCACACTGCTCCTCTGACTTCAGAAGCCAGACTTTGGTTCACGGCTATGACATGAGTACCAAGGTCCAGCAGGGAGAATTTAACTCCACTGTACTCTGGACCCTGGCACTACAAGAAGCCCAGCTGCTGGGAGGTTGCCGAACTTTGTCAAATCCAGTTGCGTAATGGGATTTGCTTTGTGCTATGGTCCTGAGGAGAAGTACACTTTCAAATGGGCCCTGCCAAGTTCAGCCCATGTTTTCCCCAAGGATCCAGGCAGAGTAAAAAGATGGCTTGGGGATCAGCCAAGTGGACCTCTCCCAACTCTGTGTAGTCCAGGCTCTGCTAGAGCCTCCCCAGTCACTGGGCTTCACGGGGCTCACTCAGCGTGGGGCCCCATAGCTGCAGGAGAATGCATGAAGCCTGGGCTGGAGTCTGCAGATGAGAGTGTCTCTCCTTGTCCTCCTTTTCTGCGGATAGAAGTGGTGCAAAGCGAAAGTGCTTTATCAGGAAAAATCCAGATTTTTCCCATTTGACCCCAGCCACTCTGTGGACCTGAGGGTCCCCCTCCCCTGCAGCCTGTCCACCACAGGGGTTCTGGCTGCATTCGCACACGACGAGTAGAGGCATTTTATTCACAGATTCTTCTTCGGACACAGTTGTATTTGTTGGGGACAGTCCAGCAAAGCAGAATTAATGGGATATTAATCAGCCTTCTGGTCAACCTTGTTGTCTCTCCCCCCAGAACAGATCTCTTTCAGAGTAGATAAGTTTGCCTGAGACAGTGTGGAGGCTGCGGCCCGTCTTCAAGGCAGACAGATTCTGCAGCTTTTAGATGAAGGATCCCAGCTACTCCTTCCTCTTCCCTACCTCGGCCCCTCATTCCTGTCTCTTTGGTCCTTCTTGGAATGAGGTGGCTCAGGGAGGGAGCCATTGGCCTCTGTAACCCCAGAGAAGCCCTCAGCTGTGGATGTCTTGCCTTGTGTGAGGACATCTCCACTAGGCGATAAACTCCAGAGAGTGATGACTGAGGTGTGGAAGGCCTCGGTCCTCTTTTTATTGTGCTGGGCTGATCAAGTCACTGCAGTCAGAAGGGCTCACTGGGGCCCCTAGGATGGGAACCAGTTTGGTGATGTAGGCCAGAGGTCAGGATCCTCTCTCCTGATTACAAGTTTTCTCTCACTTGGTCAGGAGTTGGCAGAAATCTGAATCAGGCAGGTACCAGGATGCTTCCACCAGAGGTAGGGGACATGGAGAGTGACAGAGAAACCCATGTTCTGGGGCAGGGAGACATCTTGTCAACATTCCATTTTTCCTTTTCATTCCTCAGGGGAGTGTGGGGTCCAGGATCCTTCTAAAAGCACCTCCATGACGCCACAAAAACCCAGCATGGGAGAGATATTCTGTGGGCAAAGCATTTGGCTCCCAGCCACTGAGGTTTGGTTCCTAAAACCTACATAAAAAAGAGTGTGTTAGCGTATGCTTTAATTCCAGCATGGTGGGATAGGAGGTGGAGACAGGTGAGTCTGGGAAGCTTAAGTGACAGATAGCCTTGCCAGTGGACAAAGTTCCAAGCCAATAAGAGACTTTATCTCAAATAAAACAAGTGGAAGGCCCCTGAGGCATGACATCCAAGATTGTCCTCTGATAGTCACATATGCACACACGTGTGCATCTGTACACACATGTGCAATCACCCACGAGTGAACTCTTCTCTCTCTCTCTCTCTCTCTCTCTCTCTCTCTCTCTCTCTCTCTCT
>JABTXL010007139.1:39959950-39982217 GCA_025134845.1 Neodon shergylaensis
GAGAGAGAGAGAGAGAGAGAGAGAGAGAGAGAGAGAGAGAGAGAGAGCTCGGAACACTCAGCCCTTGTCACTAACCCAGAAGCTATCTCCAACTGATAACCACCTGCAAATGAAAATTTTCATTTTTTCCAAGGGAGTCTCTGAGAAAAAAAAACTGTTCAACCCCATGCCCAGCAGGAATGGCCAACACAGTGAATTCAAGGGCATCTTTGGAGATTCTTTATCTCATAATGTTGTGTCAGGGCATTTCTCCCCCCCCACACACATTTTAGACCTTACAAGTCCTTTGTATATATTACAGTTTTGGTTTTGCGTTTTTGTGGTGTTCCTGGGTGTGCAAATGTGTGTGTCTCTGCATCTATATATGCTTCTTGTGTTTTTTCTTTGACTTTTTTCTTCTGTTTGTTTGTTTTGTACTATTCTGATTGTTTTTATTTTATTGTTATTCCTTAGAGGCCTGTTTTTTTTTTTCTAGTAAGATACAGAAAGGATGGAGTTCACAGAACATCCTTGGGGTGTAAGGAGATGATGAGCTAACAGAAAGGGGACGGGTATGATGATAATTCACAGTGTACCCCCAAGCCAGGGGAGCTCCATGCTCACATCTCCCTGTCTCCCTCACCAGACCTGAGTGACAGACAGCTATGACACAGATGTTTTGACGACTGAGTGGTTTCACACACAAGGTATCCACCCTGCACCTGACACATACAGTCGGAGTCGTGGCAGGCTGTGACAGTACCAACAAAAGCCCAAGCTTGGAGGAGAGATGGCCCTGGGTTAGTAATGGCTCAAAACAAACAGAACATCCAAGAGAGAAATGCCAGGCTTTGGGGGAAATCCCTCACTAGACTTTGTCTTTCTCTGGCCTGTTTGGGGTTAAAAGCAAAGCAATGGTCATGGCTAGGACAAACTGGAATTCCTTTAACATGCTGGTTGTTTGCAGGACTGGGAAACAAAACCCCAACCTTGTGTGTGTTCATCAAGCAGTCTGCCACTGGGCACTCCCACCATTTTGTAGCAAGAATTTTTGCAGGTGAGGTCTTTCCCCACAGGAGCAGGCTCCGAGGGTCTAGCGGGGCAATATTTCAGGGAGACACGAGGGGCAGAGTTGAAAGCAAGACCCTGAGCTCTCTTAGGGATTAGGTACAAGGAGGAGTTGGGGTCTTCAGAATAGACCAGAGTGAAGGCAACCTGCTCCTGCAGAACAGCCTCCTTCAATAGCCCAGCATGGGCACCTGGGACAGCCTCAGGGACACCACAGAAGCCCCTGACTGAGACAATAGCTCATGGGTCTGGTGAGTAGAGCCATGCTTGGCCCAGATGGGTGGAGCCCTCCTAAGGAACCTTTAATTCCAAGTGGGCCATTTGGAGTGACCATGGCTCCCCGGCCACTCCCTATTATGCCCTTGGATGGAAGCCAATTCCGTGTCCTTCCATTTTAAATCCACACCCTTTGCCCTTACCATCAGTTCCCTTCTCCTCCCGGGATGCTCAGCGCTCTGGTCTGCACATGACTGGCCTAACTGTACCTTAGAGGATGCCTAGAGTTCACCTGGAGGAAAGTAGGCAGTGTGTCTGCCCCACCCCCCGTAGCTGGCCTAATAGCCCACAGTAGGCACCACTACCTCAGATCCTCCAGCTGCCAAACAGCCATGGCTCTCATTTGTGCCTCTCCAGTTCTCTCAGACCAGAAGGCAGACCCCTCTAATACCCATTTTTCTTTTTTGAGCTCCAAAAGGAGAACCCTTGGCCTTTTCTGAGGTAGAAAGTCCTGAGTTGGGTACAAAGTAGGGTCACCAGCTTTCCCTGTGCCTAGGGCAGACAGCCATGAGATTTCCAAAATTGCCAGCATCTCAGGAAAGGGAGGTTGAGAGATTGGTCATCCTAACACAATAATCACATGGTCTCTTTTCCTTCTTCTGCATTCCAGGCAGAGTTTGAACTGTTACTGGCTGGTTTCCCCTGGCTAATCTGTCACTATCAACTCCTTAGAGGAAGCAAGGACAAGAAATGAAAGGATTTGTCTGTGGTTAATAGGCAGTAGTGGCTTCTCCAGAAAGAATATATGGATGCAGTTAGATCCAAGGTAAACAAAGGTCTACATGAATATGCCCACCTGTACCCAGAGGGCAAGATGCAGGAGAAGATCTGCCAGGCAGCATCAGCTGCAAGAATCCAGGGTTCTGTTAGCCATCATTGCCTAACTGTAGCAAATGACCTGGGGCAGATATTACAAAGTAAATGTGGTCTTTGTAGCACAGAGTTTAGAGGCTCAGTTGGTCTCATTAGCTGATGGCAATGACAGGACCATGTGTCTGAGTGAACAGTCACATCTTGGACTAGGAAGTGAAAGACAGGGAGGGGGACCCACAGTGCCCTCAGAGGTGACCTAAAGACCTTCCACAAGGCCTCACTTCTTAGAGACTGACAACAAATAACACTCAGAAATTAGTAACACTGCCGAAAAAGCAACCCTATGTACCAAGCCATGACTTTGGCACCGCCCAAGTTATATTCAGATCGTAAGAGCCTTTAGCCCCAGAGGTGGTGGTTATCTACCCTGAGGGGCTAGACTGGCAAGAGAAAGGAGTAGATGATTCTCCAAGGACCCAGCACCTCTCTTCAGTACTGGGTCTTAGTGTTGAGTTATGGGCTAAGGGGTTGAGAGGGTCTACCTACTTCTGCAAGGACAAAAGGGTACAGAGAACACACTCTGAGGAAACCGGGGGTATGGAGAATGCTAAGCAAGGTTTAGTCAGTGCTTCTGGGTGCAGGGGAGGCAGACAATGAGATGTAGACACTGTCCAAAGCCGCCAATCAGGGCATCGCTACACACACACTGCCATCTCTCTCTTGGGACTGCGGAGACTCCCAAGAGCTTGCGCGTAAGAGGATCATAACCCAAGACACGCAGGAAACCCAGGCAAACATTTAAAATTGTGTTTGCTCATTGTTGGGTGTGGTAGTGTCTGCGTGTAATTCCAGTACCCAGAAGGCAGGGAGAGGAGGATCCCAGCAAGTTCAAGGCCAGTCTGAGCTACACAATGCAGATGTTAGGCTAGCCTGGGTTACATAGTTAGATGGTATCTCAAGAAATAAATGGCAACTCTTTCATCTCTTGGGCATGTGTCTCTTTTGAGCAACCATGAATTCCTTACCAGCTGTCCTGAGAACACACGGAGGGGCAGCAAGGCAGCTCAGAGGCTAAAGGTGCTTGCTGAGAAGACCGACGTGAGTTTGATACTCGGTACCCACATGGTGGAAGCAGACAACTGATTCTTGTGAATTGTCCTCTGATCTTCACACATGTACTCTGGCATGTAAGAGCGAACACACATGCATACACACACACACACACACATACCAGATAAATAAATAAATGTAATAAAAATGCCTCCATGCAGAAAGCAGCCTGCTCAGCTGACAGTTCTGGCTCTTACTGGCATGGGGCTTTGCACCTGCCCTCACTAGTGTACAAAAACAGGTCACCAAGATGTGGGATTTAATAAAATTAATGAAGGGTAAGGCTCTGAGGACAGATAGAATGGCGTCTCTAGTTTCTGTCTGGCGAGAGGTAGTGGTTGCTGCTCCATCTAGTGCCCACCTCGCCTCACATCTGGGCAGCTGCAGTTCCATTCACTGCTGCTGTTGCGCCATCGGTGCCAAAGTCAGCACAATGACAACAGGCAAATGCCGGCTTGCTTTCTTCTTGGAAAGAGTTTTGGCTGAGCAAGCCTGGCAAGGGTCTCAGAGCTGCCCCAAGGCCTGTGGATCACAGTCTCAAAGCCACTATTGGCATTGGTTGTGGTCAACCACTGTGATGAACTATCTAATAGAAGCAGCTTAAGGGAATGTACTGGCTTTTTATGTCAACTTGACACAAGCTAAAGTCATCTGAGAGGAGAGGACCTCAACTGAGAAAATACTTCCATAAGATCAGGTTGTAGGCAAGTGTGAAGGGCATTTTTTAAAATTAGTGAGCAATGGGGAAGAGTCTAGTCCATTGTGGGTGGTGTCATCCCTGGGATGGTGGTCATGAGTTCTATAAGAAAGCAGGCTGAGCAAGCCACGAAGAGCAAGCCAGTAAGCAGCACCCCCTCCACGGCCTCTGCATTAGCTCCTGCTTCCCAGTTCCTGCCCTGTTTGAGTTCCTATCCTGATTTCCTTCTATGATGAACAGTGATGTGGAAGTATAAGCCAGATAAACCCTTTCCTCCCCAGCTTGCTTTGGTCACGGTGTTTCATCACAGCAGTAAAAACTCTAACGAAGACAGGGAAGAGGATTATCTTGGCTTGTGGTCTCAGGAGACTTAGCCCACAACTGCCTGAGGAGAACATCACAGCCATGGAAGTGTGCAAAAGAAGAACTTCTTCATGAAAGATAGGAAGTAGAGAACGGGACAGGAAAG
This sequence comes from Neodon shergylaensis, assembly GCA_025134845.1. Taxonomy (NCBI): domain Eukaryota; kingdom Metazoa; phylum Chordata; class Mammalia; order Rodentia; family Cricetidae; genus Neodon; species Neodon shergylaensis. The sequence goes on from JABTXL010007139.1 coordinate 39,964,363, forward strand.
GGTCAGGTATGAGACACCCTTCAAAAGAACCCACTCCCATTGATGACTTCCAGCAAAGTTACCCAACTCCAGATTTTCAGAACCTTCCCAAGCAGCAAAGAACCCCAGTTAAAGTTCCACTAGCTGAGAATGAAGCCTTTGAAACGTGGAGCATGATTTAATAGTCAAATCATGACCAGACGATGTTGCTCTCCCAAGCTCAGGTCTCTAGCCTGCCACTCCCCCGTCAACTTTCTCCTGGCTGGGATCCCTGTGGGACCCTGATGATCTCACCCAGCTGTAGCATCACAGAGCCAAACATTCATGCTCTGTGTCACAGCCCCTCTGACATCGTCATGCCTCTTTCATTCACCAGCTTATAGACTTGATGGGTTCAAGTTCAGGCTCCTCTACAGGAGGTGCCTTGGGTGCCCTTTCCACACTTCTGTTCCCTTTCTTGTTGAATGAAGGAAAGAGGCACCTGTCCCTGAGGTTATTGTGTTAGTCAATGAGAGAAACTGTGTAAAGATGAATTCCAAGGGAGGGGCCACCGAGGCTCTGCAGATCTGACTGAGCCCACTGACCTACCTCCATGAGTCCTCTGTGCATGCTGGCTGTCACAGAGTGTGCGACAAACTTTCATGGGTTCTCCTGAGGTCTGGGATACCACAGCAACCCTCTCTCTAGACAGGGTGGAGGCAGGTTTAAGCACACCCTGAGAAAAACCAACACATCATGTTGGTAGCCTCCTCGGACAGAAATAGCCCAGTCAGAGTTGCACTTTCCACAGCCAGTCTCAAGGGGTGTTCTGAGAGCTTTGGTGACCTTGTAGAGACAAGGCATTACTAAACAGGTGGCCCTGGGACCCATACTTTCTGGTGTGAGCTAATAGGGTGGACCCTGCCCTGTGTTCACTTCTAAGCCTCCATTGCCCTCTGGCTTCATCCCTAAGGAATGGTGGTGTCCCTCCCTTCGCTCCCCTCTGGTTCTGAAATACTGTTTTCATCACATCATTAATTCCTGGCTGAAAGAACACTCCCCAACACAGCAAGTAAGACCAGTCTCCTTGGCTCAGGGACAGGCTGAGGCCTGAGCACTGAGGAGGCTGTGAGCCCAAGCAAACATGACCATCTTCTGATAATATACCCACACACACCTCTATCAGGTTACTTGCTGCAGAGGGGTGACACATTTTCAATTCACTTGTTTTTTCAAGCTGGAAAGGTACAGAGGACTATGCAGGAAGGCCAGGAAAATGCCCGAAGAGATTATGGAGGTGAGAGGACATCCTCAGGGGCCACTGAGTTCCCATCATTAAGGGTACCTGGATTGGGGACACCCTCAGGGTTCACCAAGTTCCCACCACACAGGGTACCTGGATGTGGGATAGCCTCAGGGGCCAGCGACTTCCTACCACACAGGGTACCTGCATGTGGGACACCCTCAGGGTTCCCCAAGTTCCTACCACATGGGGTGTCTGGATGTGGGACATCTTCAGGAGCCATAGAGTTCCTACCACACAGGGTACCTGGGTGTGGTTGGCAGCGGCCAGCATGAGGGCTGAAATAACGCAAACAATGATCATCTCATACCAATCCCCACCATGACTGTCTTCATGAGCTATGGGCCCCTGACCCAAGCTTGGAGTTGAACTGCTAGGCAGAGGTCAGAGCCGACTTCCTAGCTTGCTCAGAGAGAAAGAAGAGTGCAGCACATACAGCATCCTACCCACCAGCTCTCGGAACATTTAGGTTTCATCATTGCTGCAGCTGCAGAGTGAGGCATCTCACCTCCACTTTTCAGATGGGCAGGAGTCTCTTGGAGCCTATTATCACACAGGAGCAAGGTGTAGAGCTAGGATCTAAGCCCAGGTTGACAGGGAGGCAGTGGCTTGGGCCTCCAACAGGCACCTCCTCAACCAGCCATGGAGTGGAGGCTCAACACACACATTAGAAGGCAGGACACAGATGCCTTTCTATAGCCCCTTCTTCACACACCTGACCACATTTGCACCTAACTCATGGCAAGGATCTTCCTGGAGGCATAAGGCCTCTCACCAAAGTCTAGGAAGGGTTCACACTTAGAGCATGCCCAGGGGAAACATCAGTGGGATGCTGTCTGCAGAAACACAGGGTTGAGGGTGTGCAGGTAGATGCTTTGTTTTTGGGTCACTTCACGGCTTATGGAGTAAAACCATGACCCCATCTAGGGAACCACCTAGGTGTGATTGTAATGTCTCCTTGGGTTGCTCTGCTCTGTGATTCTGCCAGAGTCTCAACCTTCCTTCTTTCCTTCTTCCCTCCCTTCCTCCCTCCCTCCTTCCATCCCGCCCTCCTTCCTTTCTTTTAGTCTGTAACCATTTTAAGGAGCAGTGATGGTGTGTTTCATGTAACATTCCCATTTGAAATTAGTCCAATTCTTCGTTAAGAGGAAGACAAACCGAGGCAGGAAGCCTTCTCGTCACACACTGTGGACACGGACTGTCTAATGCCCTGACCTCGACCCCCTCACCCAAGGTGCTGTATTTCAGTCTTCTTTAGTCCTCTCCCCTCATTCTAAACTTGAAAACAAAGCCACAAGCTTGTCTCACACCCCAGAGCCAGGGTCCCCATCCCTGGGTCTCAGTAGAGGACCCTGGCTCTCCCTCAACCTCGCTTCCTGCTAAGCTGTCCTTCCTTCCTATCAGCCTATACTATTGGGTGTTTATTTTCTACTTCAGGCTTCAACCCAGCAACACGTGCACGGTCCCATTGCTCAGATTGCCCTAGCTCTGCCCACCAGGACCCCTTCAAATCAGTTCCAAGAAGTGGTTTTGGCAAGGGAATTTGAGTCTCCTACAAAAGGTGAATTCCTGACAGTCACAAACAGTCACGAAGGAGACACAGAAAAATTAACCCAACAATTGGCCACCTTTATATTCCCTAAGCTTTTTTTTGTCTGTATATCATTCCACTGAGGAGACAGTGTAGGTATGTAACTCTCGTGGCTTTCTTTATGGAAACACTGAGTTGAGCACTTTGGAGTATTTTTACATGTGTGTTTATCCCCAACTTCACTCTTGCTGCAGAACCATTTCTTATAGGGGTTTGTGCTGCCACCTACAATGCACACGTTACTAAAGCGATTACTATAAGACAAGTGAAGCACACAGAGCAAATTAAAGTCATCAGAGACACACTCACTCACGTGTACACATGCTCCACATACATATATATGTGTACACACACATACATATAAACACATACATGTATATTTACACATATACACATGCATATAACAGGTATTCAGTTTCCTGCACATTTGTGTCAAACCGGCTGCGAATTTCCTCACTGATTCTGTGCAATGAGGGGTTGACCAGATGGCCAGTTTTTCCACAGCTGCTCCCATTCTGACCTATCATAGTTCTCCATTCATGGTTTATGAACCATAACCTGTAAAACACAAATATGAAATCCTTACTTTTACATTACTGAAGATGGAACCCAGGCTCTGCAAATACTCAGCAAGTACCCCCACGTCCCTAGGAAAAAAATTCCAATAAAACCGTCTATAAGTAGTTCTTATAACAAAAGAATCCCACTATTTCTCGGGAAGATGTAATCACTGCATTATCTCTACAGGCACCAGGTCCCCATCTGCTGAGCATCATGCTTAGTACTTAGCACCCCACATCTGTTTGTCCTGCCCACTGCCAGAGAAAGACTGTATTGGCATTGTGAAGAAGGAAACTCGGGGCTTGCCTCAGGCTCGTCCTCTGTCCTCCATCCTGCCCCCGCAACAGGGATCTGGCAGTTGACTGACATGCCGGTTCTCTCAATCAGCTCTCATGCATTTCATGGGGGGCGGGGTCTGCTCTTTCCTCCTCACCACCAGCACAGGCTTCGGCATAGTAGGTACTCACGAGATCCAGACAGCCCACTGAAGCAGAAGAGAAAGAGTGATCAAGAGATCAGCACTAAGAGTAACAAAAGCATCCAAAGCTAAAGGTTAAACTGGTCCAGACCCTGTAAGGCAGGGAAGGGGACAATGGGCACAGAAGCTGGGCCTGAGTCTTGGTTAACACACACACACACACACAGACTCTGGCTAGGGAGATGGGTGAGGAGGTCAGAGGTCTTGCTAAGCAGGCAGCAGGACCTGAGTTCGAATCCCCTGAACCCGCCTAAAAAACAGATTAGGTGTGCCTGTAACTCCAGTCCTGGGGTTGGTAGGGGACATAATCAGAGTTGTCTGGTTGCCAGTCTAGCACCAGGCTTAGTGAGAAACCATGTTTTAAGAGGATTATGCAGAGAGCAGTAGAGCAGGACACCCAACATCGTCCTCTGGCCTCAGCGTAGACACGCCACCACACACATCACATGACTGTGCTGAATATATCCACTCAGACAAGATCTCTGTCACCTGAACCCGAGTTAGTGTAGCACCTGCTACCCACTTGCTGTGTGGTCTTAGACAAGTTCCTTAACCTCTCTGAGTTTCACTGGGAAGCCACCACCAGGAGTTGTCATTGCCACGGGGTGGTGACAAGCCAGCCTGGCAGAAGTGTCTTCACGAGCAGATGCCGGATGACAGATGTGCCTGAATAAATGAGCACAAGAATGGATGATGCACGTGTGGATGATGCTTGCCGAGGCGCCGAGGTTCATCCTCTCGCCTTCCCCATCTCTCTGCCCTTGCTGAGCCCATGTGGCCACTTTCCCTCAGCAGGCCCCACTGGCTTGGTCGCTCATTCCTCTGTGCCTGGTCCTCCTGACTGTTTTCCCCTCGAGGTGTGGGAGGTGGCAGTGTCTGGCCCGGGGCAGAATGCTGAGTAATGATCCATCTCCCTGTCACCCAGACCCTCGTGGCGCCACAGGATCCCCGCCATCCCTGTGTCCTCACCCCAGGGACATACTTCAGAGTAGAGCTGGGAAGTCAGGGGAGGCTTGGCGGCCGGATAACCCGGGGAGGGACTGAGAAGCATTATCTATAGTGTCATGTCGACTGGAGATTTAGCTTCAGATCCTGACTTGAGCGTGAGGAAACGGGGCTGGACGGGGGCCGCTTCCTGCCAGACGGGTGTCCAGACGTGTCGGGGACGGGACTGGTGACAGGCAGCAGGCTCAGCGGACAGGCAGCGTTGCTGCTGATGCTGTACAGACTCGGCTGGGTGAGGCTGAGGGGCCTGTCGGGGCCAGGGATGCAGATAAGGCTTCTGTGGCCTCGTGGCTGGGACATTCTCCTACCTAGGAGATTCAAGCCTCTCAACTCTCTTCCCAGGCCTTGTGTTCATTTCCTCTCCACACCAGTTCTGTTTGGTCCTCCTGCAGGATGCTCCGGTGGCTTTAGAAGGTCAAGGCTTCTGGAAGAATTCTACAGCCTGTTTAAATGTGCCTGAGCATTGCCTGCAGCTAGCTATCCTAAGCTGTAAACCCACTTCCCTTAGGGCAGTGGTTCTCAACACAGGGATTGCGACCTTTGGTAGGTGACCATCGGAGATGCAGATGCTTACATTATGATTCATAACAGTAGCAAAATTACAGTTATAAAGTAGCAATGAAAATAATTTTATGGTTGGGGGTCCCTGCAACATGAGGAACTGTATTAAAGAGTTGCAACATTAGGAAGGTTGAGAACCACTGCCTTAAGACATGGGTGACAGGACAGCAGAAATGGAAGACGGTGCAACTGGCACCTTGAGGGGAGAGTTTGTCGGGCTTGGGTCATGGCTGGTGAGCTGGGCATCTGTCCAGAGCCCTATTGGCCTGGTTGGAGCAGACCTGGCGTGGTTCCCACATGCAGTGGGAGGTGAGGGATCACCCTGTGCAAACTCCAGCCTGAAGATACAAAGAATACCACTTTAGGCAGTGAATTAACTTCCAATTGCTAAAGACCCACCCTCCAGAAAGCCCCCACACATCAAAATACCCCTAAAGGCCATGCCACAGCTCAGACCTGAGGTTGTTCACCAAATCATGAACTGCCTGAAGCCAGACAGCCAGCTACACACTTTTCTACCTCTTCAGCATTTAGTTTTTAACAAGAACAAAAATTATCCATTTTCGATCATGTCCCAGGGCAGTGCCAATGTCCACACACTTTAACTTTGCTTTCCCTCCCCATAAAGGCCGACTGGAGTGTATCTTATCCACCAGAGGGGTCACAGGTCACTATGAGGCTCTGAAGGATTGACACTGGGGAGAGCCCAATGTCTACAGATTTATCTTATGCATGGGAACACAATAGGGCTTCAGCCACTCTGGGGTCACGCCTACCTCTCAACATCCCAGCCCTAGAGGAAAATGAATACTCTGAGAGATGGTGTGGACAAGCTGTGTTATACGCATAGATGTGTCTTGCAGGAGACCAGCACCCACAGCTAAGAAAATCCGTAGGTGTCTCTTTTAGGAGTTCCAAACTCAGAGAAGCTTTGGCTTAAGGATGGGTGAACTTAAAGGGGAGAAAACATTCTGAGTGAATCAGACAGTAAGTGGAGAGAAGGGATGTTCCAAAGGCTGCTGTTCACTTCATAAGTAATTCCTGTACCACCACTTCTGCTAGCAAGCTGGTCTCTGCTGTACTCCTGACAACTCTGCTCCAGCATCAAGCTTTGGAACCTTCTGAGAGCCGTTCCCAGGCCACTCTAGAAAAATCTAGTCTAAAGGTGGGATACCCAGATTCCAAGCGTCAGGGCTGTCCTGCAGCCTACAAGGCAAGGCTAGGACTTCTTGTGTCTCTTAACAGAGCCAGTATGTCTCCCGAGGGGAGTGTACACCTCTTGGTGTGGGCTTCAAAAAGAGTAGGGACAGAAAGATAGTCTGGCCATCAAGGTTTGAGCAAAGCCTGGGCTCCTTGCCCAAGAAACCACTCAGTCTCTGTCTGGGAGCCAGCATCCCCTATGGGGAGTCACTCATGTGGCTTGAGTTCAGGGGCATTTGGTTCAGCCAGTGCTTCAGGAAAGAAGGCAAAGACTATACAGCTTCCTCCCTCCTTAAGAGACTGAGGTCTCCAGGAGTCCCTGAGGCTCTAAGGGGCAGGTGAGTGGTGTGGGAAGTCCTTTTGTATATGTGTTGCTTTGATTGATTATTAAAGAAGCTGCTTTTGGTCAATGGCTTAACAGAATATTGCCAGGCTGAAAAAGATATATATAGAGAGAGTAGGTGGAGTCAAAGAGATACCACGTAGCCATCAGAGGGGAAACTCGTGAGCTGCCAGCTGCCTTGCCGGTAGGTCACGAGCCTCGTGGTAAAATATAAAATGATGGAAATGGGTTAATTCTAGATGTAAGAGCTCACTAGTGAGGACTGAGCCAGCAACCTGGGCCAGAGCAAACCTGAGACAGCGAACTCCACAGGAACAGGTACAGGGGAGCAACCATTGAGCGAGCTAGACAGAGACAGAGACTGCTGAGGATCCAGACATGAACCTGGGACCTTCAAGGAAGTAGACCTAAGCCAGGATCCCTGTGGGTCTGGGAGAGAGTCTAGAACCTCCAAGGAACTAGGCCTGAGCCAGGACCTCTGCAGGTCTGGGTGTGAATCTGGGACCTCTGAGGGAGTAAGCAGGAACCAAAGATCTCTGTGGGTCCAGGTGTGAGTCTGGGACCTCAGAGGGAGTAGGCTTGAGCCAGGACCTCTGTGAGTCTGGACATTGGTCTCGGATATCAAAGGGAATAAGCAGGAACCGGAAAACTCAGCAGGTCCAAGCGTGAATCTGGGACCTCTGAGGGAGTAAGCCTGAGCCAGATCTACAGAAGCAGGTCTGAGCCTACAACTTAGGCTAGAGAAAGTCTGAGACAGCAAACTCCAAGGGAGTCGAGCAAAGCCTGGGAGCACTGAGCGACCTCCAGGAACACAGAGTGACCAACGGGGTAACTAGAGCCGTGGCACTGACTGTACAGTGAGGAACAACCATCTGAGCCTTGGATTCACTGGCACCTAGAAGATGAATCAACAGAATCACAGACAGCCCCAACCACACCAATTAGAGGAAAAGATGAGTAGAAAAGGTAAGAACACATGCAACATGACACCAGAAAAACCTAAAGACCCTACAACAGCCAGACTTGAACAACCAAATATAGATGAAGCAGAAGAAAATGACCTAAAAAATAACTTCAGGAGAATGTTTGAAACTCTTAAAGAGGAAAAGAGTAATTCCCTCAAAGAAATGGAGGAAAAGACAAACAAAAAATTAAAAAGCATCAGCAAATCCCTTAAAGAAAACCAAGAAAAAGCAATCAAACACATGAAAGAAACTATCCAAGACTTGAAATCTGAAAGAGAGACAATAAAGAAAACACAAGCAGAGAGAATTATAGAAACAGAAATATTGAGAAAACGATCAGGAACCACAAATGCAAGCCTGAACAGCAGAATACAAGAGATGGGAGAGAGAATCTCAAGCGCTGAAGATAAAATAGAGGAAATAGACTCATCATCAGTCAAAGAAAACATTAAATCTAACAAAAGCTTTACCCAAAATATCCAGGAAATATGGGACACCATGAAAAGGCCAAAACTAAGAATAATAGGTATAGAAGAAGGAGAAGTTCGACTCAAAAGCACATAAAATATATTCAACAAAGTCATAGAAGAAAACTTTCCCAACCTAAGGAAGATATGCCTGTGAAGATACAAGAAGCTTACAGAACACCAAATAGACTGGATTAAAAAAAAAGTCACCTTGCCACATAATAATCAAAACACTAAACATACAGAGTAAAGAAATAATATTAAGAGCTGCAAAGGAAAAGGCCAAGTAACATATAAAGGCAGACCTATCAGAATTACACCTGACTTTTCATTGGAGACAATGAAAGTCTCATGATCAAGCATTATGCAGACATTAAGAGACCATGGATGTGCCAGCCCAGACTACTATACCCAGAAAGACTTTCAATCACCATAGAAGGACAAAGCAAGATATTCTATGACAAAACCAAATTTAACCAATACCTAGCCGCAAATCCAGCCCTACACAAAATAATAGAAGGAAAACTCCAACCCAAGGAAGTTGGCCACATCAACAAAATCACAACTGATGGTCTCATAGCAGAGCTAGCTAGTAATATGCTTAAGTGATTGGCCAACTAGTGATTTGATTAATACAATTCCTGTGTGATTATTTCGAGTCTGGGCAGCCTCCACAAACAGGTGAGGATGCTTCTTGTCCCCCTGGGGCCATGCTTCATCAGCCAGATGTCATGAAACACAACTCCTGTTTCATGACTCACTTAACCCAGCCCCCACCACCACCACCACCACCTTTTAGGAGGGAGGGTGTGGGAATCACAACCATCCCCTGAGTCTACATCTGGATGCAGGAACCCATCTGTGCTGCAATCAGGTTCTTTCCAATAGAGTGTGTCTCTGGAAGGCAGATCCTGCCCACCTTATGCCCTACAGAGAGAGTCCCCAGGGCCTGCAATTGAACCATGCACATAGTAGGTGCTTTATACTTGCTGCTCTTGAAAACCGCTGGATAGGCAAGGGACAAATGAGCATCACAGGGAATAGGAACGTGGCTTCTCTCATGGAAGACCCACTATGTGCTAGCCCAGCTCTCTACCTGATCTCTGCCTTGCCAGAAGCTGGGGCCATTGGACCCATTTTTTTTTTTTTTTTGGTTTTTTGAGACAGGGTTTCTCTGTGGTTTTGGAGCCTGTCCTGGAACTAACTCTGTAGACCAGGCTGGTCTCAAACTCACAGAGATCTGCCTGCCTCTGCCTCCCAAGTGCTGGGATTAATGAGTGGATGTGAAGGGTTTCTACCAGACCACAGCTGGCAAAGGTGTTAGTGAGGCTGACACACAGGAGTGACAGGGACAAGAGGTACCCAGTATCAAGTGTCAGCAAGACTGAAGCGATCAGGTACCCTCTAGACCCACTTCCCTAGCATTCCACGTGCTGGCAAGGGTCACATCAGGGCTCAGGCCCTTTGCGGTTTCTGGTGACATCACTCATCCCTACAGAGCCCACAGTTCCCTAGGCCTCAGCAGAAGGGGATGAGAGGGAGGCAGGACAGAAGAGGTATACCACCCACCCTTTCTATGGCTCAGCGAGTGCTGGCTTTGCCCACAAGGGTGAAGAGCAGCCCTATGTGTGTAGAGGGAACCACGGGCTAAGTGCGGAACTCTGCACCTCACACACCTTCCACAGACGCTGTCTCTGCAGTCATTGCAGACTCCCTCAGCTTAGCTGACAGTACTCAGGTCTCCAGGGCTGCTACTCCCATCATAGTGGACAGGAAGCAGAGAAACAGGGAATCTAGGAGGGGGCATAGCAAGATAGATCTCCCAAGGACACTTCATAGTGACCAACTTCCCTCACCCTCCACCCCCCAACTTCACCATCCCCAAGGAGGCTATCATTTTATGAACACAGCAAGGATCCATTGATTAAGAGTCCTCAGGATCCAATTATCTCCCCAAAGCCTCCCAGCTGGGGACCAAGCTCCCAACCCATGCACCTGTGTGGGATGCCTCAGGTTCAAATCTGTCCTCCTGTCCCGCTCCTTTCCAGCTCAGATCTTCCCCCAGCCCCGACCACTGGAGTAGGGGTGGCCCCCAGGCAGCAATGCCACATCTCAAACAGAAGTGGATCAAACATGCAAGGATTTAATTTCTTGCCATAAAGGAGGCAGAGGCAGGCAGGCAGCAGTGGGTAGAGAAGGCGCCCGGGGCTGCTCTCCTCTGTCCAGGGAACACTGCACGTGGCTCCTTCACCTCCACGTCCAAACACAGCTACTGGGGCTCCAGTCTTTGTGCCTCACTTCCTGGAAGCAGGACAAAGGAGCCTTCTTACAAGTCCACACACACACAGAGTTTGTCCTTATCCTCATGGCCAGAATGCAGTCTTATAGCCACAAAGCTATAAAAGGCAAGGGGAGGACAGGAAATAAAATTTTGGTTCTAAGTAATAATATACCCTAATGCATATCAGCATTCTACCTGAAGAAGGCAGAAATAAACAGCCGGGCAGGCCCTCAGCTCCAAAAGAAAATGAATACGTCATAACCAGACTTTGTTCTTCTGTGAAGTCAGTCTAGAGCAACCTGTTCCAACCCAGTTTGCTGACTCAGCAGTGCCAGCAAGACCAAAGTTTTATTTTATCTTTTGTTCTGCCTCCCTCGGGGCTCAGATGTTAATAAAAGGAGCTATTACTAGATGGGTTAATATTTGTGAAGCACTTTGCAAAGCCGTATAAAATAACACGTTGATTCACAGTCGCAAGATGATTGCCGCAGCTCCAGACATCACTTCTTACCCCTATGCAAAGTAGAAAGGGAGAGATGCCGTTTCTAGCCTTTCCTTTTTTAAAAAACAAGATGGCTGGCTGTGCCAGGGCCCCGGTAGCTGCACTGGCTCTGAAGTGGCCAATCAGCTCCAGTATGCAGGCGGCCCCGGGACTGACTGGCACTTACAGCAGCTGCCCTCCTCTCTATCTCGGGTCCCTGAGGACACAGGGAATTCCACGCAGAGTGCATGAGTGGTGTCGCTTCTCGCCTTGGCCTGAGTGTCCCGATTCACCTTATAATTTCATTAAATCCTGTAATCACATACCACAGACATATTTCTCCCGTAACAGCCTGTTCGGCGGATCCAGAATGTTCCAAATACAGAGTGTTCTCTGCCTGGTTTTCTTTCTTAAAATCAAATAACTCCTTTCTGTGCTCTGGCCCGGGTCTCACGCGGCTCGCTTAGATTAATAACATTTGCGATCTTGCCCATTAGGCAGTGAGGCAGCAAGCAAGCGCCTTCTAGCCAAATCCAATTCCAGATACTGCGCGATGGAAACTATTTCTCCCGACTGTTGCCAGCAGCGAGCTTTCCTCTAACAGCTTAATTATGATTCAAGATTGTGTCCAGAAGCCCGGGGCTAGGAAGGAGCCCAGCCGGCACATTTACAGACTCCAGGGTCAGCGTGGCCCTGCTTTTCCATTTTGTAAGAGGAAGAGAGAGGCAATAGCTGTGTGTGAGAGAGAAAGATGCCGAGACACAGAGACAGACGACAAAGGTGGGCTGATAGCCACAGGGGGAACCGCAGCCACGGCCACCCCGGAGGGAAGCTGATAACCTGGTGGGAATGAAGAGGCAGCAAGTACAGGTACATGATGTCACAGACTGCCCTGCCCAGTGACCCTCAGGGATGTGAGGGATGGGGACTGGGATTCAGTTCTGTACTTGGAGAGATCATTCAGCAGGCAGAGTATATGCTGCGCAAGCGTGAAGACCCCGGTTCAACTTTCACAAAGTCTGTGTAGGATAGCTCCCACTCAGCTGGGATCCCAGTGCTTTCAAGATAGAGTTCTGGGGCTCACTGACCAGCCATGCTAGTCAATCACTGAACTCCAAGTTTAGTGAGAGACCGTGACTCAAACAATAAGATGGAGTATACAGAGGAAGGCATCGCCAGCTTCCGCACACACATACAAAAGTGTGTGCCTGTGCAGACTTCCTTGTATGTCTATGCACATACTAAACGAGTCATTCCGCCCTCAGCTTTCCCTGCCACGTGACCTCCGACAGTCGTTTTTGCCTCTCTGGTCATGTGTGCCAGCTTAATTACAATTCCAGATTACATCCAGGAGCCCAGAGCGTCCGAAAGGGCCCAGCCCTCCGTGGAGGAATGAGAATGTCTTTTCCTGGAACTGGACCGAGGTTGGTAAAGTCACTGTAAGAAGCATTTGGCACTGCCCTGTGCATGAGCAAGAGGTGTGGATCTGAGTCCGGTTTCCAGACACAGAGACCAAGCCTGACTGGCCAGTGAGCAGGTACACCCCCAGGAGGCTGAAGGGACAGCTGGATGCTCACAGACTGTTTCCACAGCTGTAAGGAGGGCTCATGACGGTGTGTCTTCAGGATGCGCCCACAACTCTCACCAGTGCGTAAGCAGCAAAGCTTACACCTGGCCATATGTAGAACATGAGGCAAAATGTGTGTCATAGTTAGCTGACAGGCAGAGAACGAAACCCAAGAGGCAAGCCTAGGTCTTCCAGGGAGCTGGTCCAGCAATGTCTGGTCCATCTGCCAGCAAAAGCAGGAAGTCTGGGTAGCAGGCTGGGGAGGGCAGCCAGGACTACAGGTGAGCAGTGTGGCCAGTGTAAATGACAGAAGAGGGTCCTCCAAGACGACACCCCATCCATCTCCCCCAAGGTGTGATTTCTTTTTCCAGGGTGGGTCAGGGTTTTCTAAGATACCCTGTGCTGTCATGGTGTACAGGTGTCTTTCTGTCTAGAGCTGTGGGTATGCATTGTGCTGCCCTGAAGGAAGTCATTGTCACACAGCACCGATGGCCAAGGTTTTCAAAAAGATTCCCTTAGCATCCAACAGCTGTGTGCGCACGTGTGTGTGCACATGCACACATGCACATGTGAGTGCATGTGGAAGGCTAAGAGGAAGCACACCAAACCGGTAGCATCACTGTATGAGTATGAGCTACATTCCTGCTGCTGAGATAAAAATCCCCTGATAACGCCACTCGGGGGAGAAAGGATTTACTCTGCCTTATGGTTCCAGAGGGACAGAGTCCACCATAACAGGGATGACAGCAGGAGCAAGAAGCCAACTGATCATAATTTATCCACACTCAGGAAGTAGAGAAGATAACAGGAAGGAGGGGTGGGCTATTATATAAAATCTCAAAGCCTACCCCCCAGTGACATACTTCTTCCAGCAAGACTCCACCCCTAAAGATTCCATAACTTGGGCAAACAGTGCCATCAGCTGGGGACCAAGCATCCAAACGTGAACCTATGGGGGACATCTCCTATCCAAAGCACAACAACCACTATGGCAGGGTAGTGGGATTAAATGGACTCGTCTATCTGATTGATTAGACATTTCTGTATTTGACCAACACTCCCCTAAGGCACTAATTACTGTTCTTATTGTGACAAAAGCAAAAATAGGAAGGGAGGGTTTGTTTGGGCACAGTTGGAGTGTCCAGCTCATCGTGGTGGAAGCCATGTGGTAGGAGTGTAAGGTAGCCGGCCGGCCGCACGGCATCTGCAGTCAAAGCAAAGGAAGATGGGAGCTGGTGCACGGTTCACTGTCTCCTTATTCAGTCCAGGCCCCCAGCTCACGGGATGGTGCTGCCCACACTCAAGCTGAGCCTTCCTACCTCCGCTAACCCTCTCACGGCCCCCTATGGACACACCAGGACCATGTCTCCCAGGTAATTCTAAGTCCAGCCAAGCTGGTGGTGAAGGTAGATTACCACACCTAGATAATATATATGACTCTGCATTCAGAACATGTATGTTCAGTAATGTCTAGTTGTCACCAGCGTGGCAATGACTGATCTTTTACACTGTCCTCCCACGCTCGCCCAAGCCACTACCAGAAAAGGGCTTCCATGCACTCTGTCACTCCCTCCGAGATGAGCACCTCAGCCCCGAGGCCTGAGGCTCTTCCCTCCCATACTGCTATTAATATCAAAGGCAGGTTATAAGGACGCATGGAAGGAAGAAAGTGCACCCCTTTAGAGATCACGATGAGGGAGGCCAGTTCCGCAAGGACCAAGCCCCGAGCCCAGGAGGAATGTGGATATAGAAGGCCAAGTGCCCTAAGACAGCGGGATCTGCTGTGTGTAGTTAGAGCGCAAAGCATATAAGACCCAGTGGCTCCAAACAACACAGTTCTGCACACAGGGGTCTTGGCAGGGCTCAGCCGGGTGCCTATGCTGCTCCTATAGGCCTCCATTGGAATTCCCAGCCTCTGAGATGTGTCTGCCTGCGCAGCCCTGAGCCTCCTCCTGCTGGTGTTCCTCTCCCCTGTCCCCTCTCTAGCTGTGTAATTTGCATTTTTTTTTGCATCAGCCACCGGGGTGTAGAGCCTTCTAGGCATTCTAAGGCTGCTCCCAGGTCCTGCCCAGTGTCACCTCTACCGTCTTCTGCTGATCAAAGCAGGCCAGGCCAGTGTTCAGAAAAATGGAGACAGAAGAATTCCTGAGGACAGAACAGTACCACATGGGCTGGAGGGAGGGACATCTCAAGCGTAGCCCTCTGCTAGTGGTGGGAAAACGCCTTTCTCCCACTCCCAGCATGCACCACACCTGGAAGCCCAGAAAGACCCAAGCTAGACCAGGGGCCATACTCTAAGGGACATCTGTCTCTGAGCGTGAGAGCCCCCGTGACAGGCATCGACAGTAAGGCTTCGCCTCCTGAAGTTTCACCTGCATGACAGAGTACGTTTTCTCTTCATCCGCTTGCCACTTAGCGCAGCCACCCACGCAGGCCTCACTAAGCTTCTCAGACTCTGTTTCTCTCCAGAAAAAAAAGAGCTCTGTTGTGTCCACTTTCCGCGTTATTTGTGAGAATCCAATGAGACAAGACACCTGGCGGGGTGTCACACCAGAGAAGGTACGGAATAAATGTATCATGCCTCCTAGAACCTATTAGAACCGGGAAACCCCAGAGCAGACATCTTGGAATGTCCATCCTCTTAAGGCAACGGGGTGGCCATGTGACTCAGCCCCAGCCAATCATAGAGCTTCCTTGCTCCGGGTGCAATGACTGGCTCAAGCTAGGCCATGTGACTGAAGAGTCACCAAGTGGAGTCCTACTCTGGGATTTCTGAGTGTTGCTGGGGAGAAGGAAACTTTCTTTTTGAGTCCAAGAAGTAGAGCAGAGGTGAGGTCTATGTTTGCTGCCAAGAGACAATAAAAGTGCACAGGAGGGAGAAAGAGAGAGTGAGATATACAGGGAGGAAGGGAGAGAGAGAGAAAGTGTGTATCAGGGAGACAAACTCCCTAATTCAGCCCTAGGGCACACTCCAATAGTGGTCTCAGCCACAGCAGCCTTGAGCCCATCTCTGCTCAAGCCACCGTGGCCTGGGAATCCAGGAGATATCAAGGGAAGTCCTGCCTAATAGCAACCTGGAGACAAGCTCAAGAAGCAGGAGGAGGGAGGAAAGAGAAATACAGCCGGAATGCCTTGTTCCTGGGTCACTGTTAATGGCCGTCAGTGTCAGAGCACAAACCCACCTTCACCTAGTCTTCTTACCCACACCGGGACATGCACTTGTGTGCCTTGGGAGACAAGAACACGGTGGCTCATTATGGAATTATCAGGGGAAGTGGGAAGTAAACAGGGGGCCGTCGCAAACAGCCTGGTCAGTGCAAATTCCAGGGTCTTCCTGGCGGTGTTCTGGAGGTGCATGAACACTGGTGGTCCCACGCTCTTTCATCAGCCCTCCAACTGGTAATTACGCCCGTATAATCGCTGTCAAGCTACCTAGCTTAAAGATACAGGCCTTAGACTGGTGCCTGCAACCCTCCAATCTCTTGCTTTGATCTAATTTTCTCTTTGTTCTTGGCCAGTTTAAAGGGTACTTGCGTGTCCCACAGGAGCAAAGTTAATGGGGGCATACAGGCATCCTGTTCCCAACTTGGAGCTAAGAAGTGGTTTCCGATAAGAAAGTAGGGGAGCTGGGCAGGTGTAGCCCCACCCTGATGTTGCCAGGGGTGACTGAATACTAAGTCACAAGAGGATGAAGGAAAAACAACCGATGTTATCTAAGTCTTTCAATGCACTTACGTGTGTTAGGTGGGGCTCTCTAGAGGGATGGATCAACAGGATGAATCGACATTATAAAAGAGGTTTATTGACTTACGTGATAGGGGCTGGGTGACCAATGGTGGCTGCTGCACGCTGAAGACGACCCAGTAACTGCTCAGTCTGTGAAGCTGGGTGCTTTAGCAGCCCCACGCTGGTGCTGAGGACCTGGGGGTTCTCAGGAGAGTTGCTGATACCAGGTCAATGTTGGAAGGCTGATGGCTCAGGAAGGAGCAATAGCTGGCAGGCAGGCGTGCGTCATTTTCCACGGACTTGGTTTCATCTGTGCTGCCTGTCTTCCTCTCTGTTCAGTCACTCTAAAAAGGGTTTCTCAGAGACACCATCACCCTGTGCTTTATGTCATGGATAGCTGTCTCTGTTTTGTGTGTGTGTGTGTGTGTATGCATGTGTGTGTATGTGCATGTGTGTGCAGGTGTGTGAATGTGTGTGTATATGTGTGTGTATGTATGTGTGTGTGTGCACATGTGTGTGTGTGCAGGCCAGTGGCCAACATCAGGAGTCTTCTACCCCTGCCCTCCTTGTTCAACAGTGTCTCTCCCTGAACTTGGACCTCGCTGATTGGCTAGACTAGCTGTCCAGCAAGCTCACAGGGGTCCTCCCATGTTTATAGAGGTGTGCACTGCCACACCCAGACTTTCATGTGAGTTCTGGGAATCTGAACTCAGGTTCTTAACACTTGTGGACAAGCACCCTACCAACTAAGCCATGTCTCTAGACTCCTGGCTTTGCTTCTTTTTTTTAGACCGGGTTTCTCTGTGTAACCCTGACTGTCCTGGGTGGCCTTGAACTCACAGAGATCTGCTGCCTCTGCCTCCCAAGTGTGGGATTAAAGGCGTGTGCCGTCACTGCCTGGCCTAACTTTGTTTCTTAAGAGCACACAATTCCCAGCAAGACGGCTGAGTCATAGGTGATCACTATTTAATGCGG
The DNA here is from genome assembly GCA_025134845.1 of Neodon shergylaensis. Lineage (NCBI taxonomy): Eukaryota > Metazoa > Chordata > Mammalia > Rodentia > Cricetidae > Neodon > Neodon shergylaensis. The sequence continues at coordinate 39,981,825 of JABTXL010007139.1, forward strand.
CTGTAACTGTGATGAAGCACATCGTGACTGTTTAGGGAGCCCTTGTATTCACGTGCAGGCAAATGGCAGTGCTCCCAGGCTTTAGAGAGAAGGGGATGTGCCCTCTTACTTTCACAGCATAGAGCCCAGGCCAGGCTGAACACTGATCCTTTGGTAGGGCCCTCTTTTGCCAGGGGCTGCTGTGGGTTTCAAGTGCGTAGCTCTCAGGAAAAAAACTTAGTCATCGTGTTCTGTTTCCCACTCAGGCAGCTAGAGCTGTAACAGCCAAAGGAAGGACAGGCAGTTTGCTCTAAGGGTATGGTCCCTAGTGGAACAACCATGCACACAGCCAGCCCAAATTGGACTGATATGTATGTACATATGTACGTATGTATGTATGTACGTATGTATGTA
>JABTXL010007139.1:39988465-40016511 GCA_025134845.1 Neodon shergylaensis
ATGGAGGAGGAGAGGGATGGAGGAGGAGAGGGATGGAGGAGGAGAGGCTGGCTTCTCTTGCTTCTCTGTGAGGCCCCCACAGGAATGGAGAAACCTACTGGCTGGTTCTAGTTCTCTCCAAGGGCATTCTTAAGGGCACCCAAGGGATCAGGGAGGAGACAGGAAGATCGGTTGCCTCTCTGGAGTCTCTAATCCGCACCGCTCAGTAGCTGGGAAGAAACTGTGGTCTTCCCCAACTTCTGCTCCCTCTTCAACTGGAGCAGAGGGCAGCTGTGTGTAGGCTCCTGCAGCCAGGGCCCTTTGTGCAGTGCCTAGGGAGGCTTCAGGTGGCTGAAGAACGGGAAGACCCAGTCACACCCCCTCATTAACAGCACGGGCCAAACTGGAAAGTGCTGTAAATAATTGGACAATTTAAGTGCTGTGAAAGAGGAATAATTCCACAGCCTTCGTAATAAATCTTAGACTGTCTCGGTCCCTACACTGGACCTAAACTTTTTCCCTTTTTCCCCCCCTTCCTTTTTTGCCAGGGCGACTTAACACATTACTCATAAAAGAAACAGTGTCCCTTTTGTTTAGGCAGGGTCTGCTTAATAACAAAAGAGCCCGTGGCAATTACAGGGGCAGCTGGGTGACAGGGAATGCCCTCCTCCGGCTGGCTCAGGAGCTCCAGGCCCGACAACAGCCCCCTGACCTGTGCACAGGCCTGTCCGGTGCGCCTTAGGTCTACTCAAAGAGATCTGTGCTTTCAATTGGCTCCAGATTTGGAGGATTGTGACAGAAAAGACTCAAATGTGTCCCTGTCATCAAGCAGGAGCCGGAGCACACACAGGACAGAATCACTATGGAGGCTCAGCACCTGTCAGTTTTATCCCAATGATCTAGGCAAAGAGGAAGGGAAGTGAGGGATCCCAGGTGAGCTGCAGGGTAGACAGGACCTGCTGTGGCGGACAGTACTGTTGAGTCTGGCAGAGTCAGCGCAAGCTAGCATTTGAAAGCTTTCTTTGGACTCTGGGTAGTTTGCAGCTGATTAAATAATCAAAATCAACGTGGGCTCCCTGCACAGTAGCAGAGCAGCTGGGAGAGCATCCTGGCAGATTAAGTGTGAACTTTGAAGCCAATCTTGGCTTCTATTACTGGCGCTTTTGCTTCCTAACCATGGTCCTGAGTGAGCCGTTTCCTATTTCCCCCTCTAGAGGCCTCCATTTCCTCATCTGAGAAATGGGTAGAAAACAAGTTCCTAAAGTCTGTCATGAGCATAAATGAAGTCACACATACGTACTGGAACCCAGCCCATGCGTGACAATGACCCTGTGCTCTGTATTGTACCGTAGCTGTCATTGTTTTTGCTTGATACAACTTTTAGATCTGTTTACAAAGTCAGAGATTCTTCATGCATTCTCCAAAACAAATACAAACATGGCCATAAAAATAAGGACAGCTTCACCACGCATCAGTGCCTCTGAGCAAATTAAACCCATGCTCATGCATATTCATGAGCTTGGCAATGACACAAAGCTCTGCCCAATAAATGAGGAATAAAGATGGAAGACATCAAGGTCACAGTATCACTAAAGTCCCAGTTAACCGAACTCCTTCTTCACACTGCGAAAGATGGTGAATGAAGGAGAATGCGGTTTCCATGACCACAGAAGGCTCCTGATGCATAGAGCGGAGCCAGCTCCCCTCAACAACTGACCAGTGAGAGGCTTAGGACCACTTTACACAGCTGGGATCACAACCAACTCTCGGGTACCTCGGGGAACACAGTGTGCACACGCCACCCTCATCTCACTGTCACCCTGTGTCTGGCCTTAAGATGCTCCCATATGGAGCATCTCTACCAGTATCTGGTCTCCATGGTTACTCTGCAAGACTCTTCTGCAGCACCTCTCTCTGGTCTTTCAAAACTAAGCTGAGAGTTTCAAGGTTCTATGGCCTTGGGCTGAACAAAGACTCTTTAGGCCTGACCCCTCTACTCTGACACCAGAAGTCACTGGGCCCTGGGAAATCCATCAGTCACTGGGCTGGGGGATCAGCATCTTGTGCTGCCAAGAACCAGGACACAAAGGGAAGGGGCTCAGAGGATGCTCCCCTCACCCACCGCTGATCAGTCAGTGAAGGGAGAGCCACACTCCAACCAATGTGGACAGACATGGGGTGGGATTGGGTGGGGGCTCCTGAGAGCGGGGGACCCATTAGAACATTAACTACTTAGGTTACTGTTTACAATACCCTGGGTTTGAGGACATCTAAAATAAAAGTATGGGGAGGTATTAAAAAGAGAAGCCATGGGGGTGGTGTTTCCTGAGACATGGATCCTCAGATTGGAGAGGCAACAGTCCCACCCCCGCCAAAGAGCTCATTTAACCAGACTCTGGGCCCTGCCCCGAGTATCTGATCCAGGAAGCCTGCATGGGATCCGAGAATATGACATGGCTGTTATACTCCCTGGTGACATCTAGGGACCATGCTTTGAAACTCACACTAAGTCAATGTACATTCAAAGTGTTGGGGTGCTTCAAAAAAAATCGACCCATCACCACTAAAAAATTGGCTCCTCAGGAGACTGTAATGTACGTCTGAGGGCTGGGAACTTCCTGTGAAAGGATCCCACAGATGCCTCCTGGAGCCCCCAGTCGAAAGACAGTGGCCTCACAGCCCCGGCTGTCCTCAGCGTCTGTGCTAGCCTGTCCCGGGCAGCATTTGTGTGGGCGGCAGGTTTCCCCCGCAATCCTTAGTGTCTAAGGAAGTTCTGGTTTCTTTGAAATTATACTAGTGCCTCCGTAATTCTCTGATGATAGGGTTGCCCAGGGTGAAAGCAGGCATTGACTGCGTGTGGGGAAAGAGGGAGGGCAGGCGGCACAGAGCCCGAGGACACCCACACAGTGCAGCTGGGCTGGGCTGGGGGCACCACCACAGCCTCACCCATGGGACAAACTAGGGAAGGCCTCATCTGATGGCGAAGCCATTGCAGAGGGGCCGTGACAGGAGATTTGGAGGCAGCAGATGCCAAGCTGCAAACTATAAGTTTATTTCTCATGGTTGTCATACAGGAGTGCAAACTTGGCATCTTAAAATAGCAGGCAATGGTCAGGTGGTGGTGGCACACACCTTTAGGCCCAGCCCTCAGTAGTCAGAGGCAGGTAAATCTCTGTGAGTTTGAGGCCAGTCTGGTCTACAGAGTGAGTTCTAGGACACTCAGTGCTGGTACACAGAGAAATCTTGTCTCAAAAGAAAAATTAGCAGGCAACAAAGCGAGAAATCAGGATGTCAGCAGATCATGCTCCTCCAAGGGGGGCAAGATGCCTGCCTGACCCTGTCCAACTTCTGATGATTCCAGCTGGTCCTTGGCTGGCTGGTGGTGACATGGCTCTGGGCCCTGCCTCCACGACCACCTGGCCTCCTCTATACATATCTCCCTTGGGCACCTTATCAGGACACTGATCATTAGATTTCGGGACTCCACCCCAGATAATGTCAGATGATACTATCTCAGTATTACTGACATCAGCAAGGACCCTTTTCTCAAAGAAGGTCAATTCATGGGATCTGAATTTGGGACATGGACGCCCACCTGTGTCTATCAGTCTTTGTAGAGAACGGGACTGATTCACGCTCTCCACACTCTTTCTCGGTGCTGCATAAGGAAGAAGCCACATCTCCTGAGGTCTGGATTCCAGAGACAGGAACTTAGGAATGGGAGGAAAGAATGAGAAGGAAAGAGGAAATAGGAGAAGGAATAAGTTAAGACGAACACAGCACCCTGCCCAGAACCACGTTCCATACAAGCCTAGTAGCCATTCAGCACTAAAGAGACTCCAGCAAAGCAAGGGGAACTTCGTCCTTCATGGCCCTCCCTGGACTTCCGAGGTGGGTAGCTATTATGCTTCAAAAGGCCATGCCCGCTCCTTCAACAAGAGGCCTATCAGTGCAGCTGGGGTCGCTATGAAAAAAAAAGAAGTACAGCCCGCTGAGATACTTAGTTTTTTCTCTTTAATTGCTTCTGGCAAAGGGTGACTTGTAGTTTTGTACTAAGTCATTAAGGTGACAACAGTGCCACATCTAGACTGGCTTAAGTCTCAACCTTCAGTGTTTGAGCCACTCTGCTGGACAGAAGTGTCCAAGTCTCAGGCTGCAGCTGTCTGGATATGTCCTGGTCTAGAGTGTCTAGAGGGCCCATGGGCTGCCTCTGTCTGATCTCACAGTTATCCTCGGCTGAAGGGACAATTATACCAAATCACCTCCGTCCCCCCTTGTCATTAAACGGACTTGGGAAGGGAGTGTGGGACTGAGACAACAGGAAAGAAAGAAAGCATGAGCCAGCGGTCAAGAGGGTCCATGGCTGTGGGGTCAAGGAAAAGCCAGGGTGCGTGGATTTTACTCCCAAGCAAAGATAGTGAGGAGGAGCCCCTGCCCACGGACCTGTGTGCAACCCAATGACAGAACTCATGTTACCTATGAGCAAGAAGTAAAATTGAAAATTTTCATTATGTAAAAAGAAATATGGGATAGAAATTTAGAAAGCACGTGAACAACTTTCAAAGACACTCTGCTCATGGGAATGAAGATGCGTACAGCTTGCCACAAAAGACAGACGAGACTCGCATAGCTAATAGGCCTACCTGCCAGAAGTCAAGAACCACAGCTGAACAGGAAATCAACAAAGGAATTGAATAAACAGATCACGATAAAAGAAATAAAGCTTGCTTTAAATGTGTTAAAAAAAAAATGAATGAAGTGTGTTCCCTGGCAGTGCTGAAGCAGGCATGGGTAGCCCATGTATGGTGGTTCTGTTGAACTTGTTTATATTGGGTTTCATGGTCTAAGGCAATGAGGAAAACTGACTGGTTCACCCTAAATTCACTCTTGGTAACAGAAATATGAGTAAAGTATGAAATTCTCTCTTTAAATACTCAATTTGCAAAGATCAAAACCTACATTTTTATACATATTGATTGAGGCAGAGGGGGACAGTACTCATCCTGGGGAAACCCAAGTTCAACGTACATACTCCTAACCCAGCAACCCAGTCCAGGACCCTGGCTCTAAAATAAAGAAATAAAATTAAAATAAGTAGATAAACCAAAACTTTAATAAGTAATGATGCGTGCTCATTCGCATTGTGATTTCTCTGAGCCTTAAAATCCCTTCATCAACACTAAGCCAAGGGTCATCGGGTGGCTCCAACTCCTTCTCAGTAGGCCATCTTTTGACAAATGGGTCAGGCAACCATTTAAACAAACTTTTGATATCTTTTTTTTTTTTAACCATGAGAGTTTCTACATTAAACCTAGGATTTCCACTCAGTAGGCCTATGTCTTAGTCAGGGTTTCTATTGCTGTGAAGAGACACCATGACCATGACAACTCTTATAGAGGAAAACATTTAATGAGGATGGCTTACAGTTCATGGTGCTGGAGAAGGAACTGAGGATTCTACATTTGAATCAGCAAGCAGCAGGAAGAAAGAGAGAGAGAGAGAGAGAGAGAGAGAGAGAGAGAGAGAGAGAGAGATTGGGCCTGGCTTGAGCCTCTGAAACCTCAAAGCCCACCCCCAGTGATACACTTCCTCCAACAAGGTCACACCTACTCTAGCAAGGTTACATCGCCTAATAGTGCCACTCACTTGGAGCCCGTGGAGACAGTTTTCATTTACATCACTACCTCCCACTTCCTAACCCCCATATCCATATCATGATGCAAAATGCATTTGGTTCAGCTTCAAAAGTCCCCATAGTCTGTAATAGTCTCAACAATGTTTAAAAAGCCAAAGTTCAAAGTTCTCTTCAGAGACTCATGGCAATGTCTTAGCTGTAACTCCCTGTAAAATCAAAATGGAAAAGTAGATCACATACTTCCAACATACTCTGACATAGAATATACATTACCATTCCAAAGGGGTGGAAAGGCAACCACATTCTGTGGTTAAGGTCAATGGGAAATGAGAACAGCCTAATCCAGGCAGGATGACAAAGGACACGGGCCTATCAGGAATGAACCGTATGGGTCACGCCTCCAGAAAAAGAGCCAAGACCTGCTGAGGTGCTTGCTGAGGGTAGAGGAAATACAGAATGGGTAGCAGAGGAAGGTAGTTAAATATACTAGCTAAGACCACGTGACCAATTGCAGAAACAAGGATTATAGTTGACATGAGTGTTTCTGTTGTAGTTTGTTAAGAATGTGTTGTACAGATATTTGTGTTTTCTTTCAATTTCTTTATCATGTGTTGTAACATAAATTAGGAGATTATCAATGATTATCATATTTAAGTTTCATATACTAAAAAAATGTCCCCCAAGGGGACATTGCCACTATTCTAAATTTATCATGAGTGTGCAATTGTATGAGGTATAATTATAGCATGGTAGGTGTAATGATGGCCTGGTTAAATATATAATGCATTTGCAATTGTATTTCAGTTGGAAACTAATCATGACATAAGGAGATGTGCTTATGTATCAAGTTGACAAGGGGTGGACATGTCATGGCTATTCTTGGCTGTCACTTTCTTACATCTAGAATGAACTACAATCCAGAAATGGAGGGTACACCTGGGAGGTTTTGTGCTTGGCTGAAGGGTTAGTCCACTTCTAGTCTGTACCTTTGAGATTGAAAGACACATGCCTTGAATCCTGATATTGAGGTGGAAGGCACACCTTTAATCTGGGCCATGCTTTCTGCTGGAAGCCTATATAAAAATAAGGAAGAAGGAAGCTTTGCCCTTTGCCTGCTTGCCCTTGCCTTGCTAGTCTGTCCATCCCTTCACACATTGGATCCTGCATCCTCAGGAATCCAGCACAACACTGAAGACCAGCTGACACATCCAGCCTCGTGCACTGAGCAACTGCTGAGTTCTTGGACTTTCTCTTCCGAGGTAGCCATTGCTGAATTTACTGAACGACAGCCTGTGAGTCATTCTAAGAAACCCTCTTGTAGAAATTGTTAGGCTGGAGAACCCTGACTAATACAGCCCATATCAACAAACTCAACCAGATAGAGTTTAATGTCATTGCCATCATTATCCCACACCCTTAAAATCCACTTACACACATTCCCCAGACTTCTCCTTGAATAAATTAGCAAACTCATTAAGCTCTTTAATAGTAGCGAACCTCCTCATGGACTAATTTTTTATCTCCCCTCTAGGAGCCTACTTAACCTTAAGTCTGATTATAGGTCTAGAAGCAACTATTGGTGAGCTCTGAGAGACATCACTATTGTCTTGCCTGGCATCTTCTTTAGAGAAATTCACTGTTGGTTTAGCAAACAATGAAGGATTAATTTCCTCAGTCGAAAGCAGAAAAGAAATTATTTCAGAGACTAGGTATGGGAATATATCTTTTGCTGAGGGTGGAGAGAGACTACTTCCTCAGGTGAGATAAACCCTTGAGAATCTGAGGGTTCAAAGTTCCCAGCCTCAATCGGGTCTTCCCAACCCAAGATATGGAATCCCATTCTTGATGAATTAATGCTCTTACTTTAAACCACAGACACCCACTGAGGCTGGGACTTGAACTTTTCCTGTAATTCAGGCAACCTTATAATGAGGGCTTTGGTTTGATTTTCCACACCTTGAGCTCTGTTGACTGTCATAGAGATATTCTCCCAGGGCACACTTAGAAACCTTTAGACTGTTTATGCACATTTGGAGCTGGTCAGTTTTGTCATTGTGTTAATTGTCCTTCACCAGATTCTGAGATGCTAGAAGTTAGTTGATTTTTTCTTTTCCTTCATCAATTTATACGAATATACTAGGAGCAACCAACCAGCATCATTGTTTTCCTACAAATTTATATACGGAGTCACCAAGTCTGTTGCCTCTCACAGTTGGTGAATCAAGACAACCCAATGCATTTGTCTCCTTCAGTTTGTATAATAGTTCACACTATGGGCTTTGAGAAATCTCTGAGCTTCCAGGAGAGGCTTCAGTAACTGTAGGTGTTGGCAGATTGGAAACACTATTCTGAATACTTAAAATTCATCCTAATGTTTCTTTTGCAATAGAACCACTTCTGTATAAAAATCTGCATTAGTCAGTGTTCTCTAGAGAATTAGAACTAATAATATATTATATATACATATATATACACACATACTGGGATATAGTATATATTATATGTAATATATTAATGTTTTATATCATCATTATTAGAGTGGCTTATAAGCTGTGGTCTAGCTAGTCCAACAATGGTTGTCTACCAAATGAAGGGCCAAGAATCCAGTAGCTGTTGAACGCATGAGGCTGGATTTCTCAACTGGTCTTCAGTATATGCTAAAATCTCGAAGAAGCAGGCTCCAATGCCAGTGAAGAAATGGACTGGCCAGCAAGAGGAAGAGCAAGCAGGCAAAGAGAACAAGCTTCTTTCTTCCATGTCCTTTATACAATACAGGCTACCAGCAGAAGGTGTGGCCCAGAATAAAGATGGATCTTCCCACCTCGAAAGCCCCAGACTACTTGGTTCTTCCCACTTCAAATTATTTGATTAATAAAAATTGCTTGCAAGTGTACCCAGTCACTTAGGTTTTAATTAATTTCAGATGTAGTCAAGTTGGCACCAAGAGTAGCCATCACACCCTGTAAAATAAAAGAAAAATTAAGTTACATATTTTCAACATATAACAAAGTAAACATTCCCGTTCCAAAAGGAAGAAGAGGAGAATACCAAGGAAAAGAATAGACCAAAGCAAAACTAAACCACAGCATGGAAAACACCAAACCCTGCAACTCCGTATCTGGCATCTGGAACTCACAGGTGTTATCACCTGGGTTCCAGTAGACTTTGGAGATTCTGCCTTTCCAGGTTTGCTACCTGAAATCTAAGTAGATTCTTTCTTGGGACAGCTCCACTCGGTGTCTGCAACTTTCCTCAGGGGACAGCCCACCTTTCCAGCATCTACATTTGGAGTCTTCACTGTAACTTGAAGCTCACCCTCACAGCTTCATGCGTCACCCTGCAGAGGCTTCCCTTCTGCACGCTAACCAGTCCTCTTTGGACCTTTGTATGGTCCAGAGATCTAATCACTTTGGATGGTCAATGATCTCATCACTTGCATAATGACTGTGAAATCAGAACCACACACATGATGCCAAGTCCGCCTGCTAATTTAAGATGTAGCTGAGCTGAACCCTCTTGGAGCACAGCTACTATCCTAGTTGGAGTTTCTACTGCTGTGATGAAACACCATGACCAAAGCAACTTGAGGAGGAAAGGGTTTATTAGGCTTATGTTTCCACATCATTGTTTATTTTCGAAACAATTGAGACAGGAACTCAAACAGGGCAGGCTCTTGGAGGCAGAAGACGATGCAGATGCAATGGAGGGATATTGCCTATTTGCTGGCTTCCCATGAATTGCTCACCTAGGACTACCAGCCAAGGGATGTCTCCACTCACAAAGGATTGCTCCTCTCTCAACACACAATCACTAATTAGAAAATGCTCTACAGCAGTGGTTTTTGATGTTTCTAATGCTGTGACCTTTTAAAACAGTCCATCATGTCATGGTGACCCCACCCATAAAACTTTTTTCACTGATACTTCATAATTATAATTTTGCTACTGTTGTGAATCATAATGCAAATACCTGTGTTTTATGATGGTCTTAGGTGACCCCCTGTGAAAGGGTCATTGGACTTCCGAAGGCAGTCATGACCCACAGGTTGAGAACTGTTGCCCCACAGGCTTGTCTGCAGCCCAATCTCATGGAGGCATTTTCTCAGCTGAGGATCCCTCCTCTCAGACGACTGTTGCTTGTGTCAAGTTGGACTAAGACTGGCCAGCTCATCTACAGTGGGCTCCAAGTGTCTGAGTGTCTAATCGCAAACCAGGGAAGCATATGCCTAGTCAGTCCTGTAGGAGTACACCCAAACATGACAGTGTCACTGTGTGAATCTTAGATTGTCTAGCAAGTTCCTCCACTAAAAAGTTAGTCCTTTGTTCTTTTCTATCTTCATCATCAGCATCTTCTTCTTCTTCTTTTTCTTCTCCATTTTTATCTGACATCACTCAAATTTTCAGGATGCGAGTTGAATGTGGCCAAACTATTTGTCTGAATGTTACAAAACGCCAAATTCCCCATGTAGTTCTTCCCCTCTGAAGCCTCAGGAGCACCATGTCTCATCTTTCTGTTTCTGTCTGCATTCTAGTCTTCTAAGCTCCCACCAGAGTGACCCATTAAGTTCTGACCCCAGCATGCTAGAGCTGTAATCTCAGCTCTAGACTCTTCCTACAAACCAGTTCTAAACACCCATAGTCAGGTTCATCACAGCAACAGCTCCACTTCCGGTATCAATTTTCTGTATCAGTTACTTTTACCATTCCTGTGAAAGGAGGAATATCTGACAGGATTTAAATGAAAAAAAATGGATTTATTTGTCTTACAGTTTAAGGGATACTGTCTTTAAGGGCAGGGCAGGGCAGCTAAGGCACGAGACTCAGTACAATGCAAGATAGAAACCCAGAAGGACAAGCATCATACCCTGTAGGTCCATGGTGAGAATCTAGGGATTGCAACAACATCACTTGGACTCCCTCAGGCTTTCAGAGAGCGCAGGTCAGATGTGGAACTGGACTATACATAACCGTTGGCACCTCGAGTCCTACCCCAGTCACCCTGTTTCTCTGGCTCTGAAAGCAGTGTCATCATCCGGGAACTATGTGTTCCAAAACATGAATCAGGGAGAATTTCTAACTCAAGCCATAACAATGGCATGCGCGTCTCAGCTCTCGAGTTTTCCTGAGCCAGCTGTGACTTTTGAGCAGCTGCTTCATTAACTAATGAGTTCAATAAAGTCTCCACCATGTCATTTCATATTTTAAGAGCACTTTTAAAACTTATATTTAAGTTTTAAGATTATCTTTAGCACTCCTACTAATATAGTTGTGAAACTCTAGATTATATTAAACATATTTCCTATTAATTTCATCTTTTGTCTCCCTGTTTGTTAAACACACATCCTTATTGTTGAAACAGTTAGTTCACTCATCTTTAGTTTTTCTCACTTAACAATTAAAATTATGTGCATCTGTGGAAGGAAGAAAAGGGTCCCCTGAGAAGATATGTATTCAGTTCTTATACTGGTCAGGTTTCTCTAGAGGAACAGAAGTGACAGAGGGAATATGTATTTAAAGGGAGTTTATTAGATTGGCTTACAGGACATAGTCCGGGTAGGCAGGCCAACAGTGAAGAGGCAGAGATCCCCTAGTTGTTCAGTCCATGATGTTTTATCACCTGTTGACAAAGGTCTGGCGGATTCCTGGAGAGACATTGTTCTTCAGTCCACATTGGAAATCCAAGAAAGCTGATTGTAATATCGGTAATGGGATGACACAGCAACATCACAGATGGATCCACCAGCGAGAGTATGGGCAAGCCAGTGAAGTCTTCTTCTCCACAACTTTTTTTATCTGGCTACCACAGAAGGTGTTGCCCACATTTACAGTGGACTGTTCCACTTTAAATAATAGTCCAGTCAAGAAAATTCCTCCCCAGATTGCCCAGCAAGTTGCGATTTGGTTGATCCAGCCGAGTGACAACCAAGATTAGCTATCAAACTTCCCAAGACTCAGAACCCATGCATGTGACCATATAGGAAAGCAACCTCAACAACGTGACCCTGGATGGCCTAGACAGGTCCTACTTGTCGTTCTTATGTCTTTCTGAACCACAGGGTGGGATCTGATCCAGAAACGAGGAAGAAAAAATGTCATGAAAGACAGACATACATTGTGAGCTGGTGTGGCCCCAAGACTGACTTGCAGGGCTTTTGGAGGAAATTGTCCCCTAAAGGCTCAAAAGATGTTTTGATTTCAAACTTGTGACTCTATACCATGGGAGAACACTTTTATCTTTGTTAAAGCCACCAAGCCTGTGGCAGTTTGTGACATCAGCCGCTAGAATGAATTTATCACTAATACAATGTTTTTCAACATTTGGGTCGCAACTCCTTTGCAGGTCAAAAGACCTTTTCACAGGGGTCGCACATATCAGATAGCCTGCATATTAGATATTTACATTTTGATTTATAGAAGTAGCAAAATTACAGTTATGAAGTATCAATGAAAATAATTCTGCAGTTGGGGTTACCACACATGAGGAACTGTGTGAAAGGGTTGAAGCTTTAGGAAGGTTGAGAACCACTCACTTCGCTAAGACAGAATTGTCCACATTGACTGCCTTGGAAGTCACAGCCAATGCCATCACAGTGGTCTCCTGTTGTGACTCTTAAGGGCTGTCTGATTAAGAGATTCATGGAGGGAAATTTTTCCCATTTGTCGGAAGTGGTTCTTATTTAGGGATGCTGCGGATGCTCACAGCACCGTTGGGTGGCTTTCCCAGTGGGAACTGAGCTTTGTGGGACTTACCCAAATTCTTACTGTAGTTTAAAAAAAAAACTCAGCTATTTTTCTAATGTTCCATAAGATGGGAAAAGTTGTGGCACAACTCAGAATAGGAAGTACATGTATGTATGTATGTATGTATGTATGTATGTATATTTGTATGTGTGTATGCAATCCATATGGACATTGCATCTATCCTTGATATGATTTGAATGTGAAATGTCCTCCATGTGTCTACGTAATATGCACACTTGTTCTCCATCTGGTAGCACTGACTGAAAGACTATAGAACCTGAGGAAGTTAAGTATTGTTGGAGGAAGTGGGTCACTAGTCACTAGGCATGGGACCCGACCCTACTTCCTATCTCTTCTCTTCCTGTGGATGTTTATTAGCTATGAGTACAATGGGGCCATTGCTTCATGCTTCTACCATCATGCCTTTCTTTCCCCCATCACGATGGGTGTACCATTTGCCTTAGTTAGTGTTTCTATTGCTGAAGAGACACCACGACCATGGCAACCCTTATATAAAGGAAAGACATTCAGCTGAATAGCTTACATTTTCAGAGGTTTAGTCCGTCAACATAATGGTGGGACATGGTGACATGAAGGCAGACATGATACTGGAGAAGGAGCTGAGAATTCTACATCTTGATCCTCGAGCAATAGGAAGTGAACAGATTCACTGTAACTGGAGCACAGGGGACCTCAAAGTCCACCCCCACAGTGGCACACTTCCTCCAATATGGCCAAACCTACTCCAGTAAAGTCACACTTCCTAATAGTGTCACTCGTGGTGAACTTATGGGGACCAATTACCTTCAAACTACCTTGCCACTCAAACTCTGAGCCAAAATAAACCCTCTCTGAAGTTGCTTCTTGTTAAATATTTGACACAAGAAAAGCAATGGACACATCCATTCATGGTCTTCATTTTGTTTACCTGTCTTTAAAAGGATTTTTTAAAGATTTATTTATCTTGTGATTTTGCATATATCTGAGTTTTGCCTGCATGTATATCTGTGTACCACATGTGTGCTTGGTCCCCACTGAGCTCAGATGAGGCCATCAGGTCCCCAGGACTGGGGTTAACAGATGCTCGTGAGCTACCGCATGGGTGCTGGGAATCAATCCTTGGTCCTGTGTAAGAGCAGAAAGTGTTCTTAAGGCCTGAGGCAATTCTCAAGCTCCTTGGTTGTCTGTAAATACCTAGGATGATTATTAATATGCCCTGCTATTATGTTTGCAGTCTTTTCTCTGTTTTGTTGGTGGTAGTTTTTGGTAGTTTATTTTATATGTTTATATGTTTGTTTGTTTGTTTGTTTGTTTGTTTGTTGAGCTGGGGTCTCACCACGTAGCCCAGGCTGACCTTGAACTCATGATCACACAGCCTAGCCTCTCAAGAGCTGGAATCACAGGGGTACCCCACCCTGCCCAGCTTCTCTGTTTTGTTTACAGCTTTCAATTTCTAAATGTTAACCAGGCAAGTTCGTCCCAGAATCCTTTGGGAGTGCTTTTGTTTTCTTTGTAGTTTGCAAGCCTTTGTCAACTAACATTTACCCTCTGTGCTTCTTTTGTGTGTTCAAAAAAAAAATTTCTGCTCCCTTTCTTAAAATTGTTTGAAAAGACGCTTTTCCTTTAATTTTTTGAGTCGCTGTGTTTTATGTATGTCTCCTAGAGAATAGCATGTGGCTTCACTGGGAGTTTTCTCTCTTTGTGGTCTAGTTAGGAGATGAACGGGGCTTCCCCACTGACCCTCGTCATCACAACGGGTCCTGACTTGCCGCTTCCAGCACCATTTTATGAGCTCTCTAAGCGGTGCATCCTCAGTTCTTCCGGTCTGTTTTTTTTTTTTTTCCTCTGTGACTATGAAGGTTTGAAGCACTGTTTAAAAACTTCTTTCTGGGCACAGCACCTACCACCTGCCCCACCACTTTGGACGTCATCCTTCCTGTCGCTCCAGCTATCCACCTATGTGTCCACCCTGCCGCTATTTATATAGCACACACACTTTGTGGACACATGCTATGTACCAGGCCCAGTGCCAGGCCCCAGGAGGCAGAGATGAACAAGGCACATATCTCCAGCATTGGGGCTGAAGCTTTCATGGGGAGAAGACCCTAGTTATTCTATTTTTATTAATAATTTCTTTTAAAACTGCTTTATTTTATTTAGTGCGGCGCGCGTGTGTGTATGTGTGTGTGGGCGCGAGCGCACGCACCTCTGAGAAAGTTCATAACTCGGCAAAGTAGCCAGTTGCTGAGACAAGGCACTCACCATATCCATTGCTCTGAGCTGCCTCAACAGAAGAAGGTCGATGGTGGGCTGGTGAGACGGTTTAGTCGGTAAAGGGGACTTGAGTTCAATTGCTGGGTCCTACAAGGGGCAAAGAGAGAATTGACTCCCCAAAATTGTCCTCTGATCTCCTCAACCATACCATGGTACCTATTCACGGGTGTGTCATATACACTCATGCATATATACAAACAAATAAATACAGACAAATAAATAAAATCATTTAAAATTAAGAAAAGAACATAGAGGCCAGACATGGTAGTATATAGCCTTAATCCCAGCAGGCAGGAGGCAGAGGCAAATGGGTCTCTAAGCTTGAGGCCAGCCTGGTCTTTACAGCAAGTTCCAGGCCAACATGAAGGCTACATAGTGAAATTTTGTTTAAAAAGAATAACACAAGCAGTGGCATGGAGATGACTCAGCAAGTAACGGTGGTGGGCACCAAGGCTGACAAACTGAGCCCTGTCCCCAGAACCTACATGCTAAATGGGGAAAAGCAACTCCCAGAAGTTATCTTTGGGATGTGCTGCCTTGCAGGTACACACACACACACACACACACACACTAAATACGCTTAAGATGTATATGTGTATGGATGTTTTGCCTGTATGTATCTGTTCACTGTGTGTGTGTGTACAATGCCTGTGGAGGCCAGACTAGGGTATCAGAGACCACTGTTAGCTGCCACATGGGTGCTGGGAATCGAACCCAGGTCCTCTGGAAGAGCAGTCAGTGCTCTTAACTGCTGAGTCATCGTTCCAGTTGCCTATTTAATTATTTTTACAGAACCTGGGTGAATAAATAGGTTGTTCTTTCCTCTGCCACCGGCATGAGTCCCTCCCTAGATTTCTGTCTCCTTGCCATGTCCTGATGACCCATGACAAATACAGCATCATGAATGTAAGTACATAAACTTTAGATCTTTGGAAAGACCTGGGGATAGCAGGAGAGAGGCTAGCTAAGGACTTCTATCCCCAGAAGGAACACTGGAGGCCATCCCAGTAGAGAGCTGAAAATTCTGAATCCAGAAATAGATCAAAACTAGTTATGAGCCAGGCCTCTAAGGAGGCCAGCGGTTGGGCAATGGAACCCAGAGACTCCTATGTCGGGAGGGCAAGATGGTCTTGGGGCCCTACCCAGCTCTGATGCTGTGGTTCCTCGGTCCTAATTCACTGTGGTGTTCTGGAAACACAGCTCTGGGGCAAGGCCACCGAGGTTTCCTGTTTCGCTTTCCACTGTGATCAGACATTGCCACTCAAGTTTTCCAGGGGCTCTCCCTTGCCAGCGGCAGACGCAGACTGTGAGAGGCTGGCCTGCAAGGAGAAAATGAGGGTATGCTGGGATCGCACCAGAGGTGGGGGTCAACAAGGACCTGAGAGGCTCCCAGCAGCAGGAGACCATGCTACAAAAAAGAATCTAGGGGGCTGGGTAAGCAGAGAGAAGTGGTCCCTGAACTCTGGGTCTATAGAGCATCTCAGGGGCGGACAGGGTCTAACAACTGTGTGTTTGCACATCTTAGCATCATCGCGTCTTCCTTCACTCAATCAGGCAGCTAACTCTGCATCTCCACTCTATAGACAGCCACAGTCAATGAATTCTAGGTTGGGGTGGGAGTAGCAATGTAGAAAAAACCCAATTGATTCCATGCTCTCCAAGTCTACCTCCTTCAGTGCCGTTCCCAACAGGCAGCATCATAAATAAATAGACCCAACTGAGGAAGATTTTGCTCTTTTTTTTTTCTGTTTTGGTTGCTATTTTTTTTTTATTTTAAACCTGGTGTTTATAATTCCAATTGGTGTAAAATTTCTTGACGGTTTGCACATTGCATTCCCGGCACTTTTGGACGTGTGACTCATTGCTAAATAATTGACTTGCTTTGTAATTTGGGAAGTAAAATCGCATTTATGAGTCCCCAGAGGGGAGAGTCCATATTGTCGTGCATAAAAAGTAGATAAATCATAAAAGCAGAATCTGCAAACATTCCCATTAGCTGGGGCCCCTGGCGCAAAGGTGGGGCCTCTTAAGAGCACAGCTGCGCGCGCTCAGCGGCAAGCTTTAAAGTCAAGCCCTGTTTCAGCCTGATGGTGAAATTACACACTGGTTGCTGTAACCCTGTCTGTGTCCAATGGGCCAGCCACACTCCACATCCTTTCTCCCCATCCTCACTTTTCATCCCACCTCAAAGCATCCAGGCCACAGAGAATCCGTATGCTCGGTAGCCAATGTGCAGGCCCATGGAGAAGAGACACTCCCCAATTAAGCCAGATTCGATTACAAGCAGCGTCCCCAAGTAATAAATAGGTGTGGTGGCGATTTAGGGTTCAACAAAGCCACAAAATGATCCTAACAAGACCCGACAAGGGTTTTCTTCGTCTTCTTTTTTCTTTCTTTTTTTTTTTTTTAAAAAAAGTGGTTGCGAGTCAACTGTCATTATTATGTTCTAACTACATACATGCATGCATTTTTAAGCGTGTCTATTTTTAAGGGCAGACGGTCCACACGCAACCCAAAGGGCAGACGCAGGCCTGAGCTGTTGGTGTGGAATCCTAACTGTATTTTTATGTGCCGCGATCTGAAATCTAGAAGTCCTGGGATTTTAAGCCTCAGGTCCTTTTCCCACTTTTCCACAGTGCTGTAAATTAGTTTAGTATGCTTGAAAGAAGGTCTAATTGTAACTGCTCTTGTTGACATATCAACTTGAGGCCGCCCAGAGCTGGCTTTGGGACTGTTGCCCTTGCTTTTGTAGCTACAGTGGGCTTCAAGGGCCTGACAGGTCCGGTGCTAAGATGTTCTGAATTAGATTTGAATTACAACCGCTAAATGCCCTTGTCAAAGATTGTTAGTCCTGACACTAGCCATGTACCTTGAGCTGACTGTTCCGATGCAAGGCCGCCGGCTTAAACAAAGACATGCCCCCAAGTTTCATTCCGAATTGTCAAAATGTAATTGAGTTAAAACGAGCAGCTACAGCCTAAGCATCGCAATCTTTGCTGCCCCTTTTTTTTCTTCTTTGAAATAAATCCAGCGAACAATTTAGCAGCATTGTAGGCCCAGAAAGAAAAGAGCATTTCCACCATGAGGTTCGCAAGAAAATCAAAACAAAATAAATCCAGGACCAGACCCTGTGGTTCGGGATCAAAATAGCCTTAGCCCCTTTCACGTGGCATTGGGTTTGGGATTCCATCCTTTCCGAGCAGAAGAAGCAAAAATAACTGGCTAGACCACTGACCCAGCACAGCGCCTGCGACATGACGGTCACTTAGCAAAGTGCAGTCGCAGGCGCAAGTAAGGGAATTTTAAGGCAGACAGACGAGATGTTGGAGCCAACCGACCTCGGTTGAATCCCCTTCTTGCAGCCAGACCGTGTGACCTGATAGGACTAGTTGCTTAATTTTCTGCAGTCTCATTTGCAAACAAGCGGAGAGCCCCGCCCCTTTTCCAGGGTGTCGCTGTTAAAGCCAGCCCAGCTCTTTCCAGTCCCGGGTGTGCTTCCTTTCTTCCCTAGTGAGCTTGCCCAGGACGGGGCTTCCTGAAACTGCGCTATGAATTTTGCCCCTAAAGTCCATAGAGAAGCAAGGCGCATGCAGGCTGGAATAGTGTAACCAACTGAGGGAAGATAGGGGTGCTTATTCACATGGTAAGTTGCCAGAGTCACACAGGCATGCTGGGGGATCACGGTAGCTACAGAGGGCCTGCTCCATCAAAAAAAAAAAATTCAAATTTCAAACATATCATCCAAAACAAACTTTGCTGCCACTGGATCCAGCAGGGGCCACCATCTGCACCTATAGGATTTACACCTTGGTGCATTTAAGAGAAGGCAGACGGAGGGTGGAAGTTGCTTGGGCTGTCAGGCAAAGTACAGCACACCCAGTTAAGTTTGACGTTCAGACAAACCATTTTTTAATATATGTATATGCGCCAAATATATCTCAAGCAGACTTGAAATCACTCCTTGTAGATCTGAACTGCAACCTAGCTAAGCATCTAACCCCCCCCCCCGCCCCCTAATTATCTGGCATTCCTCAGAAGTTCACCACCCCCTCGCCCTGCATCAACCTGGATGAGGGACTCACACCTTGCTTCCGGGTGCTGTGAGATGTCCTATGAATGATCACTGGGGCTTGTATTCTAGAACCTTCAAGTGTTACAAAAACACCAAGGGGAGAAGATGGCTTTCTTACTCTAGTGAAAAGCCCCTCCTCCCTCCTCCCTCCTCCCTGCTCCCACCTCTCTCCTGGCTAGGGAAAGCTTGCACAGAGGACAGAAATAGCAGGTGACCAACTTGCAACCATTGGATTCTTGGACTTGGACCACTAAGCACAAATTCAAGTATGAAGAAGGGTGGGGAAACACCCCCAGAGAAGACGTCCGGGGGCTTGTCTGGGGGAACCCCATCCAGGGTCAAGGGGGTCCAAGGAGGCCACATCTGGAAAGGCCATTTTGAGCCCCGCTAGAGTCTTATGTACTCTGGGAGATCGTTCAAGCAGGGAAAAAGGGCAGGGGGCAGAAAGAGGCGGAACAGGCACAAAGCGGGAGGGTCTCCCGAGACCCCGAGTACAGGGAATGGCCGCCCTTCTAGTCTGCACAAAATCTCTTCTAAGCTTTCAAATAAATGCAAGAGAGGAAAAAATAATTTTTTGTGGGTCGTACATAAAGCTAAAGCCAAAAGCCCTTCTTTAAAAAAAAAAAAAAAAGCGGAAATGATGAAGTACGTGTCTGAAATTACCTACCCGCGCACCCTTCAGACAGCAGCCTTATGAAGGTCAAGCTCTTGGCTAGAAGACACTTGTCTCCGGGTCCATCGGCTCCAGTGTGCAAGGCACAGGTTCGGGAGGTGGGAATTAGCTCAACCTGACACCCCTTCAGCCCCTTCACCCCCTTCCTAGAGTTAATTTCCGATTCCATTAAGCAGCCGTGGTCCCCTGCAGCCCCTCCTCCCTGTCCCCGGGCTGATTTCAGATGCAAGGCATAGCCTTGGAGTTCAAGCCGCTGTGTAAGGAAGCCCACTTTGACACGGTAATTACGGGGCTTGAACGATGCTTTACATTAGAGTATAAAACACTCATTAAATTAAAATTCTTCCATGAAATCATGAAAATAAACAGTCTGTCCAAACTGGCATCAACAAATTCGCAGGGCGCCTCTGCGTTTCCTCAGGCCCCGGCCTGCTCCAGGCCGCATTTAACCACGAAGTGTGAACGTCTCACACGCCTTTGAAGGCCAGCATTCTGCTTCTCTTTAACGTTATTGCCTTAATTGTTTTTACAACTTGTAAGATTTTAAAGCTATTAAGCTTCAAAGTTGGGGGGAGTGGGAAAACTTGAAATGGGGACCCTTGTACCCTGCCCAGGTTAGGGGTGGGGGAGGTTAGCATTCCCCACCTGGAGATCCTTCTGGGACAATGAAAGTAGGGGGGAGGGAGAGGCGATTTCTCCGGGATCCCTTGGGAGACAGAAATTAAACCTCACGTTTCAAGGGTTCAAGCAGAGACAGCCAGGTTGCCCGGCCAAAGCAGGAGGTTCAGACCCAGCTACCCGGAGTGTGAACTTGGGACTGATGGGAGCTCAGTTTCCGTATATGCGCATGAGAAGGATAAACAAGCTCGGTGGCTTCACCTTATCTCTGAGTTAAGTCCCACCAGTGGCCACAGCATCAAAATAGCAAACTCCAAACCAGCATTCCTAGGAGAACCAGAGGCCTCCAGGGATGGTCTTGTCCCCTGCTCAGTACCGAGCTGGGTTTTCTGCCCTTGTTGAACCCCCAGCCACAGCAGTGCTTCTGGGCCAGAGTCCAGTAGATCTAACAGACGGCTTTTCTCCGCACACTAGCCTGTATGCTGTCTCTGTGCTCGGAGGCACACTAAGATGCCGAGGTCACCTTAAAAAATGAGTAACCTGGGCTGGAGAGATGGCTCAGTGATTAAGAGCATTGCCTGCTCTTCCAAAGGTCCTGAGTTCAATTCCCAGCAACCACATGGTGGCTCACAACCATCTGTAATGAGGTCTGGTGCCCTCTTCTGGCCTGCAGACATACACACAGACAGAATATTGTATGTATAATAAATAAATAAATATTTTTAAAAAAATGAGTAACCAAAAAGACGCTGCAGACTGCAGCAAGGACATGTGCATGCTATTGGGTGTTGCCTTGTCCACCCACAATCGGAGGACTAGCGGTGACACATTTCTGTGACCCTGAACACCCCTATGCTCCCCAGTCGGTATAAGCATGGTGCTGTGCCTGCATTTGTGAAGGAGGCCAATTCATAAACACAGAACCATGAACAATGAGGACCAACTGGACTTTAGAGGCATGAAGAGGGAAGGTGGGGGCAGGTGGGAAATAGCAGAGGTAGCACTTTGCTCTTCAAGTATAGGAGTGAAGGAAGGGAGGGGAGATGAGAAATGACATCTGATAACTCCGACCAGAGAAGAATAAACTAGGCTGTACTTCTACCTGCAGATAAAGGGAGAACATAGTGATATGCACACAGTGAGAACACATAACACCACACACACCACACACACACACCATACACACACACCATACACATACACCACATATACACACACCATACACACCACATACACACACACCATACCATACACACACCATACACATACACCACACACATACACACCATACACACATACCACATACACACACACACACACTACACACTGGTGCGGGAGAATTGTCTGTATTCTGTTAATCATGTTTTAAATAAACGCTGATTGGCCAGGCAGGAAATATAGGTGGGAAAACCAGACAGGAAGTAGAAATGATGTAATGAGAACAGGAGAATTCTGGGAAGGAGGAAGTTGATTCCTCCCACTCCTGCCCAGATCACCGAAGCAGCAGGATGTGATCTGCCTCACTAAAAAAAGGTACTGAGCCACATGGCTAACATAGATCAGAAAAAATGGGTTAATCAAGATGTGAGAGTTAGCCAGTGAGAGGCTAGAGCTAATGGGCCAATCAGCTTATAATTTATGGAGACCTATGTGTGATTTTCTTTGCGGCTAAACAGTTGTGGGGTACCAGGCAGGCAAAAACCCCAACAAACAAAAAGGACCCCGCTCATGTTACAACATACCACATACACACACACCACATATACATAACACACACAACCCATTATACATACCACACACCACACACACATACCACTCACACACACACCACACACGCACATTCACACCACACACACACACACACATTGTGTCAGGTTTGATAAAACTGAAGAAAGGCAAGTTTTAAGGTTCAGTTTCCGATCATCAAAAGCAACAGGCTAAGTAACTTGGTGGAAGAAATGTTAAAAGCTACATTCAGGATGTGACGTGGTTACTGCTCACTGTTCTTGTTCAGATTTACAGTGAAAGAATAGAAAACTATGGGGAAAATGTGGTTGTCAAGGAAAACAGCTTGAGGGATACAAAGCCCAATGGGGAGGCAGCAGAGATAAGTCTTGTTCTCTGTACTGCAGCAATAAACAAGGTCCTCTGAAGAAAAGGCCCTACCTGTGGAAGGCTCTTTCTTGTAGCAAGGCAAGTTTATTTGAGAGAAAAGAGCCTCAGCTGAGATTGCTTCAGAAAGAGTTCCTGAACCTGAAGTCAGGCCATATGTAGCAGGTCTGGAGCCCGTGCACGGAGGCCCTGATAAGCCACTGTATAAACCTGCGAAGGTGAAATCTAACTTGCAGTAAAGAGTCCAAGACTGTGGAAATACCAGAACTGTGTGTGGAACATTTGCCAAAGACAACCGAAGATTTAGAATAAGAACCAATTCAAGACAGAGCTTTGCATGTGTTTTATAGAGCAGAGTTGGAGATTGGGGATGCTTAATTTTTTAAAAGCCCAGGTGATTCTATCATGAGTCCTAGATGCCAGACATGGATCTTCAACATTGGGTGTTTGCCCTACTGGATTTTGGTCTTTCTTTGGTTCAATATTTTCTTACTATGTCTCCATTCTTCTCTTTTGGAGTAGGAATGTTCTGCGCCACTGTACTTTGAAAGTATGTAAGTTGCCTTTTGATTTTACAGGTGCTGACAGTTATGAGATTGCCTTGAGAATCAGGCATGGTGGCATACTACCTCATGGAGGATTAAGTTTCAACATACAAATGTGAAGAGCACACACATTCAATCATAGCAACAGCTTAGGAATATATTGTACATTTGGGACCTGGAATACATCTGAGAGCCGTTTGGTATTATGCTGTTTCTTCACCTTGAGATCCCTCATCTTCCACTCCATCTGGGATATAACAGGTACCATATGGTACTCTCAGATAGTCTTGAGAGTGATTAACCAAACTAGGTGTGATGGAATATAGCACTCAAGTAGTTGAGAAAGAAGGGTTTAGGTTTGAGAGCAACCTGGGAGTATTCATCAGGGTTCTCTATAGAAACAGAACTGGTAGAATGGAGAGAGAGAGAGAGAGAGAGAGAGAGAGAGAGAGAGAGAGAGAGACTGGATTCTCAGTTGGTCTTCAGTATATTCTGGAATCCCAAAGAAGTAGGCTCCAATGTCAGTGAAAGAATGGACTGCCAGCGAGAGTGGGAGCAAGCTTCCTTCTCCTATGTCCTTTTTATAACCTGCCAGTAGAAGGTGTGGCCCAGATTAAAGATGGATCTTTCCCTCTCAAAACATTCATATTAAAAATGTGCCTTCCCACTTTAAGTGATTTAATTAAGATAAAAAACACCCCTCACAGGTATTCCCAGCCACTTGAGTTTTAGTTAATTCCAGATGTAGTCAAGTTGACAGTCAAGAACAGCCATCACACCGGGCTACATCGGGAAACCCTGTCTCCTAAAAGAGAATAGCTAATCAGAAATATTGCAGGAGCCCAGAGGTCTAAGTCAGCCATCCCATTCCATGATGTCATCGATAGCCATGGTCCTCTCTGTCTACTTTTCCAGCTCGGGATGACTTCCAAAGCATTCCTTTGTAGAGCAGAATGCAATGGTTTCCCAGACTTAGAACTGCGGGCTGCCATTTGCTTCTCGCCGGGCCAAAGAGCAATGCCAACCACTGAGAGTGTAATTTTATGCTGAGGACACTACTACCCTGAGCAGAATCTGGGTTGTGTTCCCAAGAAAGGAGAGGAAAATTGTACTGAATGAGGAACTGAGTCTGCCAGTGAGAACTGGAAGCCATCGGCTGGAATGTGGCTCCAGGATTCGGTTATGGAGAAATATTCCAGAAAAGATTTTATTCATAAATTCTTTTGATTGCTGAATTTGTGAATAAGTGAAACCTTCAGAGCAACTTTAGGATCTGAAAATAGAGACGGGCGCTTAATGAAGTTACAAGGCACGTGGTGCACCCATTCACAACATGAAATACTAGGCAGCCGTTAACATTTCTCTTCAGAAGGCAGACAGGCAACGTGGAAAATGAGTATGCTCTTGTGGTAAGTGGAAAAGCAGAGTGTGTGGTTATTTCTGCTTATGAATAACATATTGTGAAGAATATAAGCAACTGAAAACATACTGAAAGAGGTTAGCAAAATTATTAGCTCTGGGGGCTGGGGAAATGATTCAGCAGGTAAGGATGCCTGCTATGCAAACATGGAGACTTGAGTTCAGATCCTCAGCATGCTCATGTTCTAAAAACATCAAATATAGCTACGCTGTCTATAATCCCAGCAATGGAAGTGGGTGGAGTCAGGAAAATGCTGGCGCTTGCTGGACAGCTGGCCTAGAAGAAAGGGAGCAAGCTCTAGGTTAAGTGAGAGAGCTAATGCCATTTCTCTAGGGCAGAAAGCAGTCGAATGGGACAAGCAATGTCCTCTACATATGCACTCATGGGCACTCACTCCCGCCTTCACACAGGACCACACACACACACACATGCGCACACACGCGCACACACACACACACACGGTAGCTCTGATAGAGTGGTGGGGTGTTTATTAACAATTTTTTTTTATTTCAAATTTTCTGCAATGCTGGTAGGCTGTATTCTTTCACTAGAAAATCTATACATTAAAAAGCAAGTGAAATCAGCCTCATAGCCCCAGCAAAAATTAGAAGCAAACATTTGTCAGAGTCCTGTGAAGGAGTGATTGCTTTCTAAGCTTTGAAGCCAAAAAGCATTTCAGAAGAGAAGAAGTACAGTTTGGATGAAACCAAATATAAACTCACAGCCAGATGCAATCCTTAAAAGATCCACTTTACTTAGCAAAAGAAACTGTTTGAATGGCAGATAAACTCCTGGTTATGTTATGTTGTAGCCCAGGGCCAGTCAAGAAGGGGAGAATTGATGAGACTTTGGGGGAAGACAACTTGGCAGCATATCAAGGGCTGTGACTATAATCCCAGGCTTGGGGCTGATGTCGCAACCCTGGAGACTGTATGCTGAGGACGGACTGCAATGGACGGCAAGGCTGTGTGTGCTGGGTGAGTCTTTGCAGTAAGTCGTTCCTACAAGGTCCATCCCTAGCTTGGAAGTGGATGTGCAGCGCTCAGGGAGTGCTTACAGCCTCACTCTGGAGACTGCGCTGGAAACGGCAATGACCAAACAACGGAAGCTTATGGCATGGAATCCAGAGCTGGCTGTGGAGAATTTGGTGGGACACAGTGGCACATGCTGCGAACCGTCCCTTGGAGACAGAGGCAGGAAGATCACGAATCCAAGGCCAGTCTGGACTGGAGGGTAGGACTCTGCACTCAGTCAACCAACCAAGCCACCAACAGAGTAAAAGGAAGGAATGAGAACTTGCACATTGTCAAAATTTTACCTTAAAGTTTATTATCAATTTTTTTTCCCTGATGTGAGATAGGGATCTAGTTCTTTTACCCCATTATAGGTCATCAGCTGTCCCACCCCACTATGGGTCCATTCAACCTTCACATCCCTCCAGGTGCTGTGCAACATGTCACAGGTGGGACACATTGCCATACTTTCTCCCTGAACATCTATTCCTTGATCATGTTCCACTCCATCTCCATCGCCGATAGTGATTTCATGTTCTTGACTCCAGCCAGGGAACTTTACTCTGCCATTGCTGCTTTTTCAGGAGGATCTGTGTTGGGATTTGGCGCCCATGCTATAATTAACTGTTGGATTTCTTCCTAGAGAGAAAGAAAAAGGAAAAGAAAACATCGAGGAGTTTGATGGACCGGGCTTGGATCCATCAACCAGTGTGAAAGGAGCTGACGTTTTCTGAACTGCTTCATCTTGCTGTCCACACAGATGTGTGCTTGGCATGTGCTTTGTATTTCAAAGGCCTTCCCGTGTGCTCTCACCGGTCTGCCTTGAGCCCTTGCATTTACTCCATTTTGAGGCTCCTTAACCTTGGCCACTGCTGCTGGGGGCTTTTTGCTATCCATTGCTGGTGCATAGAGAGACTCAGGTGGCATTTGCAGGTACCTCCACAGGTTGGGTGGCTAACACGACAGGTATTCTTCTCTCTTTGGAGTTGCCTCTGAGGCTGGTTTCCAGTAAGGCCTCCTGCCTTGCATTGCAGGCAGCTGCTTCTTGCTGTGTAATCATGTGGACTTCCCTTTGCTGCCCACATAGGAAGATGCAGAGAGCCCAGTGTCATTCTTCCACTTTCAATGATCCCTATGGTTAAGTGTTAAGACTTTGACTCTAGAGCTTTATTTGACTGTCCTAGACTCCTCTAAACTCTTGTCTCTGAACATGGTCATTTGGAAGCTGGGGGCTCAACACATGAACTTGAAAGGGGCACAATTGATTCAAACACCATACTGAGTTGCCGAACTGCCTTGTGACGTCTAATAAACAAACTCATGATTCTGTTTTGTTTTCCATGTTCCAAGAATATCGCATATCCAGACTGTAGCCCCTGGTTTTCTCCTCCTAGCTTTGCTTTCTGCTGGACCTCCAGCTACATGGTAATAGAAGACACAGGAGACATGTTTGCCTTCTTGACTCCAAAGAGAACCTTCTTAAAGTATCTAAAATTTCACCATTGAATGGGGTTTGTGGTGTGGGACTGAGAGGCACCCTTTATCAACTGGAAGAATGCTCTTATGGTTACTAAGGGCTTGAGACTTGAATTTAGTCCTATGTTTTCCGTATAAAGACAGTGGTCCCCTCTAACCCATGGAGGAGACATTGTGAGACCCTGGTAAATGCCTGAAACTGAATTGTACCAAATTATACAAATGTGGTTTTTCCCTCTGCACACACACCCATGAAGAAGTTTAATTTACAAACACACCAGTAAGAGGGCTACAATAACTAACAGGAAATAGCATTCACAGGTCATCTGATTGGAGGACTCCTGGATCACAGGTTATCTGATTGGGCGTTCCTAGATCACAGGCCATCTGATTGGAGGGTTTCTGGATCACAGGCCATCTGATTGGAAGACTCCTGGATCACAGGCCATCTGATTGGAGGGATCTTGGATCACATGTCATCTGATTGGAGGAATCTTAGATCATGGGTCATCTGATTGGAAGACTCTTGGACCACAGACCATCTGATTGGTGGTATCCTAGTTCATGGATGGTATACCTGACGGTATTCTGAATCATTACAATCATGCTTTGGAGCCATGGTTAAGTACCACAAGGATGACTTGACTGAAAGCATTGCTACCCTATGGTCCGATCCCGTCCATCACAGCTGCTGATAACTGATGGGAGAGGCATGGGCCCCAGGTGGATTTGCCAGAAGGAAGGATGCTTCACTTTCCAAGTGGGGTAAAATAGGGCCAGGTGAGGTCCCAACATGCTCTTCAGGCCTGGTGACTCATCTCTGTATTGACCACATCTGACTGCAGGCAGCTGAAATTGTGCAAAGCAGAGCAGCTGTTCTGAGGGCAGAGCTACAATACTGAGACAGCCTTGTGGCTTGTCTTCCTTAAGCTGCCAATAACATGGTTCTCCATATGTGCTTTCTAATACTGATCCTGCCTTGTGTGTCTGACATACACCTCATTTAATTGTGGGGTTTTGTTGTTATTGTATGTTTTTGAGTCCAATTCACTAATATTTAGGATTTTTGCATTTCAGTTCATCAGTGGTATTAGCCCATGGTTTTCTTTGGTGTATTACTTTTATTTTATTTTATATGTATGGGTGTCTTGTTTGCACGTATGTCTGCACAGCATGTATGTGCTTGGTACCTGAGGAGGTCAGAATACGGTGTTGGATACCCTGGAAATGGAGTTACAGTTGCGAATGACCATGTGGGTGTGGGAATTGAGCCTGGGTTCCCTGCCAGTGCAGCCGGTGCTCTTAACTGCTGAGATATCGCTCCAGCCCCAGCTTTCTAATACTTAGTAACTTAAACAGTAGAGTTGTATTATCTTATAATTTCAAGTTTACCTTAGATAGAAGTCTCAGTCATTAAAAAAAAATAATCTGTGAGGGACACCCCACCATTCCTGCTACACCCCACCATTCCCGCTACACCCACCATTCC
>JABTXL010007139.1:40016521-40035738 GCA_025134845.1 Neodon shergylaensis
CCACCATTCCTGCTACACCCCACCATTCCCGCTACACCCACCATTCCCGCTACACCCCACCATTCCTGCTACATCCCACTTGTTAGAAGTGAGTCATTGAATCCAATCTCCACTCAGAAGTCTGCCCCAGACCATGAAGCCCAGCAGACTGGATCATGGGGGCAAGGCTGCATGAGTAAACAAATAAAGGGTTTTACTCCAAAAAAAAACCAAGGAACTTGTGTGTGTGTGTGTGTGTGTAAACCAAGGGAAAGGGTTGTGGTCCATAAGGAGTCAGATTCTAGCTTGAGGCCAGTGGGGAAACCTAGGCCCCAGGAATCCAGAAACTTTGGGGTTTCCATGCAACATGGAGGGGAGAGGAGGCCCCATCCCTCTGGCTCTTTAGGGTCATGAAGTGCCAGCCAACATGGCAGCTTAGGAGTGTCGCAACGCTTCCATGTTTGAAGAAAGTGCTTTCTTCATGGCTCACACCACACCTTATTCAATCTTTTCAAGAGCCAAAGTATCTGCTGTTCTGTCTGTCCTAAGACTCTGTCACAAGAGTGTGTTCCAGACCACAGATACCCTTGGAGGTTCTTTCCTTGGAGAGACAAACGGGCCTCAGATCTCAAGGGAACCCAAGTCCTCTCAGCTCCATGTTCCCATTCTAGTACCTTCTCTCTTTTGTCTAGCAGCTCTTCCTTCAGGACACAGGTAAGCAGGCTTAACAGCAAGAACAAGCACAGACACCCAGAGTTAGGGCCCCCAGCAAAGTACCAAAATCCCAGCTGTGCATTGCCCCAAAGTAGGAAGCCCCGCCTGAGACTCCGAGAGGGCTGATGCAATCAAGGCGGTCGGTCTGATCTGCCTGGAACATTCTTGGATCATCTCTGCTCCATAAGTCCACAATTACAGCAGCCGGCTTGTCTGAAGCCATTCCAGGGGATGGCCCGCCTTGGAAATTGCACCATTTTTATCTCAAGATGCAGATCTGAACTGAGCTCCCAGCCTTATGAAGTTTCAACCAACCCGATGCTTTTTCCATTTGCCTAATATAAATCTGAAACATACACACTCACAGTTTGACTCCAGCTGGTGAGTGAGCCTGTGTAACTCTCAGCAGCAACCAGTGCACTGGACTCAGCTTCCGGTTTATCTACCCAGTTGTGCCCGTGGGACAGTCTGGGTGGAGGGGGAACTGTTTCCTGGCACTTGACACTTCCCGGGACGGTCTTTGAGTTGATGCTTACCTCCCACATCCTGGCCACAGGTCGATGACAAGTATTGGTAGGGACAGTCACTTTGCCATTCCATAACGAGGAGGCTCTAGGACAGATCTGCAGTGTCCCACCTCCATCCCTGGATCCTGTGGTTTTTCTGTCCTGCTTCAAAACTTTTCAGGATCCACAGTGTGAGAGCATATGACTGTAGAGCCTTGGTACCAAGCCCAGCGCTGCCCTATTCTGCCCTTAAGGCTTAGATTCACAAGCTACTTATTCACCCTGGGCTTCAAACCTAACAGAAGGAAGGAAGGAAGGAAGGAAGGAAGGAAGGAAGGAGGGAGGGAGGGAGGGAGGGAGGGAGGGAGGGAGGGAGGGAGGGAAGGAAGGAAGGAAGGAAGGAAGGAAGGAAGGAAGGAAGGAAGGAAGGAAGGAAGGAGAGAGAGAGAGAGAGAGAGAGAGAGAGAGAGAGAGAGAGAGAGAGAGAAAGAAAGAAAGAAAGAAAGAAAGAAAGAAAGAAAGAAAGAAAGAAAGAAAGAAAGGCATTTAACGTTCTGATATTTTTCTGAGAGACTTCTCAAACCCTCTAGTATGTTCAAGTGCCTTGTAAGTTTCTGGGACAGAGATCAAGAAATATTTTCCAAACTGAAACCTCCAAAGGCTGCAGACCCTAAGCAGACCCCAGAGCAGAGAGTGACCAATGGTGGCAGGCAGGAGCATCTGCCCTGGCACTGATGAGTCCCCCAATTGGATAAGGATGCTGCCATCCATTCACACGCCTGGCAGACAGGTTTGGGTGCCAAGCTCTGCCCAGTATAAGATGCTACAGCCATGAACAAAACATGGGTCCTCCTGCTAAGAATGAAACAGACACACACCGATGCCTGAGTGAAAATCTCTGATGTATGCAGGTTCCCCAGAGAGGCCAGAAAAGGAAATCAGGACTAGAATTGCAGGTGGTTGTGAGCACATGGCATGGGTGCTGGAGTCTGAACTCTGACCTCGTGGCAGTTTGAATAAGGAATGTCCGCCATAGGCTGGGGCATGTGAACACTTGGTCCTCCGTTGGTGTTGCTGTCTGGGGGGAGGGGTTGGAAGTGCAGCCTTGTTGGAGGAAGTACGTCACTGGGGGGTGGGCTTTAGGATTGTACAGCCTTGCCCCACTGGCAGCTCGCTCTCTCTGCTCCTTGTTTGCTGGTGTTGATGAGCTCTCGGCTACCTGCTCCTGTCGCCATGCCTGTCTCTCGCTGCCATGCCTTTCCATTATGATGGCTCTTAGCCCTCTGGAACTATAACCCCAAATAAACTGTTCCAAGGTGTTGTATCGCAGCAACAGAACTGTAGCTAACACGGGCCCTCTGTGAGAGCAGCAAGTGCTTTTAGCTATTACGTCGTCGTATCCCCAGTCCCTGGGCATGTCTTATGAATGGAATCACACTCTCCCCAAGGGCATCCGTGTGGTAGCAGGCATCAATACTTCATCCCTTTGTGTTCCCAAGTGATATTTAATTATGAGGACATTTTGTTCATCAAACTATCATTTCATCACCCTTGAATCATTTCCACTTTCCGGCTATGAGAAATAATGCTGTTGACAATATTCACTTTCAGGTTTTTGAGTGGCTACACATTTTCTTCTCTCAGACACCTACCTAAGAGTGGTACTCATGGATCATATGGTAACACAGTGTTTAAGGTCTTATAGAGCTGCCATGGTGTTTTCTGGAGCGGTTGTGCCACCTGGAGAGGCAGCAGGTCATAAGGTGTGGTGCGGTTTTTG
Organism: Neodon shergylaensis; assembly: GCA_025134845.1. NCBI lineage: Eukaryota > Metazoa > Chordata > Mammalia > Rodentia > Cricetidae > Neodon > Neodon shergylaensis. The sequence continues at coordinate 40,019,501 of JABTXL010007139.1, forward strand.
GTTTGCTAGAGGCTGAATGGTGAGCACTCCCCATCCTTGTCACCGTTCTTATTTAAATCTGTGTGTGTGCATGCATTCTTGCATCCTTGACTGAATTCCAGGCCAGTGGGAGACTCTGTCTCAAAACATAAGAGACTGAGGTGGGCAGAGCCTCAGATTAGCCTCTGGCCTCCGTAAACATGGCAGAGGCATCACCCACATACATGTGCACCCCACATGTACACACACACACATGCACACTGCTGATCAAGGAGCCCAGAGATCTGCTCATCTCCCTGTCCCTAGGGCTGGAGTTGCAAGCTGTGTCCCCCACTCGCTGCTCTTCTCTGTGAGTGCTGGAAATCATACTGAACTCGGGTCTTCATGCTTGCAAGGCAAACGCTTTACCAAGTGTGAGTTATTTCCCCAGACCTACCTTTGCTTTTTGTCTGCTACCGTTGAGTTTATTCTTATGAGCACATAGTTCAGACCACCTCTAGGCAGCTAATGCAGTGCCAGGCATGGTGGCACACACCTTAGACCCCCTTAATCCCAGTATTAGGGAGGCAGAGGCAGAAGCATCTCTGAGCTTGGGGCCAGCCTGATCCACACAATGAATCTCAGGACTGTCAGGACTACATAGTGTGACCCTATTTCAAGCAACAACAATACCAACAGCCCCCACGTGATTTGCCTTTATGCTATATTTTTTAGTTTAATGACAAGGAAGAAAGTCTGTCTATGTTCAGCACACATGTAAAATTCTGAATTTTTCCTGCCTACAGATGATCTAGTCTGACTGAAGAACCCACAGAAAGGAGAATTAATTGCACATACAGTTCTAGAGGCATAGATAGAGAGATCTTTGGGCCTGGAAAATCTGTCTGCTCAAAATAAGATTACCAGTCAGCTTCGGAAAGGAGTTAGGGCTCCCTAGAAGGCAGGCACCACCCTAAACTTCACTGCTTTGCTTCTCTGTGCCTCCCCCAACATCCCTGTGACCCTGGGGAGAGAGGATGTTTTTCCAGAGGGGCCTCAGCCATAAGTCAGTGAGCACCTCAGGGTCACCCAGAACGCTAGACACTTCCCCACAGTGTGGGAAGGGGAAGGAGCCACCTATCTGGGCTCCAAGCTTCCAATCTGTTTCCTTTAAAACCAGCCAAGTTTGTACTCTATGGGAGCCTCTTAAAGACAGTGGGATTTATCCCATTGAAATTGACTCTGTAAATGCAAAACATTGAGAAAATACGACGAATCGGTATTTGATATTCCTATATTTCAATATTCCTTTGATATTCCAATATGAAATTTAAACTGCTGGGGTTTTATGCATTCTTTGTTTTTCCTTTGATTCAGCTCAACTCCCTGCTTTGAGTAGGTCTGCTTTAATCACCCGACCATGTACGTGCGTCTTGCCGGAGGAGGGGTTGGGTATAGCCATCTGGGCCCAGAAAATGACTGCCTACATCTTCCTGCTGGGACCCGTCCGAGGCACCGGCAGGCCCACAGGGAGGGGCAGACCCCCCTGGCCTGGCTCCAAAGCAGCCAGTGGAGCCTCTACCTTACATTTAAAGATATAACAGAAGAGCCTGCAGGTGCCAGGGCTGGGGACTAGTTCCTAGGACATCTGATGAACAGTTGAGCTGGACCGTACAGCACGCCGGCTGCCAGATTCAAAACTGGACAGACAGAGAGACACCAAAGGGAATCTGCCACTGCTAGGCAGCCTTAGAGCCTCCATAGAAGCCCAACCTCCACAACCACGGTGACAATGATGTCACAAGTGTGATGACCACAGCTGCGAAGGTCCGCATCCGTGAGACACTAACCATATGTCTGGCGTGGCGCTGCACCCCTTAGAGGGACTTTCTTGTTTGCCCTCACAATTGTCATTCTTGCATGTCCCCAAAAACTGTTGGGCTTGGGACTTGGCACTTACAGTTGGACTGGCCCAGGAGGAACGACAGGCATTGAGGAGAGACACAGGGAAGGCTGGAGGAGGACAGACGGTGCCAAGGGCCAACTTGCCTCTGCAGGCAGCTGGCTGGCCTTGGGCAAGGCCCTCGGTCAGGATTTTTACAGACACACTTTCAGCAGTTGATTTGGTTACTTTGCTGAAAGTAGGCCCCTCCCCCAGGACAGCTCATACCCAGTGACTGAGTAAGATGGAGGTGTAAGGGGCCAGCCTTTCGGACCCATGCAGCGTGTCTCAAAAGCCTGCCCACCTAGCACAAGCGACCAGGATGCCAGACGAGGGTGACGCCTGAGATTTCCGGTGGAGCTCTCTCTCTGCCAGTGAACATTCTGGACACAAAACTCTCTTTCGGTCTAGTCAATAGTTCATAGCAGCAGTAAGAGGGTGGGAGTGAGACTACAGGCAAGACTCCCCATGCCTGACTACGAATAATTTTATTAACCCCACTTTCTGTAGGGTCAGGGGAAAGACTAGAAGGCATCAGGCAAGGAACACACACAAACTTCACTCAGCAAGTACCTGCTTACCATGAACCTGTGTCCTCTGCCACAGTGCCACCCGGGGAGGGTACAGATATAAATAACTACACAGTCTCTGTCCCCAAGAGAGCAATGCCAGATGTAAGCTGCCACACTCCTGGCCCTGCATGGTAGCTGTTGCCAAGACGTAAACAGAACAAGGAGAACAGGATTGTCTGACCCAGCCAAATGGCTAGAAAAGCTTCCTCAAAGGGGTGACATCTGCTTGGGGTGTCATTTGCTGCGTATCAATGTGTGTATATAAAAGTCAGTCTAGCGTGTTAATAAAAAAATTATAAAGTATCTGCCAGCAGAGGGACTAACTGGATTTCTCCAGGCCTCTCAGTATCTTCCCAGCCTCAGACCACGGCAAACCCATAGGCCATGGCAAACCCGCAGGCCATGGTTTGAAGAACCAAGCCACCCAGGTGGATTTTTTTTTGTATGTGCATATGTATGTCACTGTGTGTGCATCTGGAAACCAAAGGTTGACATCAGACAGCTTCCTCAATCACTCCCCACCTTGGTTTTTGAGGCAGAATCTCTCACTGAACCTAGAGCTCACCGTTTGGTTAGCAGATCAGTAAGCCTTGCGGATCGCCTTGTCTCTCTGCTTTTATGATTCTAGAATTATAGGTTCATGATGCCAATCCTGGATTTTCACATGGGTGCCTAGGATCCCAACTCAGGTCTTTTCCTGTGCACAGAAAGCTCTTGACTGACTGCACCACCTCCTAGACCCAAGGCAGACATGTTTCTAAGCCTAAAGGAACACCATGCTTCATTGGCCTAGCAGTCCTAAGTTCCACTAAGGGTCAGGAGAGAAGGAAGCCCCGTTTTCCAAAAGTAAAGGCACCAGGGTTCCCCTAAAAGGCCAGCACAACTGCACAGGCCTCTCCTGTGGCCAATAGAACAGGTGAGTGTTGGTCCTCACAGTTATTCCGCAAGCATTGAACCACTGAGCCATCTCCTTACCACCTCGTGTTGATGTTTTGATTCTCTGACTCGCACATGCTTCCGTCTTGATGGAAATGGGGACGCAACTCCACCACTGACCTACACAACCACAGCCCGTGAAACTTAACAGCCTCTGCAATGAATCCTTTTCAAAATTCTTTCGGTTGACTCTACCCATATTCACCAGAGACACTACTACACACGGAAGCTGTGTCCTCATTAACTATATTTCTTAAAGATGTGAGAGTCAAAATCACTCCTCGGTCCGGGAGCTCCAGAGCAGAAGGTATGCCCACAGACATTCAAACACCCATCTTGTTATACGGCTCCATCACTGCTTGGACACAAGGTGTGTTGCCAACAAAGCTCCGAAAGCCACATTTTCCCTAAAGAATTAGATTCAATAGCAAACTTTAAATATTTAATAAACCATGTTGTAAACAGATGTGCTGTCGTCTGGGCTTTGCTATTCTTAGCACAAGCCAAAGGTATTTTGTAGAATTCTTAAGGGGCCTGGGATTTTAGAATGGCAAATGAGCATTGGCTCCAACTGTGAGCATGTGAGGGTGTTGCACAGCCAGGTGTGAGGCTAGTGTAAGTGTATAAGTGTGGAGAAGAAGGGGTCCTGCATTCACACCTACCGAGGAAGTCAGCCTGTCGGTTGCTTTGAAGCCAAGCACTCAATTATGACAGTCCTTGCTGGAGTCTCCTTCTGCTAGAAGCCTGTTTGAGCTACACTGAAAATCCACTGGTTGGCAGTGATCTCAGCACATCCTCTGGATACCTTCTGGAAGTTTCCATACCAACATCCTCGGAGCCACCTATACTTGCATGTTACAGAGACAGCTTCTTTCCATGACCCTCATGAGATGACCTCTGTGGGCTTTAAAGATGCTTCTGGAACTACCTCCTCTCAGCATTCACAGAAGAGAAGAGTGGGGGTTCGGCTCTGGCCTGGAAGTGAACTAAAGGAATGTTGTCACCGGTTCCATGAATGCTGTCACTGGTTCCATGAAAGAACGCTGTCACCGGTTCTATGAACACTACAACCGGTTCCATGAACGCGGCCACCAGTTCTATGAACGCTATCACCGGTTTGATCTATGCAGGTCACTAAGAAACCCTGCACAGGCCCCCAGAGTGTTTTGCTTTACAACATGTGTGTGCTCACCTGAGTAGCAACGCTGACTCCCCTCAGGAACTCTCCCTTTGCCAGTTTGGCTGTTTGGAACAAGCCTAGGATTTGGAGACAAAGGAGACAGGAAGCTTACTCAACATGGAGTTGCCACAAAACCATCTGACAAGCACAATACTGCCCAAACACAACAAAGGGAGGTGCACTTGCATGTAGGTATGTGAGGGATCCATCAGGAGGCCAAGAACTCCCACTATTTGAGGTCTGTGAGCTGGGAAAGAGCCGTGATGTCATTAAGTCCCTGACCAATGGCCTGGCAGGTAACATATGCCATAGAAGATGAAGGCCTGAGAATTTAGGACTCCACCACTTAAGGTCACAAAAAGGCAAATATCTCATCTATGAGTGGGAGGGGAGGAAGGAAAGAAGAGAGAAGGGCGGGGGAAGCGGGAGAGAGCGAGAAAGATAGCCTTTTCTCTCCCATCAGACCTTCTGTCTGGTCCCTCAGTGGACTGGATGAGGGCAGATTTTCCTTCCCTTTCATTGCACATGACAAGCTTCCAATGACATCCTCCCGAAGGAAGACTCACCCAAAAGGGATACTGTGGCAGATACCTGGGTATCCCTGAGCCCAACCAAACTGTAACTCAGAGGGAGACTATTGATCCCTTTCCCCTTTGGAGCTGCTGTCTCTGGAGATGCAGGCGTGGGGAGAGAGGTGTTTCTCTGAATAGGCACAGCTGCGTCCTTGAGCCCTTGGCTCTGCAGACAGCCACCCAGGCTACAGTGTGAGCCGTCCTACCTGTTTATTGAGGGGACGTTGAATGGCATGAGAGTTCATACACTAGCTCCACTTGCTGCCTCCCCCCTGTGGTCTAAATGAGAGGGACCCCCATAGGCTCATGATGTGAGTGCCTTGTCACTGACTGGTGGACTGTTTGGGAAGGGTTAGGAGGTGTGACCTTGCTGGAGTAGGTGTGACCTTGTTGGAGGAAGTGTGTCACTGTGGGGGTGGGCTTTGAGATCTCCTTTGCTCAAGTTTTACTCAGTGTAACATTCAGACCACTTCCTGTTGTCCCCAGGTCAAGATGCAGGACTCTCAGCTCCTTCTCCAGCACTGGGTCTGCCTGCGCACCACCATGTCACACCATGATGACAATGGACTAAATCTCTGAAAATGTAAGCTACTCCATTCAATGTTTTCTAGTTATAAAAGATGCCATGACCATGGTGCCTCTTCACAGCAATAGGAACACTAAGATAATTACCATGTTGTCATCTGCGCTTCCATTAATGCACACCACACACACGCATCACCTCCACCCACTCTCTAACACATTCTGGGAGCAGAGTCAGGCTTATCAAGCAAAGATCAACAGCTTCTACTCTCAAGAGCCCACGCTGAGTGTTAAAACTTTATTCAGAAGACAGCCTGGCCAAAACCAGCTTGAGCACGGGAGACTCATCATTGACTTCTCTCTAGTCAACGAGGACCTGTGTCCTCAGGCCTCTCAAGTGTTTACAAGGCAGAGGGAGAAAAATCAAACATTCCTGGGAAGAATTTTGTCTCAGACCAGGGCAGGGGTCCAGAGCCCTTGCCCCGCTCCGGGGTGATTTTAATATGCACTTGTGGGCACCTCTCATGGGAAGGCATGCATGAGGACAATGGAAGAGCACCGAACTGAGAGGTAGGGGACACTGGGGACACTGAGGGACCACCCCTTTGTGCTTACACTTTGTCCTTCTTCCAGTAGCCCGAGGCCTGTTCCTCCCATATGACTGTGACACAGATGAGAACGGTTAGTCAACCAATAGACAATCAATTTACCCTGTCTGGCTCAAAACCATAAAGGACTATGAAACATAAAAAGCCCCATACAGGACTGAGGGCATTATACAGTTGGTAAAACGCCAACATAGTAGCCTGGGTTTGTTCCCCAGCACCACATAAACGTGATACATACCTGTAATCCTACCACTTAGGAGATGGGGACAAGATGTTCAAGGTCAGGGCTGGAGAGACGTCTCAGTGGTTAAGAGGGGATACTGCTCCTACAGAGGACCCACGTTCTATCCTCAGCACCCATTCACATAGGATGGCTTAATTACCTGTAACTCCAGCTCCAGGGGAATCCAGCTCGGACCTCTGTGAGCATCTGCACCCATACCCATCTACACACCCCTGTACACATAATTGAAAACATAAAACAAAATCTTTTTTTTTTAGTTCAAGGTCATTCTTTGCTACATAGCAAACTTGGGTTTCCTGAGACCTTGTCTCAGGAAGAAAGGAAGGGAGGGAGGGAGGGAGGAAGGGAGGGAGGGAACAGGGATGAAGAAGACCTAAAGTGCTGGGGATGTAACTTATTTGATAGAGTATTTGTCTAGCATGCAGGAAGCCCTGAGTTTAATCTCTAGTGTGGCATAAGCCGGGTGTAGCAGCAGATGCCCGCAATTTCAGCGGTTTGGAAGTAGAGGCAGGAAGACAAGAGCTCAAGTATCTTTAGCTGCATCATGAGTTTGAGGCTAGTCTGACCTACCCAAGACCTTGACTCAAAAAAGGATGACACAGAGTTTAATGGACAGAGGAGCAGACAGGATAGGCTGGCAGACAGTGGTCAAGCTAAACAGGACACTCTGCTCTTAGGGACAAAAGAGCAGGCCAGGACAAGCTAAGCACTGTTTCCATTCTACCAAGGGCCACAAAATGGAAAACAGATAAAATGGGCTTCCCTGGGTGAGGGAGGGGGCACCTAGGGGTGCCCTCTGGCATACTGTGTTAGTTAGGCTTTCTACTGCTGTGATCAAACATCATGACCAAAAGCAACCTGGGGGAAAAAAGATTTGTTCCATCTCACAGAGTGTAGTCCATGATCCAGGGAAGTCAAGGCAGGGACTTGAAGGCAGGAACTGCTGCAGACAAAGGACAGCAAGGAACACTGTTTACAGGCTTGTTCCCTGCTTATTCAGCCTGCTTTCTTTTAGTGCCAGGACGGGCACTATCCACAGCGATCTGGGCTCACCTACATCAATCATCAATCAATCAATCAAAAAAAAAAACCTCACAGGTTTGCCCATAGGCCAATCTGGTGAGGACAACTTCTCAGTTGAGGTTTCTCCTTCCAAAATGACTTTGGCTTATGTTGATAAGACACAAGCAAATATGCACACATGCACGCACGCGCACACACACACACAAGTACATGCACGCACACACACACGCACACACCCTCGGTACTTTTTCCCTGCAGCCGCTGTGAGGTACCATGTTCTGCATTCTGGAGCTCTCTGAGCCTCTCTCCAGGCCCCATGCGCTAGTCTGGAATCCCCTGGGTGGCAACTCCGTCTTCTGCAGGTCAGTAGCAAACCCAGCCAGAACAGAAGGAGTCCTATGTTGGCTTGGAGGATGTCCCTGTGTTTCCAGGACATGCTGCGATGCACCAGATGCTGTCCCATGGCATTCCCATCCCCACCTCCTTCCAGGGTTAATTTCCTGAAACTGCAAAGTCCCCATAGTACAGGAGGCACAGAACCAGTGTCATCCCATCTAATCTCCAGCCCATAGCACGGACCCTGTGGTCACCACAAGTCACAGACTACACGAAGAGTGACAGCTCATGATTCAGGCTCCACAAGACCCTGTCACCCTACCACACAGCCTCCACCTTCAGTAAGGTGTCCAAGGGCTATCCTTGGGGAAAGTAAGGGCCTGTCCGGTGTGTTCACAACCAGAGATCTGAGACCATGAGGGACCCCTAGCAAACAGCTGCCCATACTTTTAAAGCGTTTGCGTGATGGTGAGGTCATAGTCACTTCAGATATACAGCACAACTGACTCAAGAACCATGCAGACAAGACCTGAGAAGGAGGCTCCATCCACCCTGAGCCCCAGCACTTAGGGACTGCACCTCTAGCAAGTCCCCCTACCTTTGCTATGTGCCACCCACCTGCTTCTTGATACCCCCTAAACCTCTAAAAACCCAGTACTACTCACACACACCCAGCAATGTTGACCTCCCAGTGAAAGACATGGAGAGAACGGGGTGGGGGTGGGGAGTGGTCTTCTCTGTGCACATAGAGTGACCAACATGACATCTTTGCATGTCAGGACTAGCTTTGTCACAGAGACCCGATCTGATGCATGGGGATGCCTCTGAGTTTAGTACCATCACCTCCAAGACCTTGTGAGGAAGTCATGTACTAACATATAATAAAGAGCCTCCATCTAGTTCGGAAGCCTGATCAGCCAAGAGAGGCCACTGAGGACCCTAAAACCTTCAGACGCATTCTGTCTGGCATGCTCAGCCTCGTTCATAGTGACTCGATCCATCACAGCCAAGAGTTCTGTTTGTCGGAAGCCAGCACAGTCGGATCCCCTCCATATAAAATGTCATCTGAAAAATTTAATGGCAGTTTCTGGAGTCGGGAGGGGCACAAGGAAGCCATGCTGACAAGCACACACTGATGGAGGAATGTGTCTTGACTTCAGAAACAGAGAAAGGGAGCAAGAGAAGAGAAAAACCAGCCGTCTAGAAGAAAGAAAATATCGAGGTCTCCGCCCTGCAGACCTGCAAAGCGTTCATTTCCACATCCTTGCCTGGAGACATGCTTTCTAAAGCTTCAAAGATGGGCGTGCAGCATGCCCACAAGCTCTAAAAAGGTAAAGACGCATGTGCGTGGCCACAGCCGCCTTCTCAGCATGAGCCACCCACCTCTCTGCTGTGTGCAAATCGCATCCCTGGTAACACTCCCCATGTCCTGAAAGAGCACCCCACAAGCCCCGGCCCTGCCTACCTGTTCACTCTAAAGGGGGTTCAAGGAAAGGGGAGAGACACTAACACACCTACACAGAGCACCCACCTTGTGCCCCATGGTTTGCCACATATGGTGTGGAGAGAGCTACATGAGGTCCCGCCCTTTCCTCATTATGAGAGAAGATGATTGAAGATGACTAGAGCACCCTGCTAGTCTGTGAGAGAGCTACATGTATGATGTATGTAGACGCTTGCGACTGTGACCGTACTCCATACTCCACCGACAAAGACACCAGGGTCAGGTGATGCTAAGGGCTAGGTGTGGTCTGAATTAAGCCCCTCTCCCCAGAGCCTGTCCCTGCTCTCTGTCTCAGTACCCCTTTCCTCTGCAACTCATGGATCACACAGATGCACGGCAGATCACACAGCAACTCCAAGACGGGCCAGCCCCTTCCAGAAACAGTCCAGCCTGGCATTCTTCACTCAAGTCTGCTCCACCTCCCGCCTGACTACTCTGCCCACAATGCTTCATTTCTCCTGTAAAGACCCTAAACAAGACAATCATAGTTACAGGAGTTTACCGTGACTTCCAGTCATTTTGGTCATCGTAAAGTACAAACCAGAAAATGCACTCACCTGTTTAAAATTCTCCAGTGGCTTCCCGTTGGCTGTGGGCAGAGACTGCTCATTCATTTCCCAGATGCCTACACTCAAATAATCACACAGAAGCTAGATTAATTACAAAACTGCTTGGCCAATAGCTTAGGCATCTTTCTAGCTAGCTCTTACATCTTAAATTAATTCATTTCTTTTCATCTTTGTATTGCCACTAGGCTGTGGCTTACCGGTGCTCATATGTTACTCCTTTGGCAGCTACATGGTGTCTCCTTGACTCCGCCTGCTTTCTCTCTATATCTCTGTTCAGATTTCCCACCTGGCTTTACTCTGATAAGCCATTGGCCCAAACAGCTTTATTCATCAGCCAATAAAAGCAATACATATACAGAAGGACATCCCACATCAATTGGCTTTAAAATAAAAACGTTCCTCCAACAAAGCTACAAATGACACCCTGCCTGGTCTCACTTAGACTGTTAATCAAGAAGTCAATGTGACAGGTGGTGATGGCATGTGCCTTTAATCCCAGCACTTGGGAGGCAGAGGCAGGTGGATCTCAGTGAGTTCAAGGCCAACTTGGTCTGCCAACCAAGTTCCAGGGTAGACAGGACTGTTACAGAGAGAACCCCTGTCTCAAAAAACAAACAAAAAAGAAATCAATGCACTTGCCTTCTGACCATCCCATGCCTCTTTCCAGCCTCAGAACTCTCATAAGAGTGTTCTTGGGCCTGAGATGCTGTCTTAGTTAGGGTTTCTATTATTGTGAAGAGACACCATGACCATAGCACCTCATTATAAATGAGATCATTTAATGGGACTGGCTTACAGTTCAGTGGTTTAGTCCACGGTCAGCATGGCAGGACGCATGGCGGCATTCAGGCAGACATGGTGCTGGAGAGGTAGCTGACAGCTCTACATTCGGATTGGCAGGCAGCAGGAAGAGAAAGCCACACCAGGCCTGGCTTGAGCATCTGTGCCCTAAAGGCTACCCCCTATGAGTCTATCTATGGAGGTCATTTTCATCCAAGCCACCACAGATGCCCTTCTCTTCCACTAGCCAGCTCCTCATCTTGCTCACTTCCCCAGGCAAGACCGCCACAATCGTCCCACTCAATGCTACAGCTGCTTCTGGAGCAACCTCAGGTCTTCATTCTTAAAACCTCCACCAAAAACTAGAATTGTGTCTTTTCCTCTGTCCCCTGGGCCACAGAGGAACAGACACCTGGAACTGGTTGGGGTCCTGTTTTCTTCATTGTCACATTGCTGAGGCTGCACACAGTCTGTGTCACACTGTAAATGTGTGGATTGATGGAGGGAAACGGCCCCAAGTCCTCAGCGGGGGTTTCGCTTGGAAACAGGACAAGGCTGCTGTCCTTTCTTATCACTGTCTTAACCGCTCCCCATGGAATCGAGTGGACCATTTTGATGGAATTTGGATGAAATAAACTAAAAATTCATTCCATAGGCTGACTGATACTACTCATGAATAAAAAAGAACCAATCATTGATCCATACAAGAACTTGGATGGTCACAAAGAAATTTTGCAAAGTGGAAAATGCCCATGCCCAGCACTAACCTGTTGTCTGGGTCCATTGATTTAGCATTCTCAAACCAGTCAAATTACAGGGATGAAAAAAAGGCCAGCGGTCACAGGGATTAGACATGCGGGCGGGGGTAGCTGTGGAAAGGAAGCACGAGGAAGCCCCTTCATCATGGCGGGAGGGTCTGCGTCCTGGCAGCGGTTCTGGGAATCTATACATGGGATAAAATGTCACAGAACTGTACACAAAGATACACCCAAAACGAAACCACATGGAGGCATGTGAGAACGCGTGAAACCCAAGACAGGATGCACCCCAGCTAATTACAGTGTATTGTGAGGGACAATGCTTTGGTTTGAGTGACGCGTCACAGTCACAGAGATGTCACCTCCCCACCCCAGGGGAGACCAAGCCACGGATCCATGGCACCACTTTGTCCTCTTTCTGCAAGTTCTTATGAGTCTATAACCATTTCAAGAGAAAAAAGGGAAAAAGAATCCAGACACCCCTCAGGCTCAGGAACCTTCCCAACCTTCTCAACCTCTGTCCTCGGGCCGCAAGGTGGTTTCTACACCTCCATCTGCCATGCCTTTATATTTCTGCTTCTCATTCAAGATACCAGCAGGTGGCCCAGGGCCATGGGCCAGTGTCACATGCTCCCATAGTCAGAAGGGTCTGGTACATGCAGCAGAGTTGGGGCAGACACACAGGCATTAGGCGCCCACACTCCATCTTGCACCGAAGTTTAAGGGAGGATCTGGTGTATTTCCAATGTAATCTGAGGGGAGGTTTGATTAAACCCCTTCTGGTCGGCTATTAGTCATAACCAGGCCTAGACCCCAACTCTGGGTCTTAGAGAGTCGGTGGAGAAATGGACAGATGGGAGTCCTACCTTGACTGTAGAGCCACCTCAAAGATACAGGGAAAAAAATAGCATTTAATTGAACTGGTTTGTTTTCCATGGCTTGGACGTCCATCACCAGCTATGCCACCGAGCAACAAGGTCCTGGTTTTAGTTAGGAGCAGAAGCATTGCCAGCAATCACCGTATTCCGGCAGAGGATGGATGCTCAGGGAAGCCTGCTTGGCTTTGTGGCTCAGAGATGAGATGGCAAGTCTGGTTTGGGTGGGGTCCAGATTCTGATGGCGGAATCAAAAGAAGAAAATAACTCTCAGCTTGCAGCCGCACAGCAAACTGCAACTGAGCCTCAAGCCCAGCCATGTGGGCGCAGTGGTATCTTAACCCTTAGCAAGACCCTGGGCCTCACTTATCTAGGCAAGCAAATGCTGGCAGAAGTGACCTGTGTTGTGTTTATAACCTTTGCATCACTGGGACTGAATATCTGGAATAAACAGCTTAGGAAGAGGAGGGGAAGGATTTGTTTCAACTCATGGTTTGGGGAGGTCCAGCCTAAGGTTGCTTGCCCCCATCCCCCGCAGGCTAGAGACCAAGCTCTCAACACAGGAGCCCTGTGATTTCAGTAGCTTGGTCTCATACAGAAATACACTGCCCCTGCTGTGGCTCACTGCAAGCCCCGAGGGAAAGCCTCCCCTTCCTACCCCTCGGGTCTCAGAGTTCTCATCTTTGAGCGCCCTGACCTCTGAAGGCCTAAGCTGGTCTCAACATTTTCCTAGCCCAGAGTCTTTCAGCCACGCCCTGCTCACTACACTCACGGAGGTCTCCATCTTACGACAGCTGTCCTGTGTACCCTAGGACATCAAGCATCAGACCTGGCTTCTCACTATGCCTTGAGGAAAAATATCCCTAGAAACATATTTTCTAGATCCAGGACTCAACCGGACACCAACCAAGGAAGAGCAAGAGGCAAGCCCAGGCCTGGGGTAGGAGGTCTCCGCACCTTCCCCTTTATACAGTCTTCTGTGTGGGCACCCACAGTAGGGTCCTGCCCTCTAGGGTGGCTGTCCATCCAGAGCCTGCTTCACCGTTTGGAATTATCTGAAAGCCCCCTTCTCTTTGCCGATTGCATCTAAGGCTGGTAGGAGGATCAGAAGGCAGGAGGAGGGCGATGCCGTCCCACACCTGTCCAGTGGCGTCCTGGATGGGGAGATGGGGACCTGCAGCCTCCCTGCTGAGCGTGCCTGGCTCTGGGCTCAGCACCCTAATGCTGTCTGGTCCTTCACTTGGTCACTTAGGCCCCTGATGGTATGACAGGTGGTTGGATTCCTCCATAACTCCTCAATCCCCTAAAATCCCCTGATCTACTGAAGATGACAGCAGAGACATCAGCCTTTGGTACTGGGGCTTCAGACCATTGGCATAGGAGAACCTTGGGGAATGCTAGTTGGCAATGAACTTGGAGCTTGTGTCAGCGGCTCTTGCTCAGGCACGATTTTCAGTCTTCAGTATGTTTTCTGCCTCCATCCCTTCCTCCTCCCTCCTACCTTCACCTTCCTCCATCTTCCACTTTTTTTCCTTTCTTTCATGACTTTCAGAGAGAGAGGAGTATATGAATTTGTGTGCGAATTCAGGCATGTGGAGGTCAGAGAGCAACCTCATGTGTCGGCTCCCACCTTTCCACCTCATTTGAGGCAGGGTCTCTTCACTACTGACTGTGTCAGACAGGCTTCCCAGCCCTCGTGCTTCCGGAGGCTCTCTGTCTCTGCCTCCCATTTCCCATGGGGGAACCGAGATCACAGACATCTGAGCTACTGCATCTGGCTTGCCTAGGCTCCAGAGATCTGAACTCAGGTCGCCAGGATTACCTAGCAGATGCTCTACTCACTGAACCATCCCCAGCCTGATCCACATTGTTTATCGGCTCTTACGGAGATGTAACTGAATATATTAACCAATACATGAACGCAAGCCAGATGTCTATTGAATATATTCCAACATGTGTGCATGTCACAAGCTGGATGATTTCATTAACAATGTTTTTTTTTCTCAGTAAGCCCTTTTCACTGTGGTATAATTGTTGGGCAATTCTCTGCCATAGTGGTCCCAAACAAAATAGGACCCCTGTTTTGCCCACAGTTTGACATTGGGGTCCCCAGGCTCTTACAGCACTATGTTCCTCAGAATCAATAGACCTTCGGTGTCTGGCCCTCTACAGAATGAGCTTGTTCCTACCCCATCATGTCCCTGATCCCATACCATTGCTGCCCCTCCACTCTTACTTCCGAAGACTTCCAAAGCCTGCGCTTCCTCCTGGCCTTTGCCTCTCCTGTCCCCCGTGCCTAGACCCCCCTTTCCATGTTGGCATGATTGTTCCCCCAACTGCTTTGACTTTTCATCCAAATGTTCACTTGTTCACTGAACACCCCATGGCCACAAAGACACTGACACCCATCCCTCTGCTCCAACTGCTGCCCGTTGGCACAGCACTGAGCTAGTTATCTAGAAACAAAAGCAGGACATCCCTTTAAAGACCCTAAAGGGACTCCCTATATGGGCCCGTGATACCACAGGAGGTCAAGAACGATGCAGCCCACTATGGGAAAATACAGTACAACGTTTAAAAGAGAGGGAATGGGGAAAAACTTGGGGGGGGGGCTGACACAACTCTCAGATATTTCATCTACTCCTCAGAAGCGCCTGCATCGCAGAATTTCTTCCTCCCACTGAAGGTTTGGAAAAGCCCAAGTTTAAGTCCCAGAATGGGTTAGATGCACAGCCAGGGTCTGACCTATCCCAAAACCCATAACTAGAGACTCTTGTACAAGTCAGAGACCCAAACACTCTGGGGATTGTGACACCTCTCCCCAGCCCACTCAGGGACCCCTAAAGTCAGGGTGTTAGGAGCATTGAAAGGACCTAGGCGGCAGGCCATGCTACTCTGGGGCTACAGGCAAGGTTTACCCCTGCCAACAGAAGCCCAAGGCCCTGCCCTACCCATTCCCAACCTTCCAAGCTGTCTGCTCCCATCAGGATAGGGCTTCTGACGTACAAAACCCAGGCCCTGCCTAGGGCCGGTTTCGGGTTTCTCCAGCACAGTAAATCGGCGTGTTTTTATTTCTCCATCTGTAAACATCTCTCCATCTAATACGCTAACTGCTGTTCATACTGGGCTATAAAAACAGAGGTCAGAACACAATACGATTATAGTCTTACTTCAATACATCCAACCCGTAATAAAATAAAATCTTACAAACGATCCCGAGGACCCGTTTAGGGGTTCTTTAAGAATTAATGTCTGTCATATGTAAGGGTTCTATTTGGGCATAATATTTTCCACAGCTGTCAAGAGCTATTTAAAAGGCAATATCCTTTTGCTGGCACTCGAGTTCGACTCTGTTTATGCCGTGGGGAGGGTTGTTAATTCTGCGATGTCTGACTCAGAGAGGTGTTTGATTACAGGAGGCCACCACCAACAGGGTGACATATGACATGGCTGGTGCAAGGTTGGGAGCAGGCCCCTGTGACCATTGAAGTGTGCCTATAGGGACTGAAATGGACACCAGGAGTGGGGGGAGGTTCTCTGGTGTCTAAGCCAGTGGGGTGATAGCAAGGAGAACTGTGACCTCAAATGAATGGGATTGACCCAGCCATCCATGGGGTGATGGCTATGAAAATTCACTCTCCAAATGAAGGTCAGTTCCCCAATTAGGGTGTAGAGAATACACCTTATGTCTTACCAGGCATTGTTGTGTTACCCACCCACCCCCACCCCGGTGTTTGTATGCTGAGGTCTTAACTCGCAAACAATCATACTACAACTGCATTTAAAGAGGTTGTCAAAGTAAAGTGATTAGGGTAGTGTTAATACGGTGAGATTGGTATCCTTTGTAAGAAGAGGCTAG
>JABTXL010007139.1:40035748-40060446 GCA_025134845.1 Neodon shergylaensis
ACCCTGTAGCATGGTGTCTTCCAGTCTCTGTATTCAGACATGTCCTCTCTCTGTATTCTGACCCTGTAGCATGGTGTCTTCCAGTCTCTGTATTCAGACATGTCCTCTCTCTGTATTCTGACCCTCGCCCCCTCTTTATCCCTCCACAGACAAGTTCCTCCCCAACCGCACAGTCCCACTCACACCCAGCTCCTAGCCCTGCAAGTTCCTTCTGTCCTGTGCCCCAGTGGCATGGGTTCTGCCTGGGCTTATTGTTGTCTGACATCGATTTATTTGCCGTTTGCCTTGTTGTCTCCTCTACAAGATGGTACAGGGAGGGACAGATGAACAGACAGGTGTGCACTTTGATTCATCAGTGGATGCAGATGAAACTGAGAAGTCACAGAGTGGTTACTGAGCCAGGAAGGAGACTCCAGAGTCTGAGCTCTGGGCCCCACATATCCAGTTGAAGGTCCTTCAGAACTCTGCCTGCTGCACTTGCCCTCAGATTAAAGGGATAAGCTTGCTCTGGTTCTATAGGAGTTCCTTGAGCGGGCCACAGACTGTATCTCCTTCTGAATTCCAGAATTGTGCTAAAAAAAAAAAAGATAAAGATTGAGCTATCAATACATGCTTGAGAATTAGAATGAAGAATGAAGAAAGGCATAGGTCGGGTAGATTGAGGAAATAGGATGGATAGAGCATGGATGGATGGGTTTGTGTGTGTGCACACACACGGGCACACGTATGTATCTATATGTGCATGCTTGTGCACTTGGAGGTGTCTGCTTGTATGCATGAATATACATAGAGTTTATTGTGTGAAATAGACACCCAGTGCAAGACACACACTGCAAATGGCCTCTCGGGCTAGAAACCCAGAAAAGGCTGGTGTTGTAGTCTAAGACCTTCTCTGCACAATTCCCTCTGTTCAAGGGCCGGAGGGCGAGGGCAGTTTTCATTCTATTGAGCCTTCATCTGGTTAGATGACGCCTACCCACATTTGCCGAGAGTCCATCCACTCTTTGCGTAAAATGCTTTTCATAAAAACGCTCTCTCAGAAACATCAAGAATATTGGGTTTGTTGGCCATGCTACCTCTCTCCAGCAGGTAGAAGGGAAGGAAATATTAAGCAAGTCACCTCATACGTCTGAACCATGGATGGGATGGAGCAATGTCCCCACAGCTCTACAGAGGGGCTGGCCTGCAGAGATGCTCAGGAAATATAATTCCACATCATCAGCTGTGTGGAAGTCCTAGAGACACTCGAAGAGGCCTGCCCTGGCCCCACTCCATCTCTTAGTCTCTAGTCCTCTGTGTACCTAGCGCAGACCTGGACATTGTTGGGACTTCAGTTGCTCCCCTGGTCCCCTCCTTGGGGACATGTCAGCTTCTGCCTCCCTCTCCACAAACTGTACACAGTAAGCATCTTATCTGTGCATGTTATTGTGACTGATGTGTGTTTCCAGGGTGGAAACATGCACACATCCCCCAGAAGTTGTCCGTTGTGGGGTTGCACAGACCACGGAAGCATTTTGCTTGTGAGAACATTTTTGTGTGAATTTCAGACCCACAAAGACATTTTCACAGGAAAAGTAGGAGTCTGGCCTGGGGCTGCCCAGTTTCAATGACTTGTTTAGCTGCTCAGGAAAATAAATACAAATGAATTTGTGGAGACCAAGAGATGAATTCCAAGCAAACAAATGCGGTGGTCAGCAGTCCACTTGCCAGGGTGGCAGAGTCTCAAACCAAACAACCCAGACTAATGTGATTACCCTACAGCTTGGGATGAACAGGGCCTTCTTCACAGAAGGCGACAAGGCCCTCGAGCAGGAAAAGAACCTGCCTAAGGTCACACGACAAGATTTGGTAGTTTTTCTTAGCTATCTGATACTAATAAAGCACACACTAATAAATAATAAATAAAGCCCACTAATAAATAACAAAGCACACACTAATAAAGGTTTTTAAAAGATAAGATTTTTTATGTGTATTTTTAATGTTTTACCTGTTACAGGTATATGTGTACCTCATGTGTGCTGGTGCTGATGGAGGCCAGAAAAGGTGTCTGATCCCTTTCGGAAATGACTTACAGATTGTTGTAAGCCTCCATGTAGGAACTGGGAACCGAACTTGGGTCTTCTGCAAGAGCAACCTGTGCTCTTAACTCCTGAGTCATCTCTCCAGCCCACATACTGATTCTTTAAGAAACACAGTCCCTACAACTTTCTAGGGGATTCTCTCTGTTGATCTGATAGTGTTTATTGTCGACTTTTCAGGATCTAGACTCACCTAAGAGAAACACCTCTGGCCATACCTGTGAGGGGCCAGCTAGGCTGGGTTAGCCTCTGGTCAAAGCCTGTGAAGGATATCATGATTACACTCATGAAGGGAGGCTGATCATGTCCTAGCAGGAGACTCTGGACTGCTCATATAGCGAAAGTAAGCCAGGCATCAGCAGGCATCCCCCACTCTTTGCCTTCTGAGTGTGATGTGACCCAGGGGGACAAGAAACCGAGACAGCTGAGAGTGCTTCTGCCCAGGTCTGCTCGCCACCATGTCAGGCTTTGCCACCATGGGCATGCCATGGCCTCCATAGTCTGCTGGAGTGGGACGCTATGGACTCCAACAGGAACCAGGCACCCTCTGTCACCCTGACTGGACCTCACAGACCACAGAGAGTGAAGGACAACAGGCAGGAAGGTGTCATCTGGGCAGCTCCATTATTGTCATGTACAAGAATAAACAAGATCCCTGAGGCGAAAGAACAGAAGTGGTTGCCCTTGGGTAGAAGGCGCTGGGGAGGTATTTTCCAGGTCTCACCCCCAGTTATACTGCCCAGCCCTATACCAGTCTTTCTCACACTGTCCGTGCCCTCATCAGGGCTTTGTCTCCATGGTCCCTTTGCCTGCATCCTTCCCACTCTGACCACCTGGCTAATGGCTCTCTTGTCCATGAGATGCCCCTCTTCCAGGAAAGTATCTCTATGAGGAAGGTAATAGACTTTTTCTTTTGGGCCACCAACCAGCTTCCATATCACGATAAGAGACTTAGTATTAGTTATGAATGCTTGACCTTATCTTAGGCTTATTTCTTGCTAGCTCTCATAACTTAACCTGTTTCTCTTGAGTTACATTTTGCCTTGGGACATTTTACCTTTCTTTCCTTCTGTATATCTTCCGTTCACTGCTTCCCATTTCTGGCTGGCATGGTTTTTGACCCCACATGTATCCCCCTCTTTCTCCCTCATTCTCTTCAAGAGAGTAGACGTAAGCCAAGACTCCTATGGGTCTAGGCATGAGTCTGGGACCTCCAAGGAACTAGGCCTGAGCCAGGACCCCTGAAAGTATGGGTGTGAATCTGGGACCTCCGAGAGAGTAGGCATGAACCAGAGATCTCTGTGGGTCCAGGCATGAGTCTGGGACCTCAGAGGGAGTAGGCTTGAGCCAGGACCTCTGCAGGTCCAGGTGCACCCGAGTCTGGGACCTCCGAGGGAGAAGATCAGAGCCAGAGACCCTTGCAGAACCAACCCCAAGCCAGGGACCTCTGCAGGAATGGATCTAGACCAGGGACATTTACAGAAACAGGTCTGAGCCTACAACCTAGACCAGATCAGGCTTGAGACAACAAACTTCATGGGAGTGGAGCAAAACCTGGGAGAGCTGAGCGATCTCCAGGAACATGGAGTGAGCAACAGGGTAACTAGAACCATGGCACTGACTTATCATGAGGAACAACCATCTGAGCCTTGGATCCACTGATACCTAGAAGATCAATCACCAGAGTCACAGACAGCCCCAACCACAACAATTAGAAGAAAAGATGAATAGACAAGGTAAGAACACATGCAACACCACAAAGAGCAACACCAGTAAAATCTAGAGGCCCTACAACAGCAAGACTTGAACAACAAAATATAGATGAAGCAGAAGAAAATGACCTAAAAAATAACTTCAGGAGAATGTTTCAGACTTTTAAAGAGGAAATGAGAAATTCCCTCAAAGAAATGGAGAAAAAGACAAACAAAAAATTGGAAGACATTAGCAAATTCCTTAAAGAAAACCAAGAAAAAGCAATCAAATATATGAAAGAAACTATTCAAGACTTGAAAACTGAAATAGAGACAATAAAGAAAACACAAGCTGAGGGAATTATAGAAACAGAAATCATGAGAAAAACATCAGGAACAATAAACGCAAGCATGAACAGCAAAATACAAGATATGGAAGAGAGACTGAAAATACAATAGAGGAAATAGACTTGTCAATCAAAGAAAACATTAAATCTAACAAAAGCTTAATACAAAACATCCAGGAAATATGGGATATCATGAAAAGACCAAGCCTAAGAATAATAGATATAGAAGAAGGAGAAGAAGTTCAACTCAAAAGCACATATAATATATTTAACAAAATCATAGGAGAAAACTTTCCCAATCTAAAGAAAGATATGCCTATGAAGATACAAGAAGTGTACAGAGCACCAAATAGACTGGATCAGCCTGACTTCTCATTGGAGACAATGAAAGCCCGAAGGTCGTGGTCAAGTGTTATACAGACATTAAGAGACCATGGATGCCAGCCCACACTACTATACCCAGCAAAACTTTCAATAACCACAGAAGGACAAAACAAGATATTCCATGATAAAACCAGATTTAACCAATACCTAGCCACAAACCCAGCCCTACACAAAGTATTAGAAGGAAAAATCCAACCCAAGGAAGTTGGCTACATCAACAAAAACACAGACAACTGATGATCTCACAGCAGCAATTCCCAAAAAGGGAAAAACACACAAAGTCACATCACCAACAACAAACCCTAAATTAACAGGAGATAGGAATTACTGGTCATTAATATCCCTTAATAGAAATGGAATCAACTCACCTATAAAAAGACACAGGCTAACAGATTGGATATGAAAACAGAACCCATCCTTCTTCTGGATACAAGAAACACACCTCAAACTCAAAGACCAACATTGCCTCAGAGTAAAGGGTTGAAAAAATTTTTTCCAATCAAATGGACCTAAGAAACAAGCTTGTGTAGCTATCCTAATACCTAACAAAATTGATTTCAAACTAAAATCAATTAAAAGAGACAAAGAAGGATATTTCATATTAGTCACAGGAAAAGTCCATCAGGAGGAAATCCCAATATTGATCATCTATGCCCCAAATACAAGGCCACCCTCATATGTAAAAGAAACATTTCTAAAGCTTAAATCAGACATTAAACCCCACACACGAATAGTGGGAGACTTCAACACTCCACTCTCACCACTGGACAGGTCAGTCAGACAGAAAATTAACAGAGAAATAAGGGAACTTACCAATGTTATGACTCAAATGGACTTAACAGACATCTATAGAATATTCCATCCAAACATAAAAGAATATACCTTCTTCTCAGCACCTCATAGAACCTTCTCAAAAATTGACCACATACTCGGTAACAAAACAAACCTTAACAGATACAAAAAACTGGAATAACCCCATGTATCTTATCAGATCACCATGGCTTAAAACTAGAATTCAACAGCAACACTAATCCCAGAAAGCTCACAAACAAATGGAAATTAAAACAATGCTTACCTGAATCACCAATGGGTCAAGGAAGAAATAAAGGGAGAAATTAAAGACTTCCTAAAATTCAATGAAAATAACCACACAACATACCCAAATTTATGGGACACAATGAAAGCAATGTTAAGAGAAAAGTTCATAGCACTAAATGCCTACATAAAGAAGCTGGAAAAGTCCCACACTAGTGAATTAACAGAACATTTGAAAAACTTTAGAACAAAAAGAAGCAAACTCACCCAAGAGAATTAGATGACAGGAAATAATCAAATTTAGAGCCGAAATCAACAAAATAGAAACAAAGAAAACAATACAAAGAATCAATGTGACAAAGAGTTGGTTATTCGAGAAAATCAACAAAATAGATAAACCTTTATCCAAACTCACCAAAAGGCGGAGAGAGAATATCCAAATTAACAAAATCAGAAATGAAAAGGTGGATATAACAACAGACACAGAGGAAATCCAGAGAATCATCAGGTCATATTTCGAAAACCTGTACTCCAAAAAATTGGAAAACTTAAAGGAAATGGACAACTTTCTGGATAAATATCACTTATCAAAATTTAATCAAGACCAGATAAACAAATTAAACAGACCTATAACTTCTGAAGAAATAGAAACAATCATCAAAAGTCTCCTAACCAAAAAAGCCCAGGGCCAGATGGTTTCAGCTCAGAATTCTATAAGATTTTCAAAGAAGAAATGATACCAATACTTTTCAAATTGTTCCACACAATAGAAGCAGAAGGAACATTGCCAAACTCTTTTTATGAGGCTACAATTACCCTGATACCCAAACCACATAAAGACATTACTAAGAAAAAGAATTACAGATCAATCTCACTCATGAACATTCATACAAAAATACTAAATAAAATATTGGCAAGTCAAATACAAGAACACATCAGAACCATCATCCACCATGATCAAGTCGGCTTCATCCCAGAGATGCCAGGATGGTTCAACATACAAAAACCTGTCAATGTAATCCACCACATAAACAAACAGAAAAATAAAAATCACATGATCATTTCATTAGATGCCGAAAAAGCTTTTGACAAAATACAACATCCCTACATGATAAAGGTCTTGGAGAGAGCAGGGATACAAGGACCATACCTAAACATAATAAAGGCAATATACAGCAAGCCAACAGCAAACATCAAACTAAATGGAGAGAAAACTCACAGCAATCCCACTGAAATCAGGAACAAGACAAGGTTGTCCAATCTCTCCATATCTATTCAATATAATTCTTGAAGTCCTAGCTAGAGAAATAAGACAACAAAAGGAGATCAAGGAGATACAACTCAGAAAAGAAGTCAAACTCTCACTGTTTGCTGATGATATGATAGTTTACATAAGCAACCCCAAAAATTCTACCAAGGAACTTCTACAACTCATAAACACTTTCAGTAATGTAGAAGGATACAAGATTAACTCCAAAAAATTAGTAGCTCTCCTGTACACAGATGATAAATGGGCTGAGAAAGAAATTAGAGAAACATCATCCAAAAATAGCATAAAATACCTTGAAGTAACTCTTATCAAACAAGTAAAGTTCTTTATGACAAGAACTTTAAATCTTTGAGGAAAAAAATTGAAAAAGACACCAGAAAATGTAAAGATCTCCCATGCTCTTGAGTAGGTAGAATTAACATAGTAAAAATGGCAGTCTTACCTAATGCAATCTACAGATTCAATGCAATGCCCATCGAAATCCCATGAAAATTCTTCACAGAACTCAAAAGAACAGTATTCAACTTCATATGGAAAAGCAAAAAACCCAGGATAACCAAAATAATCCTATACAATAAAAGAATTTCTGGAGGCATCACAATCCCGACTTCAAACTCTACTACAGAGCTACAGTACTGAAAACAGCCCTGTATTGGCATAAAAACAGACAGGAGGACCAATGGAACCAAACTGAAGACCAAGATATTATTTTGAACACCTAATTTTGACAAAAAAGTAAAAAATATCAAATGGAAAAAAGAAAGCATATTTAACAGATGGTGCTGGCATAACTGGATATCAACATGTAGAAGAATGAAAATAGATCCCCATCTATCACCATGCACAAAATGCATGTTCAAATGGATCAAAGACCTCAACATAAAGCCAACTACACTGAACCTCACAGAAGAGAAAGTGGGAAGTACACTTGAACGCATTGGCACAGGAGACCACTTCCTAAATACACCCCAGTAGCACAGACACTGAGAGAAACAATTAATAAATGCAACCTCCTGAAACTGAAAAGCTTCTGTAAAGCATAGGACACGGTCAACAGGACAAAAACGACAGCCTACAGAATGGGAAAAGATCTTCACCAATCCCACATCAGACAGAGGTCTGAACTCCAAAATATACAAAGAACTCAAAAACTGATCATCAAAAGAACAAATAATCCAATAAAAAAAATGGAGTACAGACCTAAATAGAGAACTCTCAACAGAGGAATCTAAAATGACTGAAAGACTCTTAAGGAAATGCTCAACATCCTTAGTCATCAAAGAAATGCAAATCAAAACAACTCTGAGATTCCATTTTAGATCTGTAAGAATGGCCAAGATCAAAAACACTGATGACAACTTATGCTGGAGAGGTTGTGGGGAAAAGGAACACTCCTGCATTGCTAATAGGAGTGCAAGCTGGTACAGCCCATTTGGATGTCAGTGTGGTGATTTCTCAGAAAATTAGGAAACAACCTTCCTTAAGATCCAGCAATATCACTTTTGGGTATATATATCCAAAGGATGCTCAATTGTACCACAAGGACATGTGCTCAACTATGGTCATAGCACCTTTGTTTGTCATAGCCAGAACCTGGAAACAACCTAAATGTCTCTTGACCAAAGAATGGATAAGGAAAATGTGGTATATTTACACAATAGAGTATTACACAGCAGAAAAAAAAACCGATATCTTGAAATTTGCAAGCAAATAAATGGAGCTAGAAAACATTGTAATGAGTGAGGTAATCCAGACCCAGAAAGACACCTGTCTATGTACTCACTCATAAGTAGTTTTTAAACATAAAGTAAAGAAAAGCAGCCTACAAATCACAATCCCAGACAACAATGAGGATCCTAAGAGAGACATACATAGATCTAATCTACATGAGAAGTAGAAAAAGACAAGGTCTCCTGAGTAAATTGGGAGCATGGGGACCTTGAGGGAGTCTGAAGGGGAGGGGAGAGGCAGGGAGGGGAGCAGAGAAAAACGTAGAGCTTAATAAAAATTAATTTAAAAAATCACCAATAAAAAAAGAGCAGATATAGCAGAGGTCTGAAAGTGAATAGGACCAGTGACGTTCTGAGGGCCCCTTAACAAAGGGACCTACAATGAGTGGCTTCAAACTGCACAGTTCAATCCTCAACTCTGCAGCCCTAAAATCTAAAACCAAGGTGCAGTCAGAACCATACTGAGGAGTACTTAAAGAACCAGCGCTTGACTGTCCCTATTTCTGGTGGCTCCCAGTAAGCAAGGGCGTTTGCTGCCTAGTGTCAGGCTAAGCCTACGCCCTGTTTCCAGGAGGGATGTGACTGTCACCTCAATGTGCTTTTTCACATGCTTGTAACTAGGACACCAGCCATTATGTTTAGGGATCACCTTGACCACATCACCTCACCTCAACTCCATTGTATCTACCAGGACCCAGTTTCAAAGAAGAGAAGTACTGAGGGTTCAGATGCCAGTGTATCTTTCAGAGGCACACAATCCAACCCAAGTTAGGGAAAGCTAGGAATGTCCAATGAGTCCCCCAAGTCAGCACGCTGGTGACACATCCCTGTTAATCACACACCCAGTTTGTATTCTTGCAAGGAAGAGGTCTGCCCTCCCGGTGGCCTCTAAGACCATCTCACAGTGGTTCCCTGACTGTAAACCACGGCCCATTGGCTGTAAACTGTTTGTAAGGTCTTAAATAAACACAACCAACCTTCTGAAGCCGGTGAATCATCACTTACCCACCAAACCCCACAGCCCTGAGATTCGAAAAACAAACCAGCAGGCAGAGCCAGCCACCCACAGAGGACAGCACTTAGGGTCTCTGTGACAGCTGCATAGCCAAGCCCCCCTCCCATGGTGATCCTGTCAGAACTGAACTAGGGGTGTGGATACAGCCCAGGATACAAAGGGTCTAACTGCTATGGGATAATTTAAGTGAAAGGCTTTGCCCCTTGACTGGACTGAGCCCATAGCCAGGCCCTTCCCTCTGCTGTATTGGAAGCTGAAATGCCTTAGTTTCCCCATTTAGCTTCTAAGTCCATCCAAGAGATAGCTTTCAAATGATGTGCCAGGACCACAAGGGAGCAACCTGTGGGAAAGATAAAGACTTAGGATAAGGCTAGTTCAATCATTCAGTGGTGGACTTTTAATAGTGGCCAATAGCACACACACATACATGCATGCTGGGGTGCGTGTGTGTGTGTGTGTGTGTGTGTGTGTTTGTCCAAGTCAGAGGTAAGGCCCAGAATCTATCTCTACTCCTTTCCATTTTACTTTTGGAAACAGGGTCTCTCTTCGTGCCTGGAGCTTGTGATTTGGCCAGCATGCCCTAGGGATTGTCTTCCTATCTACCAAACTTTATGTGGGTTCTGGGGATCTGAACCCAGGTCTTCATTTTTACACAGTGGGCCCTTTACCCACTGAACCATCTTCCCCGCTGCTATGCTCAGAATTTAAAGCATAAAACTTCCTATAAAACAGATTGGTGCCTTGCCTTCTAGGCCCACCTCTGGTGGTGGGCGGTGGACATTGCCTTCTGCAAGCCCAGGAACAGCTGGGCTGGGCTCAGCACCTGCTTTGTGAGAAGGTGTATAAGGTTCCCTTTCCCAGGTAGCCTCCCGCTCCTGGGCTAAGGCCACTTGAGCCCTCCTTGCTCTTTGCTGCTGATCCCCTGTCCTCTGCCTGAGGAGGGCAGCGACATGGTCCTCGTGCCCACATTTCACAAGTTGGTGGGCTGGAGGCCTGTTAAGGGGACCAAGTTCTCCCGAAGAGCAGTGGAAGAGAAGAGCAGTCTGGATAGCTAAGACTCCCTCTTACCAACCTTGACAAGAGACCACGTGGGTGACTTTTCCAGTGTTGTACTTCTAGAAGCTTCTGCCAAAGGCGACATCAGCTCACTCACTGTGTGACCTGAGGCAAGTCCTTTATGCTTGCTGTCTCTGCTTCTTCATTTACAGGGCAAGGTGTCACTGTGGTCCCTTCCTTCTCCAGAGTCGAAAAGGACCAGAGGATGCAGGGAAGACAGCAACGTGGCCATTTGCCTGCTGGTCCCACCAAGTTCTGTAGGCCTCCTTAAGAGCTGGAACCTAGCCTGTAGCCCTGGCTGTGAGGCCTCCGGGAGTCATTCAGCGTCTAAGCCCATCTGTAAACAGCAGCTACCGCAGGGGGATGAGAGGATCAGCAGAAGACCAGGCATGACAAATGATTCACATGCCGACAGTGGCTTTTTTTTTATTGTCGTCATGGCTGTTTTTCCTGTTACTGCCGGCAGCAGACTGTTCTATCTCCCAGGAGCAGACGCAGACGGGCTCCAATGTGAGCAGGTTGCAGGAGGCAGGAAGATTCTGTACGTTACCAGCAGGGGTCTGGAGAGGTCGGGCTAGAAGCAGGGGAAGGCCACCAGAGTTCCAGCCACAGTGCGGGACACTGTAGACAACACAGTGCTTAGCCCTGCCAGGACAGCCTGCAGCGAGTTCCACCTCTGAACAAGGGAGTTGAGCTATGGATACTTTACTCCATGGCCTCCTGAAGGCTGGACTTCCATGGCTTCCCGATTGGTGTGGGGAGCAGAGCTGGTGTCTCCAGGGCAGGAAACTATGACTGTGCCTGCTGCATCCTGAACGCTGACAGTGAACTTGGATGATCAGGACAAGGAAAGCACCAAGGGAGCCTGCCGACTCTGGCTTGTCTTTTCCACAGGTATAATACACATTTGGAGCCAGTGGCTAAAGCCCTTGCCGTGCAAGTCAAAGGATTGGAGTTCATCTCCCAGAACTCGTTTAAATGTCTGGTGGGTGCAGTAGTCTCTCTATAATTCCAGTCTCAGAACAGGAGCCAGGTAAGCCCGGGAACGAGCTTGCTACCTAGCTCTAGATATGACTGAGAAACCCTGCCTCAAAGAATAAGGTGGACAAGTGACAAAGGAGGCTTCCATATACATGTGCATGAACACCTCACATGCCAACTCACTGCAAGCACACACACACACACACAAAGATCATCATGATGCCACTTACAAAAATGGTGCATCTTGTTCTATATGTTCTGTGGGAGCCCACAGAAGTGAATCTGTTCCACCTTGTCTAAAGGTCAGAGAGTTCAGACCTATTCTCCTTCAAGGTTACAGGCAGAAGGCTTGACCTAAGGTGTGGCTATTAACAGGAAGTTTTGACCTAGGGTGTGGTTCTTTGATGCTTTGGGTATTGAGCAGGCAATTACTTTGTTTTTTGTATGTTGGTAAAGAAGCCTTTCACTTCCCCCTCCCCTTTGGATTGGGGTATGTAAAGGCTACGAGAAATAAACACGAGGCAAATTTCAGCATTTACTAGATACCCTCCCGATTCTATCTGTTGACTCTTGTTTATTTCTTTGTTAATCCTCACACTTCCCTCCAAGCGTAGACGAATAAGCCGGGCGGGACTCTGCAGATGTCGTGGCAAATAGTCCTCGACATGGGGCCAGGCAGATGTCACCTCAACATGGGACCCAACAACGCTCTTCCATGGATCGTGCGCATTAGCCATGTACTGTCTATATTGCACAAGTGGGAAAACTGAGGCCCAGTGCACGGTGTGACTCACTCTGGAAAATAAGGACGTAGAATGTGCTTAGATGGGGAAATTTTCACAGCAAAGACCACAGAGGCCACCAAGAGGCTCCTGTAAGTATTTTACTCAGGGAGACAGATGGGAGGTGTCCTGGGAGGGAGGATGGGTGGCCGAGACTTTCATGTGAGAGAGGCCATCATGGGGGCTGTAGTACAGGGATCACAAAAGGCTGAAGAGGAGAAGATCTGCAGGGCATCTGCTTCAGGTCTCCAGGGGGGAGGAGGTCGGCTGGAGGAGGACCAAGCCTAGGGTTCAGATGGAGGAAGAGCTGGCAAGAACATGGGGCTTCTTAGGGAGGTGTAGCACAAATAATAAAAACCCAGAAACAGAAATTGGGGTTCAACTTGAAAACCAGAAAAGCAAGGCAGCCAAGCCGCTAGAGAAGTCTTAATCTACCAAGGCTGGGCGACCATAGACTAAGCAGATTAAGTCTCTCTCTTCTCATTTTATATTCCCTCTGGTGTTAGGATTAAAGGCGTGACGTCCTAGTACTGAGATTAAAGATGTGAGCCACCACCATCTGGATTTGTTTCTACATTGATTGTGTATAGCCCGGGGTAGCCATAAACTCACAGAGATCCATCTGCCTCTGTCACCCAAATCCTGGGATTATAGGTGTGTGTCACCATTACCTGACCTCTAGTGGCTTTAGTTTAGCCTCTGGTCTTCAGGTAAGATTTATTTGTTAAAAGACAAATACTATACCACTACAGGGAGGAGAAGCATAAGATGAAGGGGTTGATAGATATTACTTTGAGGCCTCTTTCTGGGCACCTCAAGGAACAGGATGGCTTTTACAGGGCAGAGCTGTGAAGGTGGCTAGTTTCCAGTGGTCCTCTAAGGAGAGATGCTCCATGGGTTGGTACTGAGGTTTGCTCTGCGCTCGGGACTTGAACCTTGGTCACCAAGGCTGCAAGGAAAAGAGGAGGCCATCTGGACAAGAAGAAGGAAGGACAGTGCAGAAAGAACAGAGCCAGGGATACAGCTAGAGGAACTCACTTCCAGGGCCAGGCAGAGAGGGAGCCTGTGTAGGAGACAGAGCTATGGTCCCCAAGGTCAAGTGAGAACTCTTCAGAAGGGACAAGCTAGAGAGAGTAGAACACTTGTTCCCTGGGCCCTTCCTGGGTCTGACTTTCTTTGGTTACTTTAAAAACGTATTTCTTAGGAGCTGGGGAGACGGCTCAGTCAATAAATCACTTGCCTCACAAGAATAAGGTCTCGAGTTCAGCTCCCAGTTTGTGGATAAAAAGCCAAGAGTGGTGGTGCATGCTTGTCATCCCTGAGAAGGTGAGATGAGCAACAGAGACAAACAGATCTTTGCAAGTTTCCTGACCAGCTAGCCTAACCTGCTTGCCAAAGCTCCAGGCCATGGAAGAGACCCTGCCTTAAACACAAAGTGGCTCATGAGAAATGGCACCCGAGATCGTCTTCTGATCTCTACATGCACGAGCACACAGGTATATATGTACACACATGCAAACACGCAGCAGACACACACATGCACAAACAACATTTTTGGTCACAGACATGCACAGATAAGTTGCATGTTATCGGCAGTTTGCAGCTTGCAGAGTTTTTCCCTAAAGATCTACCACGTGACCCTTGTATAAGCAAAGCTAAGTAGATGCAGAGGTCTGGACCCCTGGCTCTGAAGCCACAGCAGCTGGATAGAGACCTGAGTCCATAGATACTGCACAAGGCAAGATGACAGCAATAATTTGAGTCCTTTCCTGGCTCCCCACAGCTCTGCCTGGCTCTGGAGGCCAAACAGGGTACTAATTGGTACCCTGGGGTTAAGCACTTTCCCAGAGCCCTGCTCTGCACCCCTCCCTTGGCCTCTCACACCCCTAAACACCAGGCTAGCAGGTTGCACCAAGAGCACATTCATGCACCAAAACTGATTGGTTTCTGACAAATCCAACTTGGCCTCTTTTTAGCACCTACTCATCCCCAGGGGCTGAAACCTGATCCACAGTGATTTTCTCCAGACCCACGGTGGGGGGGGGGGACTCCTCCCAGGGAAGGCCTGTAGATGTGATTAGCAGGTGAGGATTCCAGGGGCCAGGAAGTCAGGTGCTGTCAGCACCAGAAAGGCTGAGCTGGTGACCCACTTTCAGCTGGGAGACTAGGCAGGTCCCCCAGCAGGAGGTAGAATGGGCTTCCTGTCTAGAGTCATGAAAATATCTGAAATTCAATAAATTAAATAGGAAGGACTTTATCTAAGACCACAGTGAGTCAATATAACCATTATTACCATAATTTTCATCTCCAGACCACCATCTTCACTATCATCACCAATCACTGTTACTATAATCAACACCATCACCACCATTATAATTACTTTTACTATTTTAATCTCCACCACCATTTCATCAGCACCTTCATTATCACCATCATCAGTACCACCACCATCACCATCATCATTACTGTCACCACCATCACCACCATCATCATTACCGTCACCACCATCACCACCATCATCATTACCGTCACCACCATCACCACCATCACCATCATCATTACCGTCACCACCATCACCATCATTACCGTCACCACCATCACCATCATCATCACCATCATTACCGTCACCACCATCACCATCATTACCGTTACCACCATCACCATCATCATCACCATCATTACCATCACCACCATCACCATTTTTTTGTTCTTAATATTCATTTATTTTTATTTTTATTTTTTTATTAAAGATTTCTGTCTCTTCCCCACCTCCGCCTCCCCTTTCCCTCCCCCTCCCCCAATCAAGTCCCCCTCCCTCGTAAGCCCAAAGAGCAGTCAGGGTTGCCTGCCCTGTGGGAAGTCCAAAGGTCTAGTAAGGTGATCATCCAAACTGCCTAGGCTCCCACAAAGCCAATAGGTGCAGTAGGATCAAAAACCCATTGCCATTGTTCTTGAGGTCTCAGTAGTCCTCATTGTCCGCTATGTTCAGCGAGACCAGTTTTATCCCAAGCTTTTTCCGACCCAGGCCAGCTGGCCTTGGTGAGTTCCCGATAGAAGATCCCCATTGTCTCAGTGTGTGGGTGCACCCCTCGCGGTCCTGAGTTCCTTGCTCGTGCTCTCTCTCCTTCTGCTCCTGATTTGGACCTTGAGATTTCAGTCCGGTGCTCCAATGTGGGTCTCTGTCTCTGTCTCTGTCTCCTTTCATCGCCTGATGAAGGTGAATATTCAGGAGGATGCCTATATGTTTTTCTTTGGGTTCTCCTTATTTAGCTTCTCTTAGAACCCGAGTTATAGGCTCAATGTCCTTTATTTATGGTTAGAAACCAAATATGAGTGAGTACATCCCATGTTCCTCTTGTTGGGTCTGGGTTACCTCACTCAGGATAGTGTTTTCTATTTCCACCCATTTGCCTGCAAACTTCAAGAAGTCCTTGTTTTTTATTGCTGAGTAGTACTCTAATATGTATATATTCCATACTTTCTTCATCCATTCTTCAATTGAAGGGCATCTAGGTTGTTTCCAGGTTCTGGCTATTACAAACAATGCTATGAACATAGTAGAGCATATACTTTTGTTGTATGATAGGGCCTCTCTTGGGTATATTCCCAAGAGTGGTATTGCTGGGTCCAGGGGTAGGTTGATCCCGAATTTCCTGAGAAACCTCCACACTGCTTTCCAGAGTGGTTGCACAAGTTTGCATTCCCACCAGCAATGGATGAGTGTACCCCTTTCTCCACAACCTCTCCAGCAAAGGGTATCATTGGTGTTTTTGATTTTAGCCATTCTGACAGGTGTAAGATGATATCTTAAAGTTGTCTTGATTTGCATTTCCCTGATCGCTAAGGAAGCTGAGCATGACCTTAGGTGTCTTTTGGCCATTTGAACTTCTTCTGTTGAGAGATCTCTGTTCAGCTCAGTGCCCCATTTTATGATTGGGTTGATTAGCCTTTTACGGTCTAGTTTCTTGAGTTCTTTATATATTTTGGAGATCAGACCTTTGTCCGTTGCGGGGTTGGTGATGATTTTCTCCCAGTCAGTGGGTTGCCTTTCTGTCTTAGCGACAGTGTCCTTTGCTTTACAGAAGCTTCTCAGTCTCAGGAGGTCCCATTTATTCAATGAGGCACTTACTGTCTGTGCTGCTGGGGTTATACGTAGGAAGTGGTCTCCTGTGCCCACGTGTTGTAGAGTACTTCCCACTTTCTCTTCTATCAGGTTCAGTGTGTTCGGACTGATATTGAGGTCTTTAATCCACTTGGACTTGAGTTTTGTGCATGGTGATAGATATGGATCTATTTTCATTCTTCTACAGATTGACATCCAGTTTTGCCAGCACAATTTGTTGAAGATGCTCTCTTTTTTCCATTGTATACTTTTAGCTCCTTTATCGAAAATCAGGTGCTCATAGGTTTGTGGGTTAAAGTCAGGGTCTTCTTTTCGATTCCACTGGTCAACTTCTCTGTTTTTATGCCAATACCAAGCTGTTTTCAATACTGTAGCTCTGTAATAGAGTTTGAAGTCAGGGATGGTAATGCCTCCAGACGTTCCTTTATTGTATAAGATTGTTTTGGCTATCCTGGGTTTTTTGTTTTTCCATATAAAGTTGATTATTGTCTTCTCCAGATCTGTGAAGAATTTTTATGGGATTTTGATGGGGATTGCATTGAATCTATAGATTTCTTTTGGTAGAATTGCCATTTTTACTATGTTGATCCTTCCAATCCAAGAGCAAGGGAGATCCTTCCATTTTCTGGTGTCCTCTTCTATTTCTTTCTTCAAAGACATAAAGTTCTTGTTAAATAGATCGTCCACTTCCTTGGTCAGGTTTACCCCAAGATATTTTATGCTCTTTGCGGCTATCGTGAAAGGTGATGCTTCTCTGATTTCCCTCTCGGTTTCTTTATCCTTAGTGTATAGGAAGGCAACTGATTTTTTGGAGTTGATCTTGTAACCTGCCACATTACTAAAGGTGTTTATCAGCTGTAGGAGTTCTTTGGTAGAGTTTTTGGGGTCGCTTATGTATACTATCATATCATCTGCAAATAACGACAGCTTAACTTCTTCCTTTCCAATACGAATCTCCTTGATCCCCTTATGTTGTCTTACTGCTATTGCTAGAACTTCAAGCACTATATTGAAGAGGTATGGAGAGAGTGGACATCCTTGTCGTGTTCCTGATTTTAGTGGGATGGCTTTGAGTTTTTCTCCGTTTAATTTAATGTTAGCTGTCGGCTTGCTGTAAATAGCTTTTATTATATTTAGGTATGACCCTTGTATCCCTAGTCTCTCCAATACCTTTATCATAAAGGGGTGTTGAATTTTGTCGAATGCTTTTTCAGCATCTAATGAAATGATCATATGGTTTTTTTCTTTCAGTTTATTTATATGGTGGATTACATTGATAGATTTGCGTATGTTGAACCAGCCCTGCATCTCTGGGATGAAGCCTACTTGATCATAATGGATAATTTTTCTAATGTGTTCTTGAATTCGGTTTGCCAGTATTTTATTGAGAATTTTTGCGTCAATATTCATGAGTGAGATAGGCCTGTAATTCTCTTTCTTGGTTGGGTCTTTATGTGGTTTTGGTATCAGGGTAACTGTAGCTTCATAAAAGGAATTTGGCAATGACTTTTCTGTTTCTATATTGTGAAATACATTAAGGAGTATGGGTATTAGCTCTTCTTGGAAGTTCTGGTAGAATTCTGCATTGAAGCCATCTGGTCCTGGGCTTTTTTTGGAGGGGAGATTTTTGATAACAGCTTCTAGTTCTTCGCGACTAACCGGTCTGTTTAGATTGTTCACCTGGTCTTGGTTTAACGTTGGTATTTGGTACTTATCTAAAAAAATGTCCATTTCTTTTGCATTTTCCAGTTTTGTGGCATACAGGCTTTTGTAGTAAGATCTAATGATTCTCTGAATTTCCTCTGTGTCTGTGGTTATGTCCCCCTTTTCATTTCTGATCTTATTTATTTGCGTGTTCTCTCTCTGTCGTTTAATTAGTTTGGATAGGGGTTTGTCGAACTTGTTGATTTTCTCCAAGAACCAACTTTTTGTTTCATTGATTTTTTGGACTGTTTTTTGTGTTTCTATTTTGTTGATTTCCGCCCTCAGTTTGATTATTTCCAGTCTTCTACTCCTCCTGGGCACATCTGCTTCTTTTTTTTCTAAAGCTTTCAGGTGTGCTGTTAAGTCCCCGATGTATGCTTTCTCCGTTTTCTTTAAGTGTGCACTTAGTGCTATGAACTTTCCTCTTAACACTGCTTTCATCGTGTCCCATAGGTTTGAGTATGTTGTCTCTTTATTTTCATTAAGTTCAAGGAAGGCCTTAATTTCTTTCTTAATTTCTTCCTTGATCCAGGTGTGGTTCAGTAGTTGACTGTTCAGTTTCCATGAGTTTGTCGGCTTTCTGGGGGTAGTCACCATCACCATTAACATCACCATCCTCACTATCATAACCACTCCCTTGACCATCAACATCCCTATTATCATCTTTATCGCTATCACCATTGCTACCATCACCGCCACCATCATCACTACCATTACCGTTATCATCTCTATTATCCTCAATATCACCTTCATCATCGTTACTGTCATCTATTTACCGCTATCCAACATTATTCCGGAAAGTCTCCAGACTCATGGAGTCCTCCTCCCATGCCCTACTGCCTCTGCCTGTCTCCCTGCCTCATGGTACCTCTTCTTCTCCATTCTCCCACACCCTCTCCTCCCGATACATACACTGCTTTTCAAAAACCATCATGTCTACTTCTTCATGTTGCATAGAGCGTGATTACAATCAAAAGATCTTGAGAGGAAATTTCGACACAAGAAAGGCGAGGGTGGAAGCTGCTTGTGTCTAAAGTAATTGCAGGGCAAGCCACCCTCCACCACTCTCCAGTGAGCAGGACGGCCACTTTCTCTCCTTAGCTGGAAAATCCCTTGGGGAGAGGAGGCACTAGGTTACACCAGGGAAGATCCTCAAGTCTCAGTTGACTCTCTCAATCTCACTCTGCAGTAGGAAGGGAAAGGAAAGAAGGGG
The DNA here is from genome assembly GCA_025134845.1 of Neodon shergylaensis. Classification (NCBI taxonomy): domain Eukaryota; kingdom Metazoa; phylum Chordata; class Mammalia; order Rodentia; family Cricetidae; genus Neodon; species Neodon shergylaensis. Next base: position 40,055,158 of record JABTXL010007139.1, read on the forward strand.
AGGGGAGGGGAGGGAAGGGAAGGGAATTCCTTCACTGGCTCCTCTGAGAAGGGTGAAAGAAACGTTCTTTACAATCCCCCACTCATGTGTTGGCCTTGAGATCTGGGCTGTACCCCCACATCCTACTGAGGGAAGAGGGCTCCAGCTACCAGGCTCTAGACCACCATTCCTTCTGATCGCCACTCCCTAGAGCCTTGCCAGCAAGGTCAGGCTGGCTCCTGCACGGGAGGCAACAGGGCCCGATATCCACAAGGCCACTTGCGAGCCTATGTCCTCTTTTTCCTCCTTCCCACCTAGATCCCCAGTCGTGCAGCCTCACTCAGCCTCGTTGGCTGGCCTTGTGCAGCTTTTACACTTAGAAGCACAGGATTCAGCTTCGGGTTGGGGTTAGGAAAAAACAGGGAACCTCCTCTTATACACATCCTTGGGGGAAGTTTAAAAGTCTCTTCCCCCCCTGGGTAAAGAGAGGAGGGACCAAAATGACTTCAGGCCACCCAAGGGCCCCAGGGAGTCTAGTGCGTGTGTCTCTGCTGCAGGCTGAATTATGCCTGGCAGAGCCAGTCTGACAGCCTGGGTCGACCGCCTTCCCACAGCTGCCTAATGAGGCCCTCTGAGTGGCTGCGGCTGCGGGGAGAGTGGCCAAGGTGATGATGACATCCAGGGGACCAATTTGGTCACTGAATGACTGACCCAGCCATTGTGCCTCATGGAGCAATTATTCCCCAGCCTGCCTGGCAGCTTAGGGCGGCTTTGGGGCTCAGAGTTCCCCGGGGCAGGTCATTCAGGAAGAATAAATCTGAAGTTGCTCTAAAGTAAAAGGAGGCACCCCACTTTGAGGTAGGGGTAGCTAGCCGTGATACACAGTTGTCTATAAGACAGTGACGTAGTCACAGACCTGTTCACATTTGCCCTGCCTAAGACCCTGGGCTAAGCTTAATACTGTGTCTCCAGCTGTTGCTGGGGTCACCCCTGTAGTGAGGCATGTGAAGCTCAGGTGCAGGTCCAAAGTCACTTGTGACTGTATATGACCAAATTCTTGTGATTCTACACCAGCCTGTTCACCTCCCCAAACTCGTGTTTCCCCTTATGCTGTGCGCACCCCACCCCACATCCCCCTCTCCAGCCCACTACCCACTCACTCCTCAGTGGCACAACAGGAAGAACTCAAAATCAGTGGGTGGAGCTCAGCCCTGAGTGGGGAAGATGGGTAGAGGGGACTGGGAGGTGAGTTAAGGAGATGCAGCAAGTGACGGTCATGATGGGCCAGCTGAGGGCCTGAATGAGGAGTGGGCAGGGGCTGCATCGTAGAGTGGGAGAGCAGCTGGAGCAGCAGGAACATCAGGAGTAAAAGGAGCAGCAGGGGGCAGCCTCAAAGGACGCAAAAACCCTGACAGATACCCAGGCTACAACTGGCAGCCAAAAAGGCTGAAGGTGTATGACAGGATCAAGGTAGGTGGAACCGGGCTATTCCCAGAGCAGAGGCCAAGGCTGTGGCAGGGCATGGATTTGCTCCAGTTTTGGTCTGAAGGCATCTGCTTGGAGCAGAGCTGGCAAATAAGGTTGACCAGACCCTGCATTGCCTAGTGGACTCACCATTCCAAAGCTGTAGGCCTTGGCAGCATTCCTGCCCCCTCCACCAGTTGGCATCAGTGCCCAGTGGATTTCCTGAGTCTGGACTCTGTACAGGACTATCTACCCCTGCCACAGCCCAAGGGCCTGTCCAGCCTCAAGGACAACCCTCCTTCCAAGGTGACCCTAATTCTGCCTCTCTGCTTCCCCTTCCACCTTCCACTAGAACTCATCATTGCTTCCTCTCAAGTTTTGGGGTATTGTGGTACCTTCTTAGGGGCCCAGACTGGGTTCTGGCTGGCTCTTGTAGACATCTAAGTACTTCTTGACTCTTTTGGGGGAGTGAGGAGAGTGCAGGCTTTAGAATCAGACAGCCTGGAAGAAAAGCTAGAGGAGGATGCCTTCTGGAAGAGCTGACCAAACTGGCTCTTAAGCTTGTAAGATGCAGGAGATGGGGAGGGGGAGAAATTAAGGAAGAGAAAGTAAAAATGCTAGAGGCATGAAAGACTCAGCATGTATGGGTAACGGTGAGAAGCAGTGAGGTAGAGGTGTGGGGAAGAGAAGGGAAGCTGAGTTACTAGTGCAGAGCCTACCTAGGCACTAGATCAAGGGGGAAGGAGGCTTCAGCTCCCCCTGTGCTCTAACCAAGAGCAAGCAGCAGGTTCCCAGTGGATGTCAGCTGCCCACTGCCCGGATGACACCATGCCTTCAGCCTGCTCCATCCTCCACGAACAACGGCCTCGGCTAGAGTTCTCTAAGAGCCCCTGAGAGGGAGGTGCTCCCTGGCTGGCCCAGCCTCGCCCTCCTCTGTCCCAGGGCTCAAGCATGTGGTCCTATCACCATCATCTCTCTCTGATTCATTCACTCACTGATCGCTATCCCCGGACCCTTCCAACGCTTCAGACAGGCCGTCCATTTAATTTTGTAAAACCAAACAGCACGACGCTGGTTCTCTCAGGATGCACGGGGAGTGCGCGATACGGTCTGTGGAATGTTTCTCAGAGCAGTGAAAAATTTAATTTTTCCCCCCAGCATCAAGATGTGTCAAACATAATTTATGCCTGGACATAATTCATCCCCAAAGATAAATATTGAAACCCAAGAGAGGAGAGGCAGCTGCAGAATTTGCTGGGGCCCGGGGGGCCGCCGAGTGGGTCCCCCTCCCATCCCGCCACTGACAGGGTGAAAGCATAGAGGAAAGCAAAGCTAGCCTGGGATCTGGCCTCGGTCTCCTGGAAATGCTGAGCGCTTTTCTTTCTCTTTCCTTTCTCCAGGCCTCTTTTGTGTCTGCGGACTGTTGCTCTGTCTCACATAAAATCTCTCGCAATAGAAGTCTTCAATTAAAGTCACCTACTGGTCTTTGTCAGTTGAACTTGATGCTGTCAAATCATGCAGAACTCCTTAAGCCAATACAAGTCATTACAGAGAGAGTGAATAAGAGCCACGGCGGGCAGGAGCCCTCTGTGATCAATTGATATCTTCCTTCGCTTGGGAGGGGGGTGGAGGTCTCAGAGTCCTGCTCCCCGCCGCCTCATCCCCCCCCACGGGGGCCTGAACCCCTGGATCCAATTAGACCGCAGCTCGGCGGGTCTGAGGGTGCGCTGAAAGGCCATCGGTAGGCGAGCCCATTAATAACTCGCCAGTGCCCTGCGTATTGTAATTGTCAGTCTGCAATTTACAGTAATCCTCCCATGCAAAAGCCCAAGTCGCTGCAGCTGATTGGAAATTCATACGCCCGTTTGAAAGAGAAAAACACAAGCTGCATGGGTTAAAAGGCCACAGCGTGCAAGTGTGTGTGTTGAGTGACAGACATTTTAGTACTAGCCTGGGACCATATTTTAAAAGGTCACTGAAAACTCTTGGCTTGGGCTCTCTGACAAACAATGAACGTCCTGGGTATTTATTTGCCATCTCTTTGTTTTTACAGCACGCAGAATGAATGACTTAAATGACGTTGTGCGGGCCTGCATATTGTCATCACAGGTTACAAGTCATTATGAAACTCCGTCAAATCAAACCAAACCCGGTCAAGGCAATGAGACTAAGAGTTATTTGCATTCCTTCTGTCATAAAAAATCATATCCCCTTACTCAAGACTTTCAATTCGTTATTAAATGCAGTCACGAGAGTATTTCGGGTCTGGCAATATAAGCCCAAGGAAACCTTCTTGGTATAACTCAGTGTAACAGCTCAGACCCGATCCCACTAAAAAGTCCCAGTTGAGCGTATCTGGGCATTCAATCAAGACATACATATTACTTTTAAATAAGATTAGCCTCTATATTTTGCTGCTTAAGTTAAAACTTTTCATGTCTTTTTCTGCTTTTATATAAACTCCAGCATAATTCTGTTTTAGCAAAATACTTCAAACAAATTAAAAACCTCAAGTCGAATGTGTCCTTAACAAAAACTTTCTTAATGGCGTTGCAACACGTTTGCTGATGTTAAAAAACACTTTCTCATAGATGGATGTTCCTGCCCCTCCCCACTTCCTTGTCTTTGGAATCACAACAGCACAGCATCCTCCTTGGCTGCTAGGACATAGGGTTTGACCGGTTACTTTCCACTGACCCACAGTACCTATTGAAAAAATAAATTGCCGTGTCCTATCTGACTACAAGTAGGTTCTGTGTTAATTGGGAAATGGAAAGTGATCAGTTGGGGGAGTGTAAGGTGGATGAGCACACTGTCCCCCCAAAGGACACTAGTTTTGGATATGCATCTTAGTTTAGTTTCCATTGATGTGATAGAATACCACAACCAAAGCAACTTAGGGAGCAAAGATTTATTTTAGCCTGTAGTTCCAGGCTGCCGTCCATCACTCAGAAGAACGTAGGGAGACAAGGTTTATTTTAGCCTAGTTACAGGCTGCTGCCCATCACTTACGGGGAGTCACAGCAACCATAACTTGAAGCAACCACTCTCACACTAGGCAAGAAGCAAAGAACAACGAACTAATTAATGCATGCACGCCAGCGCTCAGCTGGCTTTCTCCACTCTTATAGATCAGAATTCCACACGTAGGGAATGGTGCCACCCAGAGTAGGTGAGACTTCTCACATTGATTTATGTCATTAAGATAATCCCTCAAAAACATTCTCAGAAGTCCTCCCTGGGTGATTCTAGATTGTGTCAACATGACAAAACTAATTATCACATGTAAAGACCAGGGACGACAGTGGCATTTTGATCTTGGAACTGTGGATTGTCAAAGTAACATCCATTCCTAATCCAAAGACAATGGCTCTGACTGCTCTGAGGTATAAGAATCAGGAAAGACTGTCATGAACAGTGAGCGCTCAGAGACTTCAGTCTGCTCATTGGGCACTGGGATCCAAGGAAAGAAAACCGAGCAGCGAACCTGTGCCCATTCACATGGATTCTCCATATTCAGCGTATTTTGAGCAGACACAGAATGAGGCCTTAGTGACGGTTCCCACATTGCAGTTTCTCACCCTGGTATCACCTGCCTGCCTAGGGTACATAATCTAAGCCTAAAATTTCACTGGAACTGGTGATGACCCTCTTCTGAAACGGTATGTAGCTGGGGTTCCTTCAGAAGCGAAGCTCACAGAGGTCCTCAGCTTCACTCCACGGTGCAGTGGGCGGATGGCAGGCACCTCATCTGACACCCCGCCTGTGAGTATGGGTGGGACCCAGGAAAGTGATGCCTGCCTGCTGTTGTGGCTGGCCTACCTTCTATGGCAAAGATGCAAGGGT
>JABTXL010007139.1:40060456-40143125 GCA_025134845.1 Neodon shergylaensis
CTGAGTTCATGGAGACAAAGATGACCTAGGTGCTGGAGCAGACCCTTTAGAAGCCACTCCAGACCTTCCTAAGAAGATAGCCATGTAGTTGGGGTGGGGGGAGGCGGGTGCTTGTGGGCAGCTAGCAACCAGGTACTTGCATCTACAAGATGGTGGACGCTACCAGCAGTCACGGAGCACGAACGAAGACCGAGCCTGTGTGAGCCCAACGCTACAGGGGAAACTTGATTACAGCCTTGGGAACTCCAGAAAGACCCTAGCTAGGCTGAGCTGGGACTCCAGAACAGAGAGGATGTGAGCTAAGGTATGTGTCTTATGAGCCAGCAAACATGGGGACTTGTTATGTGGCAACAGAAAATGAACACGCGTGGAGGAATGAAGGCCCAATCCTGACCAGCTAACACACTAGAGCTGCTTCTCAGCCTCACGTGTGGACGCCCTCCTCATATGGCAATCTAAACAATACATTGCTTTAAGGCCTCCTGTTCTTAAAGACATTTATATAAATAATCTACTTCTTGATTTGGCTGTCACTGTGTTCTCTAAAACAAATACCTTTTCCTTTTAAAGGGCCCCGAACAGGCAGCGTGCTTGACATCAGTATAAAATTCTCTTGTTAAGCCCACAGAAATTAGCACTTCGGAGAAAAGCTGTACCTTTAAAAAAAACACCTGACCAAATATTTCATAAAAGTAACACACAGCAAATTCCTAAGGTAGAGTCTCTGGATTTACAACCATCAAACTATATTAAACTTAACAATATCAAGATTTATCCCCTATTAAGTGGAGTCTCGTTTTGGTAATAGCTCACACTTGGTCCCAGAGGATCTCAAATACCTTCGGCCCTTCACCGGGTACCCTTGTCATGATTCATAGCGAGGTGCTCAAAACCCTCATTATGAGGTTCTGCTGCTATGCTGGGCTGTGACATACCTACCTGGAAATGGGAGTGGTGTGGACACAACGCAGAAATGGCACCAAGATCTGGGCCATGCAGAAGAGGAGGGGCACTGAGGGTTATCCCTAACAGGCTTGTGTCCCAGGGCACCAAGGGGCAGCCCTCATGGACTGCCCCTCATGCCCCAGTGGTGTCAAATGTTAGTGTCTGGCTGAGTTGCCTTTCTAAACAGTGCCATCAGAAAAGCTCCATCCACAGAACAGAGAGGATGGAGACAGCTATGGGGACAGGACCCCTCCTGTCTGCTTAGTATCAGCTCGTAGCTGTCCCCAGTTGGCTATCCCATGCGCTCTTCAGGAAAACGTATTCTAAAGGCAAGTGCTGGGGGCTACACCCAGAGATTCCAGCTGTGTTGTTAATCACTGGTCTGGCGGCGGCTATCCTACATCTGGGAGCCGAGAGCGGCAAGCAGGAGAAAGATTTCCCCATGGAAACCCAGATTTTGCGTCATCTAGAAAGACGCAGCCCATCCTCAGAGCTGTAGGGATGTGTAACTGCCCACACGACTTCAGGTTGAAATGTGGAAATTAATTTTTAAAGACTTTCAGTGATCAAGCACCTTTAACTAATCCTTCACAAGTTATTGAGGGTTTCGAGCTGTGTTGCAGCTTACTGGCAGAGCTCTTGCATAGCAAGCATGCATAAGGCCACAGACTCAACCCCCAATCCTGCCAGAAAAAAAAAATAAGTCAGTTATTTATTCTATCATGCCTGGCTGGCATCTTCAGAGTGTGCGCAGCCTTCCCTTTAAAAGAATAAGTGCTGCGATTTGTTCTTTTCGCTGTGATAAAATACCTTGAGAAAAAGCAGCTCACAGGTAAAGGACTTGTTTCTGGCTCTCAGTTCAAGTGTGCAGTCCAGCATGGCGGGAAGGAGCCTGAAGCAGCAGGCCACAAGGCGTCCATGGTCAAGACACAGAAGACAGATGTCCGCATGCTGGTGCTTAGCTCGCTTCCCCTATTATTCATTCTGAACCCCTATAATCAAGAAATGGTCCCACTCACAGTTAAAATGGGTCTTTTCCTAACAACTGATGGAATTCCTTGCAGGCATGCCTCCAGGCCCACTTTCCAGGCGATTCTGCATTCTGACAAGATAACAATTAACAATAAGCATAGCGCACAGTCTCCTGAAAAGATGACACCTGTCACTGGGTCATTAACTTCCGTGTCAAGTTCTCTGTGTCAAGAACTGTTTGTCCCTCAGAACACACCATGTCTTCCCCCTTGTGCTTAAATAGGAATGGCCCCCATAGGCTCATAGACTTGAGAGTTTGCTCATTAGAGACTGGGGCTACTTGAGAAAGAATTAGGTGTGGCCTTGTTGGAGGAAATGTATCACTGGGGATAGGCTTTGGGGTTTCAATGCTCAAGTCAAGCCCACTGTCCCTCTCTCCCTGCTACCTTCAGATCAGGACATAGAATTCTCAAGCTACTTCCTCAGCACCATGTCTGGCTGCATGCCACCGTGTTTCCTGCCACAGGGACAATGCACTAAACCTCTGAACTGTAAGCCAGCGCCAATGAAATGTGTTCCTTTAAAAGAGTCGTCCCTTCACCGCAAGAGAAGAATGACTAAGACACCTTGAATGGGTGCGTCCTTGTGCTCCAGTCTTCTGGTACTGTACCCTCCCCAATCAGTCCTTATCAACTCTAAGTGTCTGCTGGGCCAACTCCACTGTACAGGCAAGGAGACAGAACCCCAAGAGAGCCAGAACCTGGCTGAAGAGTAGCAGAGCAAGACTCCTCCAGGCATGATTTCCATGCTCCTCTCTCTCTCTCTGGCTGGTTAAAGTTCAGATGTCCCGAGACATGTATGAATCTCAGGTATTCTAGACACCCGGAGATGGCGACTGCTATCAGCAGCCCCCCTTTGTTAACACCAGAGGTCTCTGAAAGCTCCAGGTCTGGACAGACTCCATCTTCTATTTTTAACCAGACCACAAACTGGCATCCTAGCTTATTGGAGAGACTGACTCAGCCCTTCATACCAGAATAGGTGAATAGAATTTAAAAACTAACCACCAAGGGCTGTGGAGAAGGCTCTGTTAGTAAGTGCTTACCGTGCAACTTAGGGACCTGAGTTGAATCCCCAGAACCCATGTAAAACGCTTAAGATCCCAGTGCTGGGGAAGTGGAGGCAGGGGCTTGTCGATCAGCTGACCGGCTAATAACTACTCAGCAAATTCCAGGCCTGGGAGGGACGTTTTTTCAAAATAGGTAGACAGTGCCTGAAGAATGGTCTCCACACACATGCTCATGTACACACAAGCACACTCCCATATAAACTTAACCACCAAGGAAAATCCAAACTGACCTTACAGCTTTCAAGCAAAACAACAACAACAAAAAAAAACTAAAACCAAAACAAACAACAACAACCAGAAAGCTCACTCTTTTCTAGTGTGCCTTTTGCCTCTACTGCTTGAGGCAGAACAGCACAATACCTTTGAAACCTGGAGAGCCAGGCTTGCTGTCACCACAAGCTGCACAGAGCGGGCACCGACTTGGGCGGTACCCACTGCACAAATACTCCCATGGGACAGACCGGCGAAAGGAAGTGTGAAGTTGGCAGCAGTGCCTGGGGGACGCAGCCTGCCCGCCTCAGGACCGCTCCACTCGTCCTGGCCACTTCCCTAGCCCACTTCAGTAACTGCTTCATCAGTACATCTGAGACCAATAGAAGCCTTTGTGCTTGTCTGCTGCCCAGATCAATTCCCTCAAAGGATCCACAGCAAGAGAACAACAGCCCAGACGTTGCTACACAGCAGAGTGGAGGCAGGAGAGTGAGAAGTGACTACCCATGAGACTGCTTTGTTCCTATACAGTAGTATCTACTGACTTGGCTAGAGTTTGTTTTCCCATAGGGCCTAACTGCCCCTGACCAGGTCAGGACCATGTTATTCATTGCTGCTTCTCCAGGGCTTTGAAGAAGTGAACTGTGCAGCCAAAGTAAAAAGGAGACACACCAGCTACAATATGCAGTATCCATCCCGACCAAAGCTTTAAGAGCGAGTCAAGATTTGAGACAGTTCTCTACTGGCTCCTCTCATTTCTACACATCTCGTTTGTGTCCAACTGGCCAGCAGGCCCTACTCTTCCCCTAATCCTGTGATGCACTGATACTTAGAAGGGCCTAGTTCTCACTTCTTTGGGCAAAAACATAGTTTTAAAAAACTAGCAAATTGAAAACTGTCCTGCCCTTCACTCTGTTGGTGGCCCTGGTTCCCCAGGAACCATGCAGAGGCAATGAAGACAGTTGAACGAGGACAACACTGCCTTTCACCTGCACACAGCTTGAAGCCTAGAACATGGGGTGGCTGACACGTTCTTGGCACTCCAGTGGATCGGATACGTGAAGAGATGGTGCCAGTGGGGTGCGAGGTGTTGATGTGGGCCCAGAGCAGTGGCCCCAGCAGAGGAGGGGCTGAGAGCAGGAGGCTGCACCCAGAGTTGCAGCTGGGGCTTGGGGAGGGATGGCAGGGTCTGAAGTCACAGTTAGGACTGACAGGACATATATGGGGCTTCTGGAAGCTGAGCTGGGTCAGGTGCAATTCCTCCAACGGGGACAGCCTCCATGGGTCACAGTCACAGTTTTCCCTGTGACAATCGGGCCAGCGTGGAGAAGCAGAGACTGGTTTTTATACAAACCTGATTCAGTAGAACCTCTGCACCAGAAATGGGTCCCCTTCTAGCCCAATTTCAGGGCAGCAGGCCACTTTCTGGTGGGAAAGTACCAAGGTGGAGTCCCAAACTACTTCAGAGTTGTGTATGACCTTGCCTGGACATGTCCTGAACACTACTCAGGATGCAATTGTAAAGGTGCTTGTGGTCAAAGAAGAGAAACGTAGCTCTGACACTCAGGACACTCAGGCATAAATAAAACTCGAAAAGTCCTGCAAAGAACACACTTCACTCACAACGCCCAAATGTCATTAACAAAGCAGCACACTTTTAACTCATGCCATATCACATCTGTGGCTGGCTCTAGAATCCACTCATCTCCACTCCACAGAGCAGACTTACAGGCCGCGGGAAGTGAGGATGTAGGCAAGACAAACAGGGAATGCTGAGTGAGCAGCTCACCAAAATTAGTTTCTCAGAAATGCCAGAAACATTTGGAGATGTCAACAGCCTCACTTCACCAGCTAGCGACTTTCTAGCCAGATTCTGCTCTTTGTATGCCACACATCACCAATCCCAACTTCTGTCACGAGAAGCTGAGTTACCAGACCCAGAACAAATGCTGTTCATTCTACAGGGCGAGAACGCCATCACGGGCATACCCTACTTTTGCTGTGAGTGTATATGCACATGCATGCCTTTGTTGGAGCAGAAGCCAGTGTTGCTCACTCTCTAAGTGGAAGGGACCACTGTCTCTACTCCTCTCCCATGTCAACCAACCTATGCCGTCCTGCCTGCATTACTGAGCCCTTCGTCAGGATCCTTGACAGATTTACTTCAGGGGATTCAGACCCAGACAATACTTAGTGCAATCTCAAGCTCCCTGGTCCCTTCTCCAGGCTTCTTCAGCTCATCTGGGAGGGATTTCTGGACACATCAAGCCTGCTGGCCAGGACTTCACAGAACTCCATCTTTACCCTAAAGGTAGGCAAGCCAGCTGGCCACCTGAACCACCCCACCCTACCCAGCCCCCTGAAGCTGCCTTTATGATCCTTGGGGAAGAGTGGAAACATGGACTTTAGCACAGGCCTGATACCCAGTCCTTCTCTACATCTTGCTCATCACAGGCCCTTGAGCCCTTAGCTGAAGTCCTTGAGGCCAATGCAGGCTCCACTGCAGGACTGATGATCCCAGGGCAGTTCAAAGAATTCCCCACGTATTCCACAGAGCCCATTACAGGTTCCCCGGCAGATGAGAGAAGCCTACAGATGCTCACATTAGTGGGACGGAAGCTACTCAGCTTGTCAGGTTTTGTATCAATTCTACAAGTTGATTCTGCGCTTTCTAGACTTGAGAATTTAGAACCTGATACGTGCATGCCCCTATGTTCAAAAGGTAGGAATTATGGCTTCCTTTCTATCAGCAAGAACCAGGTACAGCACAAAGATCTGCCAAGGAGCAGCTGTTGAAGAACCTTTCTAAAATGCTTATGACATTAACTTCACTGAAGAAGCCTGGAGAAGGATAGGTGGCTCTCTAGGTGTACACGTACACACACGTACACACACACACACTGTACACATAAGCGATTACTGGTTGACTGTACTTTACAAATTACAAAGAAACAAAAATAAACAAGCAGCCCTGACAGAATATTCCCAAATTGCTGTTCGTTTTTACTATAAAGGAACATGTGAGTTGTACTTAGAATGCTACCCTGTGAAAGTGGTAAGGGCATGAACATGCTAACTGCTGGTAAAATGTTCTAAGAAATCTGAAAAGAAACTACATCTTATCCACTTTAGCTCCTCTCAGTCTGGTGATCCCTCTTCATGTTAGCACCTTTCAAAATGTCAAAAACTTAAACTAATAATAAACTTTTCACTTAACCAACAATGCTGGAAATGTGTTCTAAGGATCTGGAAGTGAACATTCTGTCCACTTTGTTCCAGAATTATCAAACCCAATAAGGAACACGTCAAATACATCACAGACAATCCAGGAGTTGGAACACATCAATCAGCATGGTAGGACCTCAGCAGAGAACATCACTATTATAAGGTATTAAAAGACAATTATGCCATTTCTCAGAACATGAAGCGCAACTTGAACACAATCTTATTAAAATACACAACTCATGGGCTTCCCTATGGGAGGACAAGCTTCCAAGACTACTACTGCGACCACAACTTACTTGTTCACACTGCATTAAGTAACAACATTAAAACAAAAAAGATAAAAAGACACAAAGTGAACAGACCATAACTTTATTGGCTACAATTATTAAAAAGAAAAATGAAAACAAAACAAACAACTAAAAGTAACTGTGATCCATAAGGTGCTGACCGCAGACCTGCAGTGACAGCCATGTGCATGAACTATGTGTCTTTAAAAAGCTGCAGCATGTGATGGCCATGGTTTATTGTCAGCAGAACTGTCAGTCTGACTTCACCTTAGTCATTTCCCTTTATTTACAGCAAAGGCAGACGTGTTCTTCCCATTCACCTCTGCACTTTTGCTACAGAACCAGCAGAGCTGAGGTGAATTCCGAGGGCATTTGTAACATTTAAACTGTCTGTGGTTGTTCTTCAAAGAAAACTGAATAAGAATAAAATAATGATTAAACTAATATACGCAAGTTAGTTTGAGGTGATCATTTTCCCTGCTAGTGGATAGCACACGGTCTCCATGCCAGACACACAACTTTTACAATCATTTTAACTATTCTTGGTCTTAAACATATCTTTAAAATGTCTGGTGTACAATATAAAATACAAAATTTATTGAGAAATAATTAAATTCCAGAAAAGTAATCAGCAGGTGGGAACTATAGGTTCTTGGACGTCGTTAAATCAAGCACAGAGGAGACACACAAAACCCGAGTGCCCCTGCAGACACGACATCAGCTAAGGACGAGGATATAGGCTCAGCTCAGGTCCATGAAATAAAGGTGCAAGGCCTCGGTTTGCTAGCATAACTTTGTGCAGAAGGATTAGACGCCTTCACTGAGCAGGGAATAGTTTTAAATCAACAGGCCCCTACAAGCAAACCGGGTGGTTGTGGGTTTTTGGCTGTTCTCGGTGCTCTGCAGTCACACAGGAACTGAAGAGCAGAACAAAGCAGCCTCAAATCCCTGCTAACTAAACAGCACGTCTGCATCTTTTTGAGGGCAGGCGACTGTCAGGAAAATACAAACATCCGTATTTTAAAGGATAATTATAGGAGTGCTAGCTAGAGGTCATTCTAAATTTAATCATTTCACATAATACAAAAAAAAAAAGAAATGTAACCAAAACATTTTAAAAGCATAATTAAGTGTTCAGTCAAAAATTTCTGCCATGCTTTCACCTTACAAATAGAAAAAGAAAACGCCACAGACGTAATAATATTTAAGTTGTGCAAGTGTGTGACAAGGCTGCAGGCATCACAGTATCTTCTCAAATTTGAAAATCAGAACTGCAGCAAGGCCCAACCATGTCCCTTCCTCTAGATTAACCCTGGAAGAAGGTAGAGCATACCGAGCACTGTCCTTGCCTGTGCAGCATGGGCAGAACAGAGGACAGAGCCACGTAAAATGTAGCATGGCTAGGACTCTAAAGCCACAAAGGAGCAGCAGGAGGACCTTCTGCAGCTGCCTCCTCAGTGGACCTCACCAGCCGTTCCAGGCACTGGCCATCTTCTCCGCCTCAGATCTGCTACACTGGCAGAGGAGGAATACTAAGTCATTAAGCCAGGTGAGAGCGACTTTTCTCTGAAATTCAAAGCCTTTCAACCAGGGAAACCGGGGGCAAATGCCACAACCCAGAAGCGTTCCTGATCATCATGTGTCTAACTCATACTTTTTATTTTTTCAACTTGGTCTCTGGGTGAATCACAGACTGCTTCAAACTGTGAATCATATTAATTATCAGGTACGTTCATCTAACAAGGAAAAAAAAAGGAAAACAGCCCAAGTTTGCTGTTGATAAAACATTCTGAATAGTGGAGGAAGTCTGAGCCCTGAGAATGGATGATCTAATCATATCCAACTCTGAACTTTTTAATATTAACAAAAAAATACTCTGCTTATGGTCACAAAATATATTGAGGCATTTTTCTACCACCAGGAATCGGAACTGTGAAACAATCTGATTTTGGTGCTAGGATAAAAGAGCATTCCATGACACAGGGATAAATGCATGAGTCACAATGCAGAGAATCAGGTAGTTTATAAATTATCAAGAGACTATGATAGGACAACAAACTCCACCTCCCCAAGCCCCACCCCCTTACTATCTAACTGTCAAAGTTATAGCTACAACATTCAAAAGATCACCTGGTTTGAACTTGCTATGATGTCTTGCATTAAGATTTGTGTGTATGCATGGGGAATGGGGGTATTTTAAATCAAATTGATAACTACAATCTCAATCAGAATCAAATATTTAAAACAAGTCACCCAAATTAATTTCCTCAAAAAAACTCACTTAATAATTTAAATCCCAATTTAAGTTTAAGACTAGTGCCAACAAATGATCCTGGAGAAACTCACTATCCCCTTCACTTGAGGTTCCTCAGAAAGTGGGTCCGACAGCTTCTGTGTGTTCACACACACACACACATATACACAGGTATCACGTGGGTGGATGTGCACAGCAAAACCAATAGTAATTTAAACCTAAGTGCAGCATTACATGAAGCATCAGCCTCAGAAGGATGTGTGGAAGTAAGAGCCACCCTGGCTCATCCTGCTGAAACTTCAAGCATAATAGGGCAAATTGCAGCAAACCTCTACCATGTCGGTGGGAGGGTATGACCAACCCATAGAGCATTTTAAAAATGGAAATCAAGAGGTATTATAGTCACAGTGCAAAAATTAAACTTCAAGCATGATACATAAACATAGCACCAACTGGGAAAATGCACGGAAAAGGAGGGTAACTGAGGTGTGTGAGTGAAGAGTGCCTACAGCCTTACCAAGAAGCTCCAGGAATGCCTAAAAAGCTTTAGTTCCTTTTATTCTGAGATGGAACTAATGACCTAGTTTATTGAAACTAGTGACTTCCACCCCAGGTGTGTCAGTCCTGGCAGTCCACCTCAATGTTGATCCCAAGCATAAATGGCACACCAGTGTTGGTGATGCTGGCAACACTGGCAACACTGCAGGTACAGTTGGAACATGGACAAGAGCAGGAGATGTGCTGCTCTGCCACTCTAAATGAGGCTCAGCTCCATTACAAACCTGCAGCATCTCTAGGTGTACTGCGTCTCAGGGTCCTTTTGTTAAAACAACAATCAACTGGGCAAGAATTTCCACCACTAGGACTACCTGACAGGAAGGTCTGAGGAAAACTAGGCACCTAGTCACATGCCCCGTCTATAATGATGTTTTAAACTCCAAACTACTCACCCTGCTTTGAGAATGTCTTTAGTGTATATACACGTGTGACAGAAATCCTACCTGCAATCGTTCTATTGCAAGTGCCCCAGTGAGCTGTGTCACCCCATCTCATCTAATGCATAATAAGATAAAGGAAAAGCAAAACAATCTGTTTCCAAAAGACCAAAAAGTAAGAAAACTATCAAGTCTCTACTTTTAAGGCAAGAACCCTCTCTATGTAGCACTATGTGGCTTCAGAAAACCTGGGCTTGACTCATCAACAGCCAACACTGACTCAAATCTGTCCCTTACTATTAAGTGCAACAGAGCCCGGGAGTCTGCTCTGCACCCAACAACACTGGTGATTCTGTCACAGCTATTCTGTCCTGCTGGGCTCGACAACTGCTGCAGGATAGGCACTAGTATTGAGGGACTGCAAGGCCAGAGGACTCTACCCAGTTCTAGGGACTTCTAGAGGGTCAAGCTCCATGGCCTCTTAACACCAAGCAAAGTCAACAGAAATTAAATGCAAAAACCAAAACAACAACAACAAAAAAACCCGTCAAAATGATTTCAAAACTTGCTAAATGCCGGCATTAAAGCACTCTTGTGATTTAAACAGAGCAGAAGTGGGGAAAGAAGACAAGATTGTGTTTGCGCAAAAAACTAAAACTACAATTAGTTCCAAAAAGTTTATACACATATTAAATGTTTTATTCTGTTATCTATCTTGTTATCAAACTTTAAATTCTGCCTTCAATACTCTGCTCCATGTCAACTCTGAATCATCCTTTGATGTGTTTCTGTGATTTTGGTTCACCGTCTTGCTGTCTGCACATCTGGAGGCTTCAGCTGTTAGGAACCTGAGGCTGGTTAGCTTTGAGGCTGCGGAGGGCTCTTCTTGCTGCAGCAGACTTTGCGATCCTATAACTCCGGCCGACACCTTTAAATTTCCCCTTTCCCACCACTTCCACGGTGACTCTGACCTTCCCATCGTAAGTTCTCTCCGCTGGGCTGCAAAAACCAGACAGTTTGAATTAGAAGTCAGGGGTATTTGTTATTATCATCAGTCAGCACCTCTAGCCCTCTCGGGCTGAGCGTCCCTCCTATAAGCTGACTGTGCACCAGGCTTACTGCACAATCAACACAGGCTCTTTCCTCCTTCATTCAGCTTTGCTTTAGAAAAAAAAAAAAAAAAAGGAAAAGCGCGGCCAATCAGACCAAAACTGGAAACTGGGTCATAGAACGTCTGTGCAGACGTTCTCAGAGTCAGTAGTTACGGTTTCTTAAGAACTCTCGTTTTTAGTTACATTAGTTTTTCAGGCACATTTCCTTCTTACCTAAACTTGGCGGTTTCTGGTTCCATCTCAAGCAATTCTCTCACTGGAGAACGGGGCACGTTTGCAGAAAATTTTTCTATAATCAAAATGAAAGATTTTGTGACCAAAGACCCTATAAGCATTTTAAACAATGTTTCCATATAATCCAAAGGGAAAAGAGCCAACACTGTACCTATTAGCGGCCGCATCATTGGGTAGTACACCTGCCAGACAACCTCCAGAGACATCCCACTGTCCATATAAATGGCACCAGCGAGAGACTCAAAAATGTCCCCCATGGCCTTGGGGACTTCGATATCTTCTTCTTTCTCCTCATCCTCCTCGGATCTCCTAAGCTATTGAAGAGAAGAAACTTGTCAGGAAAAAAGGCTCACTGGTTTTTCTCGGCTGACTTTTGATATTTAACAAGAGGAGCCAGGACCTATGGCATACCTACTTCATGGCAGTGGGAAACCCCAAACCACCTTATCAAAAAGAAAGGGAGGGAGGGAGGGGGGGGGGGGGGAGGGAGGGAAAGAAAAAAGAAAGAAAAGTGACAGGTAACTGATGCCCAACAAAGGAAAAAACACTTCTAAATTAAAACAGAATTTAAGTTTAACACAGAACTAGAAGTTAATTGTTTTAAAATCATCTGTAACCAAACAACTGCCTTTATTAGAACACCTTTCTCTGAGTGTCCAGCAGGGGCAACAGTGCAGGGAGGAGGGTAGAGACTGCTGCTTTGGGGGCAGAGAAATCCTTTCTGAAGCCCTTTCCCTCCAGGTTCCCTGTCACAAAAACATGAACATACACTCACTATGGTAGCAGAGCTGACACAACATATACTTGGATCAGCGGACTAAAACCTTCCCTATATAAAGGCCACAATGTAACTAACTGAATCTACAAGCCCGAGACTCATACCCCTACTCAAAATGTCTTAACTAACACTACTTGAATGGCCTGTCAAAAAGATTATTTAAAGAAAGCAGCCATCTCAAGTTGAGTGTACCTCAAGTCATGAGCCAGTTGGTACTCAGAGCTGCACAGCACATCAAGTGAAAGGTAAGATTCAGTGTGCAGCACACCAGCATCTTCACGTACATTAAGTCTGGACGCATTAGCAATGGCATATCGCCAAATGGTAAAAGCTGACTATACGAGGACCACATAATTTTATTTTTCTTTTCTTTCTTTTTTTTGTTTACTTGTATTTTCTAAGAATAACAGCAAAGCACAAATTATTGTGGAAGGAAAGAAAAACGGAAAATTTTAATTTGTATACAAATTATTGAATATATTCAAAAGCTGGCTTCTCTAAGATGCCCATTACTCATATCCCATGGCTCTGGGATATAAAGAAAATTTCAGACTGGCAGGTTTAATTCTCTCTCTTTACAGCTAAGAAAGCTAAGGCCCAGAAAGATAA
Source organism: Neodon shergylaensis (assembly GCA_025134845.1). Classification (NCBI taxonomy): domain Eukaryota; kingdom Metazoa; phylum Chordata; class Mammalia; order Rodentia; family Cricetidae; genus Neodon; species Neodon shergylaensis. The sequence goes on from JABTXL010007139.1 coordinate 40,073,147, forward strand.
AGACTTCTTTAAGAAAAAACAATTCAGTGAGGAAAGCCAGATGCTATGTGTGTCAAGCACTGCTACTTCTACACATGTTGATACAGACAAAGGGCAGTAAAAGAATGAAGAAAAACTAACAGAGCCAATACACATCACTGGCATCAAAACAGAACCTGAATTTTAGTAAAGTCCTTAAACTTAAAGCTTAAGTAACTGTAAAGAATTTAACTAGAAATGTACATGGATGGTTCCTCTCCTCACCTCACTACTGCCTGAGTTCTGGAAGGGACTGCAAACAGAGGCAAAGTGGGGAACATAAGCCCTGCCCTGGCTGCGAGGTTTTCAATCCTAGACTCTCTATGTTCCCACAGAAAGCTCAGAAACTACTCTCCAACGGTTTGGGGCAATTGCAAAAGATGTAGTAAAACTTAAAGTCAAAACAGTAAGCTGAGAATAAAGCCCTGGACTAGAATGAAGTTCCTTGGCCACCGGGTGCAGAGGGGAACGAGCAGCTATGCAGTATCCTTGCCTACAGAGCCAGAGCAGTGCAGCATGCACACATTTGAGCAAGGCAGCACTGATATCCCAGCACCCAAAGTTTACAAACAAGAGGTGCCATTTCAAACAATGTGAAGTGTACATTTGTGAGGCTTACCTGGGAGGCTACCAAATATTCCTAACCCATTTAGAAAAGACAGGAACAGATCATCCTGTGATGTCAGAGAAGCGAAGGACACTTTGGGGCATGGGAGGAGGTGCACTTCTACAACTTTCTATGCCTGTCGTAGGAGCCTCACTCAAGTGTAACTGAGACCCAGGCTCCTTGCCTGAATGACCACTTGATCCTTGGAGTGGGCAGCCAAGTCTCAAAGGCCTACCTGAGTGAGGCAAGTCATTCTCAGTTCTGCTTGGAGATCACACAGCATCTGGGCAACCTGGCCCTGGCCTATAACTATCCCTCTGGACAGCCATGAATCAGAGCTCAAACTGCCCAAACTCAAAGTTGGCTGCTTCCCTCAGCACTGAGTTCACAGTTTAAACAGCACTAACCTCAGAGTCCATCCCTTGCATCTCGTTCTTCTCAAGTTGAAACTGCACAAAGTCGTCAATGACATGGAAGAGCTCGGGAGAGACAGCTTTAAAGTACTTGTGGTAGTCATACTTCACAGCCAATGAAGCAAAGATGGTGTTGTTGACCAGGGCAGAGCGCAGGTCAGTCAGGACCCCTGGGGAATGCTGCCGTGGGTCTTCATAAAGGTGCTTGGTTATGAGGTAGTCCAAAATCGCATCTCCCAGGAATTCTAAGCGCTGGTAACAATCTGCGCAGAGATCCAAAGTGCAACGGTGAGCCTGCATGAGCACATGCACTTTCTGCATACTCTGCGTGGGAGCAGATGAAAAAGTTGCAGTCCCAGGCTCCTTTTGAGACTTCTACTGAGAAACATTCTCATTTACCTTCCTCAATGAAATTATTGGACACATACTCGCTAATGCACCCTGAAGTCGAGTTTTAAAGGCAACTGAAAGCATATTTCTTATATAAAAGTTGGGTCATATAATCTTCAAGTGCTCAAATATTATGCTTGTTTTGGAGGGGGAAAAGACACTTTGTAGACACAATCAGTCATAGCACCTTTTTCCTTGGGCACTATATTAGCCAGACAGGCACTGGGCATCACTCCTGAGTCTCTAACATGGTGGCATCTCAGTAAAGCCACACATGGCATAATACTTTCTGGGCATTGCCATCGAGGCAGTGTGTCATCCACACTCTGCAATGTGTGCTAAGTGTCTAATTTCTTGGCATTTCAGGGTCATATGGCACATGAAAGAACAATAGGGAAACATGACTCTTCAACTCTAACTAGACATACTAAACCTGACACAAGGGACTCAGAAAGAAGAACTGCGTACAGGAGCAAAACCCCTAAACAAAAAGAGTTGCTTGTCAAACTGAAAAAGCTACCAGTGCTGACCAGCGCCCCGATTTCCTCAGAGCCATTAAAAGAATCCACTGAGCTGAGAAAACGAGGCTGGGACAGAGTGACCTGTTCCAGAGTACCTACTGGGTGAAGAGCCAAGCCGTGTTGGAATTCAGGACTCACAATTTCCATCAAAGTATTTTCCTCTCCACACAGAAAAGTAGCTTTATTTTAGAACTCCACTTTCAGGGTTTATTTTTTTTGTAAATGGTCTTAACTACAGAGTTTTTACTATCCAAACTATAAGCTCTTTATTTTGCTTTAATATATTTGATAATCTTATAACAAAAGGCAAAATAAAAACTTTATCTGGGTCCATAAGCTGAAGCAAACTGGTTCTGGGGACTGACTCTCTTAGATATTAGCAAACTACCAAATAAAGGAGATAACCACAGCACAATGGGAAGTAACGAGTTCTTCCTATAGAACAGTTCTATTTAATCTTCTCATCTTTAGATTTAAAAAGGCTAGAAAAGAGGAGCCTTTTTGTCTAGGAACAACAAAAAGATGTGGAAATAGATCTTGACTATATAAATAAATCAAGAAGTTAAAGCAGCAATGAATAAGCCCAAGAAAGGTACTTAGGTAGGAAAAGGTGAGAAACAGCAAAATCCCGGGCTTCAGTTTCTAAGCATGCAGCATGTGACCCATGTGTGAGAGGATATAGTGCCCCACTCCAACTGTCACAGTCACCAAGCATTCCTACTCCCCAGAGACGGGAAACATAAAGAGCTCTGCTTTATGTGACTTCCTCCCCCGGCCATGCATACTGAGCGCTAAGACTGTGCATGCATATATCTTATTTGTGCACGGCCAGAACAATGCACCACACACAAAGTCTCCTTACCAGTGATAGTGTTGTAGTGGTAGGAGGCATGTGTAAAAGCCTGCAGAAGGTAAGCCTTATTCTTGAATCTGTAGTTGATTTTCTTCTCAAAATTTTCAAACCCAGAAATCAGGTGGTTCAGGGTTTTTTCTGCATCTGGATGGTCAAACATACACCTTGGTGGGATCTTCAGGCAGCCGTACTCCAAGTCTTTCCCTGCAGAGGAGCGTGGGCTGGCTGCAGCGGCAGCACAGCTCCCTGAAAGGCTCTTTTGTTGGCTGCTGACGTTCTCCTGAGCAGGGTACAGGGCCTTTTCCCGGCTGGTCCTTTTGATGACTGGGAGTACCTTCAGTCCCAGCGAACAGAGGAAAAGCTGAGCAGCCCTCTCGCCACAGCTGGTTAAATAACAGCCCAGCAGGGCCTCCACACAATCTGCTATGCTTTTGTCAGCAATGCACTGCTCCGTGTGCAAGTCGTAAGAAATGGACTGCTTCCCTGTGTCAACGCCACAGTTTTCTTCTGATGGATTCCAGAAACCTACCACAAAGTCATCCTCTTCAACGGCTTTGCTAGGATCCAGATAGCACATTGCATCCCAAGAGCTGTAGTCAAAATCCTCAAGGTCTGAGGAAAACGGCATACTGCCTAAGGAGGACTTTTTGGGCATTTTCCATTCATAAGCAGAATCAGAGGTTGTAAAAGGAGAAAGAGAAATTTTCTTCACAAAGGCTCCTGACCCCATTAACATGCTGTCTATAAACTGTATGTGCTCCTGATCATACTCCAGGAAGTCGTCTTCATATTCAGCCTCCTCCTTGGGAGCCCTCCACGTCAGGTCCTCCTCACAGTCCTCACCTAGTTTGCCATTAGCCAGCAAACAGTCTTTTGTCTGAAACGGGGAACAGGAAAGGAGGAGAGAAAGAGCTGCTGTTTTTTAAAAGGTTTTGAAACTCAATAAAAGCAAGGGTTATGGATAATTTCAAATGACAACCACAAATACTAAAAGGCAACTTTAAAAAATCATGGCCATTTGTTTTCAATTAACATAAAATAAGTTATTTAATCATATAAACAAAGTCAAACATGCTCTTTGGATGTTCATTTTCTAAGTTATAAAATGACCTTTATCCAGTATAAATATGTAAGTGAAGAATTCTGAACATGGATAAAGTTAAAATTGTGTCCATCATGCAAAAATGTCAACTGAGTAGCCTAACTCTGCAAGGACAGAGCCCTTGTGTGCCAATCAGAAAGAAGCCTTCCACTTAGCTGACAGAGTCTGAAAATATGGTAGGTAGCCTTTCAAACCAACAAAATTAAATTCCAGATGTAGAAAGTATTATCTTTTCAACTATGAGCATAATAAAAAAACAGACAAAATTATTTTTTAAAACCTTTACCATTAAAAACTGTAGGAGGGTTTGTAATATTTTTTTCCTCTACTTCCACTTCAAATCAAGAAACATTTGCTACAATATAAAATTAAACTTCTTTGCTTAAAAAAAATGAATAGGACCACTCAAAGAGGGGATAAATTTGTGGAATTATTTTTTACCCTCTATTCTGAGCTGTGGTACTAAGGCCAACAGATCATAGCAGACTGACAAAATAGAAGAAAATTTAGGCTAACATGAAACATAACATCCCATTTCTGTCAAAAAAATCTTTGATAATTCCAATTTCTTTGGCAAAAGCTTATTTGTGAATGACAACCTTAATAATGGGCTACAATTCAGCAGTGATGCAACGCCAAAAAGATACCCAATTTCTGCTGTACGATAAACACCAACTCTCACAGGAAGAGCCACCACCACTTTACTTGGGGGCAAACACGGAACAATAAGCTTCAACTTTGATTGGGACAATTTTCCAGAGTATTCTGACAAAACACTTTCAAACTATTTCCCAAGTGTTTTTAAAAGAGGCATATATTTTATTTTAAACCAGACTCAAGATATAGAAACTCTGTATTTGCCTGAAAAAATAAAATGACAGTGAGTCTAGCCCTGTAATCACATACAGTCCACTGCTTTAAAAAATACACCAAAAATCTTTTTGAAAAATAAAGAACAGCAAACAAACTATCAACAGGACTGAAGGGATGGCTCAGAGATTAAGAACACTGGTTACTCTTCCAGAGGACCTGGGTTCAGTTCCCGGTGCCAACACGGCAGTTCATAACTATTTGTAACTCCAGCTCCAGGTGATCAACACCCTCTTCTGGCTTCCACAGTATCAGCATCTACTAGATGCATACACATACATGTAGGCAAAACACTCAGTCAGTGGCAAACCTCAGCAAACTACCTGTCAGAACCTTTCTACTTCTCCAAGACAAAATGAGAGGCTTTGACTATATTTTGCTTCTGTTTTGTTTGTCACAGGATTTCACTATGTAGCCTCGGGTGGTTTGGAATTCACACTGGGCTGGGCTCAAACTCAGAGATCCACCTGCCTCTGCATCCCAAGTGGAAAAAAAGTACATACTACTACATAAGCTTTATTATTTGTATCCTAAGACAAAATGGGCCAAATTTAAATTATTCAGTTTGAGATTTTCGATTGCAAAGTTTCTCTGTAAACTGTTGTGTTTCTGTAACATGGTAGACTGTCTTTTGTACCCCTGGCACCATGTACTCTTCATCCTCACAAAGAGGGGGTATACTTAAGATGAAAGCCTGAGCCATATTGTTAGTGTGCACCAAGACCCAACATGCTGAGTCAGCAGAAAAGGCCAGGAACCAGAAGTCCATGATGTAGCATGTAACTCAGGAAAGCCCCGATGTGTCCCTGTTACCCGAAGAGTCAAATACATGGACAGAAAAGGCCTGTTGACTGTTTTGTTTTTTTCTTTCAGAAATGAGGCATTTTTTTCTAAGGTTCAAAATCAATACATTTTTCTACTAAGGTATATGTGTATATACATAAATATGTATATAAGTGTATGTGTATTTATTCTAAATTAGTAACAAATGTCATCCTCTGACCTAACTTGAATTAAAATATTCTCTTAATGCTTTTACAGCTAAGTTGCATTTCTGTGATAAGTCAAATCCTACTTGAGTTACAAATACACTCAGTAAACAGGCCTACATCAGAACAGCCTCCCAGAACATGCCACTACAGATGCTTAGGACTTATTGGGATAAAAATGCACCAAACAAGACATGGAATGCTGCTATTTAGAAACCTGTAAAAGAAATGGTGTTATCATTATCAGCCTGAAGTAAAAATGAAGTAACAGGAGTATATTTATCATCAATACAAAATAAATCTGGCAAGCAGAGCTGCCTGAACAGATGGTAACTTCAAAGAAGTATAAGACAGTTCTTTCCCAGTCACAAGTCCAGGGCACAGAGTCCTCCCAGCTGCCCCCTGGTGGCCTTTGGGACAAGACAAAGGAAGCTGCAGCTGCTAAAGAGATGAGTCTTAAGTCTCTGGCAAGACAAATTATTCACAGTACTTCAACCTTCCCATATGGTGATCTGGTGTCCAGTCTGCAAGAGGAAACAGTGCCAAGCTAGCCCCGCACTGCACAAGCTATTCTGCGCTGAAGTGAACTCTTCCAGACACAGCATGCAGGTTACAGGTCATTGTGAAGTCACTTCAACGAATACGGAGACACTGTAACATGAGAGTACAGGGAACCTGAGAGGGTTCTGATTTTATTTTTAAGTGGAAACATAAAAAAATTTTATCCCTTTGGAAAAGGTAATAGAAATTACACTCCACTAAAATCAACACTATTTCTAAAGTCACAGTCAGTCTACCAACACATAAAATACCTACTACAATGCAAAGTGCAGCAGTAGAAAGGAAACAACAAAAAACGTCTTCAGTCAACAGAAACAAAAGCTCCTTATTGAGTGCTTACCATTTCATCCTTTTCCCATTTATCTGCGTTACTTTTGTCTTGATTTACCACATAACCAGGAGGAAGCCAATTCACAGGAGGATCAAATATCGACACTACCATGCGGCTGGGCAGCCCCTTCTTCTTGCCAAGGCGATACAGGTTACAGTTGCTGACCTTCGGTAAAAAAGAGTCACAAATGTTTACCCATAAATGGCCTTGGCTGGAAAACACGCATACCATTACATTTTATGCTTATGTTCTTTGTAATGTACAACTGGTCACCAAATAAAAGTGTTACTACCTATTTATAACAACAACCTGAAATTTTCAAGAACTGGATATCCTTTGGTGTCATCAAATAAATATTCACTACAAAAGAAAGTCACAAAAACCTAATGTATACAAATTCCCTTCCTTATAAACAAGTCAAAAAAAGTTCAATCTCAAAGTTTTAAAGCCCAGATTGATAATATGAAATGCAAGATGGTAAGTGGAATTGAGAGCAGAAGATGTCAACACATTATAACTCAAGATGTCATGCTATTCTTAATGAGTAAAGGGAAGGATATCATGTCATAACATGAGAACTGTCACTGCACAAAACAACTTTATATCTCTGGAATCTAAGCACCAATAAGACTCCAAACCAAACATTCTCAAATACTGTTCTTTTGTTATGGGTAGCATTTCAAGACACTAGAGTAAAAGGCACTAAAGAACATTTGTTGTACAGTACATCATTGAGGTAGCTTTATTATCCTTCCTCGAGTACACTTGCTTTTTCTAATGGCTCTACCACATCCCTAATTTACTTAAAACATGACATTTTTGTCTAGTTTTCACTTGGAGACTAGGGTCATTCAATCTCATTTCCAGTCTCTAAAAACATATTGGAACACTCTAAGAGCCCTATCCATATAACTCAAGTACTACTTAGCCAGCATGTACCCACAATTAGCACTGGCTAGACAGTCTTGTAGAAAGCAGGCAAAGCAACAGAGAAGCAGTCCTTGACATGCATACAGACTGGCACACAGCTCTACCAGGGAACATCATTGCCAAAGCACTTACCAGCTGTCTATAAAGGAGCCAACAGACATAAATGCTGGTTTTCTTTTCCATGCTATACAAGAGCACCCCAAGAGGAGGAGGGCAATAAGGGCCCAGAGAGGGAAAACATTCCAAGTCAGAAGAAATGCTCAGTGGATGGAAAAGATATAACTAAGGACCTGATGTGAGGCAAAATTCAAGACAGAAGCAGCAGGTGGCAATGAGGAAGATCACAGGAAGCTTGAGCAAGGACACAGGCTGTGCAGTGAACATGAGGCTTGTCTTAAGAATGGCGAGCAAGAGCCTGGTCAGGTTCTGTCTGCAAGAGCATCCTGAACACCTTAACACCACGCAGAGGAAACAATAATTACTTCTGCAAGAAATTAGGTCAAAGGGCTCTGAACAGATGAATGGATAAAGTTTTGAAAGGTTAAAGTAGTTTCTTTCTTGCTTAATAGGGTCTAGTATTCTTACTTCAAATGCCTTCATAACTGTGATCTTCCTGTAAGCAGCCGAGAGCTTCAGGACTCAATTCTAGTTTCTAAGCATTCTTCCAGTCCCTGTACCATAAGGTCTAATGCCTAAGTCTGCCTGATGCCTCACTCTGTCTTTCTCACAACACCTGACAATGCCATTATCTACTATCTGCAAGCTGTCACAGTTGCCAGAGCACTGCATTCATGGTCTGTCTTAAGCTCACTAGGAAGGCCCCTAGTATGTGCCCCTAGTCTCAGAAATACTCCTAAATATCCGGGACTAGTGAATAACCTCACACAAGCTAATGCCACAATCTGGACATCAGTTTCTTCATCTGCAAAATGGTGGCACATCTAACTGCAAGAGAACTGCAGAGATTAAGTGTTGCTTGTAAGATATCCAAATGTCTGGTGCTCAGAGCAAGCTGCCATACTGTGACAGGCAAGGAGGTCCATTGCTATACTGTTAGTTCAATCCCAGGTCTGCTCCCTACTGCAACGTGCTCTTGAATAAGTTAGCCTCTCCAGCCTCACTGTCCTTCTTGCCTATCTAAAGGGGATATAAAAATATGCAGTTCTCAACCAAGCGGTGGTGGTACACACTTTTAATTCCAGCACTTGGGAGGCAGAGGCAGGCAGATCTCTGTGAGTTCAAGGCTAGCCTGGTCTTCAGAGCAAGTTCCAGGACAGAGAAACCCTGTCTCAAAAAACAAAACAAAGCAAAACAAAAACAAACAAAATCATGCACTTCTCTAGGCTATAAGAAAAACTTAAACTAATTAAGAGAAATTAGCATTTCTCTCTCTACCCTTATGTTTTCTCTTAGGAGCTAGAATAGTCTGGTAGCATAAGCAGGTTGTTGGACTCAAATAATTATCTCTGAAATTACCACTCACCGCAATCCTGTTCTTTCAGCCATTTCTGTTCTGTTCTGTTCTGCTTTTGGCTTGGCTGTGTGCTTCAGCCCACACTACAGCCTGTACCACATTAGTCTCTTTCATGATCCCTGTGCTAATAGTATTGTCTCCTTGCTCAAACTTCCTCAAGTACCCACAGCAAGCACACCATGCACAAGCTCCTGACATAAAGTTGGGCCTCTTCTCACATCTGCCCTCAGCTACTTTCCCAATCCCCACTGTTACTGCCTTTCTTTACTGAGTGCTACCACACTCTACAGATGCAGCTTTGCTTTATACTATAAGGTTTCCCACGAGCACCTTCTCTGACTCACAAGTAAAATTCCATCCTACTTAATGTTAGGTCATTAACAGCTTTGTAAATTGTCAGAGTTTTATATTATATGACCATTGAAAGATTTTAGCTTAATTACCATTTTTTACACTAAGCTTATGAACTAAGGCTGAAAATCTATCTCAATGGGTAAAGTGCAACCATGAACACCTGAGTTAAATCCCTGGCACCAACATACAAGTCAAGCACAGTGGTGCTATCTTACCCTGGTGCAGGTGCGGGTAGGGGCAACCACAGAAGGCGGGCAGAACCCAAGGGCTTGTTGGCTAATTTAGCTGAATCAGTGAGCTCCAAGTTCTGTGAGAGATCCTGCCTCAAAAAATAAGGTGCTCACTTATTGACACCCGAGATAGACCTGCAGCCTGAACAGATACATAGGTGAGCATACGTGTATGCTTATGCACACATGTACACACAGGGAAATAAAAAGAACTTACTCTTTCTCAGGATTGTGGAAAAACTGCTCAAGACTAGGGAGTCCCCCTATCTACACTGGCTAAAGCCTAATGTTCTTCCCTTGCCTGGCTACCTGAAACTTGGAAGAAATGCAACTCCTGGAATGACTTTACATTACTCACACGCACACACCTGTTTACCAAAGCACTCTCATAACAAAAGGCTTCAGTTGAAGCTAAAGCACAAGCCCCTGAACAGTAACTCTGCCTATTTCTACCTCCCCGCTACCCCAACAAGGATCTAAGAGTTCTACCCATTTGCACAGAGGTTTATTTAACCTGAACTTCTATCAAATGAGAAGGTTATCACCCAGCCCCACAGCCTGGGTGTGTATACAGCCATCATGCCACTTACTGGGCAATGCCCCATGGACATTGGCCCTAATATACTAGAGCAAGCAGCAGCTGCACTGACTTATGGAGAAATCTCCACGGGTAACTTGCCCCATTTTCAGGCACACTGAAGAAGCAACAGCTCAGAGTAAGAACCGTCCCTTACCTTTTTGCTTCTCATATATGAAAGGCGGCCCTCATGAGCATCAGGGTAAGTGCAAAAGAGATATGTGGTGATAGCATGCTTTAAAAAGGAGTCGCCAAGCATCTCAAGCCGCTCCAGGTTAAACCCATCGCTAGCATTTGACAGTGTCAAAGCCTGAAGAATCAGTCCAGGATTGGGACCAAGAGTCCTTGAGGAGTACCCAACAGAAGGGCTCTGCTCAGAGTCCATCCTGTCCTTGAATGCATTAACAGCATTCATCATGGCAGGCATCGTGGACACCGCGGGGCTTCCATCTGAGGTAGATGTGTTAGCGTTTCCATCAAGGTATTTATTACTCAGTAGAGTACATTCATTGCTGGGCTTGGGCTGGTTCTCATAATTGTATAAATTCTGAATGGAATATGAGGTAGTTGGTTGTACAGGTATTTCCTGCTTGAAGTAATTCAGCTGATTTCCTTGGCAAAAGTCTCTGTTAACTAAATCATAACTGCCATTGGCAAGATTTTTGTTGTAAGTAAGACCATTAATTGCTGTAAGATCCGTTGAAACTTCAATCTGGAGCTTCCCAGGAGACTCAGCAGGTAGCCTTCTGCAGTTCACAGACATTTGGTCATGGTTTTCTAAGGAGGTTCTAGTAGCACCTTGATGTGCAGCATTTTCAGGGACTATAATTGTGCTGTGCTTACAGTAATTATCATTTTCAGCCAACGAGGAGTTACAGGTTGAGATGAAAGACTTGCTATCAATAGATTTTTTCCACCCGAAGTCTAAGTTAGGGTATCTGTAAAGACATTTTTATAACTTTCTATTGATTCTTCAGAAGGGTAAGCTCAGAACAGCAGCATTTTGGGTTAAAAACAAAGCAACTCTTAAAGTCCTCCTACTTAAGAAGAATAACACATTTTCAAGCTTAAATGAACACAACTAGGGATTATACACACATTCAACTATAATGCAGAACAGTTTGCTCTTTGACCTCTGCTTATGCACCCACAGTAGCGGGGACTGAGAGAATCCAAGATCGAGGTTCCTGCAGAACCTGGAACCACAGACTTTGTGAGTAGAACCTCAAGCTTTCTGCTTAACCAAGTGAGCAGCTTCAAGCAACTTACAAATTCTGTCTGGGCCTCAACTTCTGCACTTGGAAATGTGGCCAATACATCCTACTCAGGACAGGCCACAGAATCCAATGAGTTGGTCATGCTGTTTAAACTAGTATCTCATACTGAACCAATTACTCAACTATTATAATGTGACTATTATGTTTAAGTTCTTTCAATCCCAAAATTAATTTGAGTGATTAAGTCAAAAATTTCTTTGGTATACAGAACTTTACTAGTAGGGAAGAAATGATAAAGATAAGAACAAATGAAGGCTGCTGCTTTCTTATATATAACTCATTTTTGAGAAGACTACTTTCACCCTCATTTCAACATTACTACGAAAGAAGAAATGTTTGCTGTTTCAGGAGCTTGCCTCTCTCTAACTTGACAAGAACAAAAGGTTTAGTGACCCAGGGAACAAACAATATAGTTAATTTTTATGTTTTAAGTGTCCACATTTACTTTTCATCTTTTACTAAAAGATGAAAAAGAAAAATACAATTTTAACTTAATTCTATTTTGTTGCAAATTAAATTTCTGGCCAGTAACACAGACATACCTAAAATCTGCAGGAAGTGATCTTACTCCCACACCAGCATCGCTGGCTGTCTGAGCTCTTAGCTCCTCTGCAGTCAAAAGGCAGTGAAGGCGATAAAGAATGCTGGGGAGACAAACCGCTTTTCTCCACAGTGATGCTGGAATTGGATGTATAGCACAGAGTTCTGGAACTAGTATCTTAAGAGTAAAGAAGAACACAGGCTGATAAATATAAAGCACATACAAATAATAAAAGATCAAATTCACTAAGGGATAATGATGAGAATCATAAATGTTATTAATATCAAACTTTTAAAAATAATCCTTTAACCCTAAATTGGATTTATGAGGATGGCTCCATGATGTATCAATGGACCATGGTTAACAGCAAAACTCAATCCTTACTAACAAAGACGTTCAAAATAAATTCAGTACCCATGATGACCTTCCAGAAATTCACAAGTCATTGTCATCTTGGTAATATATTATTGAGATGTTAAAATACGTCATGTTTGAGCACATTGTATTTATGTGTGTGTACATATATATATATATATGTGTGTGTACATGTACATATGTATGTTTGCAACAATAACAAATGAAAAAAGAGGACATGAATTTGAAAGAGTAAGGAGGGGCATACGGGAATGTTTAAAAGGAGAAAAGAAGTGGTAAATGATGCAATTATAATTACAAAAAATAAAAGAACCATTTTAGAGAACATTTGGTCGTGCTAGTAGCAACTCATTTACCTGTTTGTTCTGCAGACTTTCCCATTTGGCTTTCCTCTTTTCAGCACTGCTTAGAGGAAGTGCTTTCCCCTTCTGATTCAAATGCCGAGGTGTCAAAAGGTTAAGTCTATAAAAATTTCAGAGCAATTTTATCAAACAAGCAAACAACAATACACCCTCACAGTGGCTGAACTCCAGCTTTGGTATGCCTACAAGCTTCCTAAGGAGTTCAGTCAGCACAGTCCTCTACTACCTGGTCAAGTTTTTGTGCAAAGGATTTCTTGATTTCAAAGTCCATGAGTAGGCAGAGGCACTCTGACCCCTAGAAAGCAACCCCATACACAACCTAATGTCATTTCTGCAGCTCTTACCTGGAAGATGTGTGGTCGACATCCAGCAGTGGCTGGTTGAGATTGGTCAGGTCAAGGTTGTACTTTGTTTTATAATATTCTGCAAAAGTTTCATATTCAGGGGAAGGAAATTTACTGAGTGGGGTAAGATCAGTGTACACATCAGCTACGTAAAATCGATGAGGCTGATCAAAATTGCGGTATCTAAAAATAAAGAAAATCAAGTTGTCTGTTTGTGTACATCAACTATCCTCAAAGCACAAATGGATTAATGTGGAAACATAAATCACCATTAAGAATTCAAATGGCTAAATATAAATAACATTAGTGAAAATTAAAATACCAAAAATATATTTCAAGAAGTTGAGAATAAAAAATTTTATTTCTATTAAGTAAATAAAACAGGTTCTTCACTTTCCCCGTTTGTTCTTCTACATTTCTTTCCTTTGATAATATGAAAAGCTAATGCCTCCTTCAAGTATGTTTCAACAATCAAGAAAACTTAGCAGTGGGGGGAGGGGGAGAGGGGCAGGAGGAGGGGGAGGGAAATGGGAGGCTGGGAGGAGGCGGAAATTTTTTTTTCAATAAAAAATAAAATAAATAAAATTAAAAAAAAAATTTAAAAAAAAAAGAAAACTTAGCAACACCTTACAGAGCAAATCCTTTGTAAACACAAGGCATCCAATACACAAGATGTATTACATTACCTATGATAGTGATAGTCCAGTGAAATCTTTAAAATGTGACTTTCAGATTGGGAGGGGGAATAAAGTAAAGGCAGAGGTCATGAATATTTATGAATGTAAGTCAGAGTCAATCAACCAGCACTCCAATTTTTTGTAAAGTATCTGAATTTAATTTATTGCCTCAAGACTTCCATTCCCTATAATTTTGCAAAGTAAGAATGAGTGCTCTTCCCACCCTCCAGAGGCTTACTAACAATAATCCTCTTGGAATGCCTGAGGCGCAAGCATTGTTCCCAATGAACTTCTTTCTCTCATAAGACTTTGGAATTAAAAAGATAAAGATTATCTTTAAAAGGCTATCAATATTGTTTTCATAAGAAATAATACTTTTCACAAAGTAAATCCTTTTACATGCAAAGTTTGAGCTTTTGCTTGAACGAAGTGAACATGAGAGATGTCACTGCTCACACCCACAGCACGTGAACAAGCACTCCCTTTTGCAGCAAGTACTGCTATTTTCCTTCTGAAACACCTACCTTGGAATGATAACTGCATCTTGGTAATCTTCTAACTTAAAAACAAACGGTGTTTCTTTTGAGTACTTGGTGCTGGGAATGCCTATACGAGCTTCAGACTTCTCAATATCCTCCATGAATGTAAAGTCAATGTCCAAAGTGCTAGAGCCATTAACTTAAAAGAAGAAAAAGACTCTTTAGTGTGGTAAATATAACACAGATGAGAGTCCTATGTAAGGTAAACTACCATGAGTCTCAAGGTGTCCATGTAAATAATATCCACAGGATACACAATAAGTCAGTTACCAGCAAAACTCTCACCATCCAGCTACAATGAACCAACACAGAAAAGTGGGTTCCTTCTTACCAACATTAAGAGGTAGAACACAGTATGCTGACTCAGCGCCTGTAGGTTTAAACTCTAGGGCGGGTTTTTCCAGGCGAAGAATATGTGAGAATATATACTGATGGAGTCTTGTAATCAGCTCAAGCATTTGTTGAGACAATGTGAAACCAGACTTCTTCAGCTCAATGGATATGGTGACCTCTCCAGAGCGTGTATACACAGGAAAGTGAGGAATCTTAGCAAAAAGAAAAGAAAAGCATCCTTTAGTCAAGAGGTTTACTGTGTTAGTTTACCCAATCTCTGAGTTCTAAGTGGCACTTTCAACAACATGGTGAAGGGTCTACCTGAGGTATGGGTTTGGCGGTCAGGATTCCAAAGCATCTTGTGGTGTCCTCTGGGGGGTAGAGCTTCCGTCGCCTGAAGTTGAGTTCATCAGGGAGGGGGGTAGTTAAGACCATCCCTATCACATACAGGTAACAAGGCTGATCAGGTTTGGGGTAACTCTCCCTCAAGCACTCTGGAATCTAGAATTGGAAAGAATTAAGCATCAAGTTCAAGTACAAATACCCATTGTTCTACATGTTGGCAAGAAATTTATTTCTGGCTTAGGATTTTAAAAAAGCTCAGAAGGTACTCTGATGTGAGATTCCCCTCTGTAAGCTATGAATATGTTTTATTACCACTGGTTAATAAAGAAGTTGCTTTGGTCTATTATGGCAGGACAGAATATAATTAGGCGGGATATCCAAACAGAGAGAGGGAGAATCTTTCAGAAGGCTAAGTTAGGCAGACACCATGTAGCTGCCAAAGGAGGAAGATGCCAGAACCTTACAGGAAAGCCATAGCCTTGTGGCAATACATAGATTAATAAAAACGGGTTAATTTAAGATATAAGAGTTAGTTAATAAGAAGCCTGAGCTAATAGGTAAAAGAATATGTAATTAATATTAAGCCTCAGGATGGTTATTTCCTAAGTGGCTTCGGGAACAGGTGGACAGAGAAAACCTGGTCAAGGGTGACCAGTAGGCCGGAGAATATTTGTAGCTACAGTACTAAATGTTAAGATTTCTGGGAGGGGGCTGGAGAAATGGCTCAATGGTTAAGAACACTGGCTGCTCTTCCAGAGGACCTGAGTTCAATTCCAAGCACCTACATGGTGTCTCACAACCATCTGTAATGAGACCTGGCACCCTCTTCTGGCTCGCAGGTATACATGCAGACAGAAGACTGTATACATAATAAATAAATAAATCTTTATATATATAAAAAAAAAAGATTTCTGGTAGATCAATATTTGTCAGGTCTGAGCTTCACATTGGCCTAAGTTTACCTATGTTATAATACACTGCTCATGCCATGCATCTTGTGGTGATCAGAGAACAGCCTGTCAGAGCCAGTTCTCTTCTACTGTGTAGGATCAGGCCTGCTGAGCCAGCTCTACTACTTTAGCATAATTTTAACAGCTCTCATTATGAGAATGAATCATGGTAAAATTACATCAGATTTTCTAAGCTTTCGATATTAACAAGACTCATAGATTAGTGTCCACAGTTCTGAGGTTCACTGGCACACTGCAATGGTGGTTCACAGTTACACCTGTTATGCACTGGCTAAGAGACAGTTCTGATTATCTAAGAAGACAAAATGGGTTGGTCAAGGAGGCGAGATAGACACCATGTGTCTCAAGAGACAGCACCAGTAGTATTTATTACAATAAATTTGTTCAACAGGAAAAGTGAATACAAAGGGCAAAAAACTACACAAAAATAGTTAACAGGATTTGAAAAGAAGTGTGACTTTTAAATATTGAAAATGCTTAGTGAGGGTACAGATATTTAAGTAAAAACTGAAAAAACAAAGTAAGAAACACATACTTTAGGTGAAATAAAACACAATGAAGTTTGCTTTCATTTGGGAACCTTATTTGCTAAAAATGTTAGTATTTTAAAGATCAACACTTCTATCAAGCATGAGATGCTGATATTTGATCTCTGCTAGGATATCACAGGTCAGGCAGATTCACAGCACAATCTCCTCCATCTTTTGATGCCCCTTCCCATCACCTGCAGAGCAGCCTTTTCATCTGCCTACTTCACCATGTGAGTGATGATCTAAGCAGCAAGGGCGAAAAGACTAGAATCGTCCCACTAAAGAATGTCTTCTTATATGAAGTAAGCTCCTTCTGAGCAGAATGTAATAATCCTCAAGTATCCTTTTGAAAGACAAGACAAAATCAGAAAACAAGCCCAGAACAGTGAACGTCTAGTAAAGGAGCTTCTGGGGATGCTGGGAATCAGGAGAATGAACTGAGACCCACAGTTGGTCCGAGTTACAAGCAACTGGGAAAACATCTGAGCAGAGCAGTTTAGGATTTGATCTAGCAGGAAATAGAGTCAGAAAGTCTGATTTTTATTCAGTTCTAACCAATACTAACTGCTTTAGGGTAGCACTGCCTTCGCTTTGTGGATCCTGGTCTTCCTGGAACACTGGTCTCCTCTTCATCATGTAAGTCAAGCTCTTCTTCATATTTAACAGTCTCTTTCCCAACAGGCATCAAATGTTCATCCAGTTCACCTAAGACATTTAAGAGAGCTTATGTCAGCAACATAAATTTTGCCTAATAGTAAATAACCTAAGACAACACAATACTGAGGAAGCAAGTGAAAAAATGATGGTAATTGAAAGTCCTTTGCCTTTAAAAATGTAGGAGATGGCTCAGCAGTTAAGAGCAGAAGACCTGGGTTTGGTTCCCAAAACCCACATGGTGGCTCACAACCATATGTAATTATAATTCCAGAGGATCCGATGCCTTCTTCTGTCCCCCACAGATACCAGGCACACACCTGGTACAAATACACAAATGCAGGCAAAGCATGCATACACATAAAATAAATCTTAAAAACAATGTAAAAGTGACAGCAGGTTAACTATGTAGAGGATCTATCCTGACACTTGTAAGTCCAGCATGGGCAAGCCTACAAAATCTAAGATCCAAAAATAAAGTATCAGTAGGCTAGTCCCACACATCCCTTTTAAACACAAGCTTTTTTTTCCTATTTAAAGGATTGTTTTCTTCACCGATATAGACTAACCTGATAGTCTAACAAACTATGTGGACAGTTCAGGATCCAATAGTTAGTGCATTTTTATGTATTTAAAAAGGGTCAATAACAAAAGTAAAAAGTTGCAACTGTTTATAGTGAAAATGTAAAAAAGTCAAGAGTCCTGCCCAGCACTGTAGGGTCTCTGAGTTACAGAAAATATATATTAAACCCACCAAAGTATAGCAAAAGCAGCAAGTCTAAACCCTGACAAGCTCCAGAAACCTGCAGAGGCCTCCATGTGCTTTTGTTGTATAATTCTGTCATTTTTTTTCACTCACATATGCTTTCAAACATGTTACATACCAATCTTGTGCAGTTTTTCACAGCAAATGAGAGCTACCACTCTTTCAGCCAACCGTACACAGCCCATTGGTGGACCCTGAAAGCAACAACACAGTTTACCAACACACTGAACAGCCTCGGAACCTCTGCCCTGGTACTGTTGCTAATGCCCAACTTGCCAGAACAAGTTTAAAAATACCAATAAGTTTTCAAAAATTCTAGCTGGTTTTTGTTTATTTGTTTGTTTCCCCAAATTCTGGTGGTGCTGGGAGTGGAATCTAGAGTTTCACACAAATGAGGCAAGGGTTCTACCACCAAGAAACATCCAACTCTGAAATACCCATCTTTTAAAACCATGACTAGTAAAAAAGGAGTTTAAAACTAAGACATTACAATGTCAAGTAAATATGCATTTTAATATAGTTTAAAGCATATTTTCATTAGTCAACAAATACACAACAAAAAGGTAAAGACATTAGAATCTAACTATGATATATATTAATATGGAAAAGCTTTTCCGTGGACTTAAAATTACTCACTTTGCAACATCTGCAAATTAGTAATGGGTCAAAGAAAGGGCAGTAGTTTACAAAAGGCAAATTTCAGCCAGAGCAGCTGAACTATATTTAATGAATTCTGTATCACTGCATGCAAAGCCACAGCTGATTTCTTAAAAAGGTTCAAATTATTAAGAGCCTAAAGAGAACTTCCAGGGGTCATCTGGTCAAGTTCAAAGAGTTTGAAGAGTGTAGTCTATAAAAATATGAACATAGAACTATGTGACTTACAAATAATTTTTTAGAGTATAGATTTAAAACCAAATTTATAACTTGGATGTCTTAGAGAAGCTAGACAAGCCCTAATGGCATACTTCAATGCAAGTCATGTCTTTTTCTTAACTTACAACAATGGAGGCTCGAAGAGGTGAGTTAATCGGAAGATAAAGAGTTGAATAAAATGTACCATCAGGTAACTCTCGGGTTCTACATTTGGGAGCTAGATGTGTAAACGGATCACTTGGTAATCGAGCACAATATCTGTGAAGAAAAGAATTCTGAAGTTGAATCTACACACGAGGAACTGATAGAAAACTCTCAACATTCACAACATCGCCTGTTAGGCTGCCATTTGCATAAGGAATGTTCTTTGTTGCTCCTTTACTTTGAATAGGACAGAACTGGGCACTGGAAATGGATGTGTGTTAACTAGGAAACTACATTATTTAATCTTATTTTAATTAAAACTGAAGCTTGCATTTAAAAGGTTGCCCTGCACCTAGTGTTCTGATACTGCACAATACAGAGAAGAGCTCTGATGTAGCAATGAGAGTGCATTAGCGGCATCAGTTTCTTATCTCACACTTTCCAGCAGTCATGGCATATGTAAAGAAGGTATCAGGACAGCAGGAAAGAAGCCTAAGGTTGAACCTAGAGGACACCAGAATCAGAAGCTCCATGAGTGGTAGCATAAAATGGCAGCAGAGCAGGAAGCAGGCCTGAAAACTCACAGGGGAAGACCCGTGCAGCTAGAGTGCTAGGACTAGGAAGATAGGAGAGGCCGCTAGATGGGTGGGCTGAGCACACACTTGACACCTGAGCACACTGGATCAGCTTTCTCACCACAGGAAGAGGGAAGTGCAGGGAAAAAAAAGAAATTTAGAATGAACCTCGAGCCACAGTAAAAATGGGGTCAGCAGAAGCAAAGGATGAGACATAATGAAGATATGAATGTATGCACATGGCATACATAAGTAGGCAGATGTCTGGCTTTTCTTAAAAAGAGGCCTGACAGTAGGACACCCCAATGCCTGCTAAGGGTACAGCTCATGCCCACAAGTCCATTTCCCAACACCATTATTATTCACTGCCATTAAGAAACAGGACCACAGAAAACAACCACAATTAAAACATAAGCAAAGAACTCTTTCCACTTTAAATTTTTGCATTGTGTAGTGCTGAATTTTCCATTAGCAATCAACTATCATTATCAAGAATTAATTTGGATTTCAGTATAATTAATTTTCTCCTGAGCAGGCCTAGTTTATATACCAGGATAAATCTCATTTACGGGCAAAACAAGGGTGCAAATAAATGCAAGAGTTAATTTACATTTTTACCTTGAAAACTATTTTAAACATTAAAATGCTGTCGGAGTGCTAGGGAATTCTCACCTGCCCTTCACCCAGAAAAACCATTCAAGTTTCACAAAAACATTCTTTGTAATCAAAGCATGAGGTTGCACTAGGCTGTCATATCTCCGTATTTTTGATCTTTCCTTGATCTAAGTGAACTTGTTTTGCACCTCTATCTTTTGGAGTTTCCATAAGATTTTTCTCAAGATTAAGCTCAGCTTATACATTTTTGGCTAATCTGTCCTGAAGTGTGACTGCTCAAACTGTTTCATTGTGCTCACTGTACCTTTATTCTTCTTGGTGGTAGCACTTGCCACTGGGTACAGTCTGCCAATGTCCTGTTGTAAAGCTGCCATTTATGCACCCATAGAGACAGACCACACGATGCTGCAGGTTTAGACTTCAACCTCAAACACTGACAAATGATCTAATCCCTCACCTGTTGACGTGTCCAATGGCAGTGTTAATCGTGACTCGTGGACCCCCGTCATCAGGCCTCAATACATATGGTGGGAACACATCATCATCATCTACAACGGCATCAACGTCAGCCTCAGCACCATCCACTGACTTTGAACACTTGTTTCTTAAGATCTGAGCATTCATAAACAAGATATAGGGTGAGAACAAGAATCTTCTTTGCAACATGTTAGCTTTCTGACTTTGTATCTACAGAGAAAACTCTCTACCCAGGCATGGTGGTACTTGTCTATAACTCTAGCATTCAGGAGGCTGAAGCACAATGACCATGGGTTCTAGACCAGCCTGGACTACACAATAAAACCCTGTTCTAAAAAAAATCTTTTCATGTATGCTGTGTGACACAACCATCTCTCCTAATATACTTCAAAAATCCCAAAGCCATTTGTTGCAGCAAAACTCTCCACAGAATCCTCCCAGCTCCAGCCATATGGAAATACACTGTACAAGGATTATCTGGCACTGTGCATGCACACACAAAAGACACATCAGTGTCTTGTTGGTAAACTACTGTCTCATCATTCTCCTGCCACAACTCAATCACTGGTACTATGCTGTTCACATTTACAGTGCCCATCAGACACACTTTTCAAATGACCTTCAGGTCCTTTGGCATGGATACTGGGCATTCTAGATTTCTGTAATCATCTCAACTTCCTTATATGTACACACTGCTGAGACGAGACGGGGCTCTGTAGAACAACCTTTTACTCTTCCCATGCACACACATAAAAAAGAGAGATTAACTTTGTGATTACACCTTTTCTATAGCTTTGTAAGTCTTAAGGTCTTCTTCGAAGCTCTTTATCTTGTCTGTATCTGCTAACATCACATAGTTAGAGATCGGGGCTCGTGCTCGTCCTTTAGACTGAACATATGATCGATACTCCGTGGGCAAATCAAAACGAACCACCAAGTTGCATTTGGGAATATCCACACCTTCTTCTACAACACTTGTTGCAATGAGCAGGTTAGTCTCGTGAGCTCGAAATTTCCGAAGTACCTGAAAAAGATTCGCCAAGAAAAACAATTCTAAGGAATTTCCCAAGAGAAAACATTACAAAATCATTAGCAGTGGCCATTTCTGACATATTCCCTGGGCACACACCATCTCTAATGTCAATCTAGGGAAGAAAACTACTACAGAACCAACAAGGCCACAGTCACAAGCCCACAAGCCTTGATTTAATTAAAGGACTTTTCACTGAACGCCTTCAGACTTCAGGCTTCTCCTTACTGACCACAAGCTTATTACCCATACAAGTAATGCAGTGAGCCCCTCCTGGAGACCTGTTACTGCTTTGTCCTGCCACAGTGACACCCACTGTCTGTGAGACTGTGTTGTGCAAAGATCTGCAAAGATGTCATCATAGCTCCATCACTAAACTCCCCAAGTGCACTTGGAATTAAGTCACAAGCACAGCTTTGCTTATTTGCTAGCACCTGAGAAACTTATTTTAAAAAAATAATTAAAACAAAGGGTAAGTATTTTCACACAAAATTTAAAATCCCATTTCCATCTGTGATGTCTAATCCCTGATTAGTGAACTTGATGAGATTTAGCTTAGAACACTTAGAAGATAGACCTCTGAACTGCTGTGGGACAATGGTCTTCTACCCTGTAAAGATTTGTCACTGTATTACTTAAATAAAACTCTGATTGGCCAGTCGCCAGGCAGGAAGTATAGGCGGGGCAACCAGGCAGGAAGTAGAGGTGGGGCAAAGAGATCAGGAGAATTCTGGAAGACTCAGTCTGCAGTCATTATTCAGACCAAGAGGAAGCAAAATGAAAATGCCTCACTGATAAAAGGTACCAAGCCACATGACTAACAGACAAGAATTATGAATTATGGGCTAATTTAAGATGTAAGAATTAGTTAATAAGAAAGCCTGAGCTAATAGACCAGTTTATAATTAATGTAGACCTCTGTATGTTTCTTTGGGACTGAATGGCTGCAGGACCAGGCAGGACAGAAACTTTTGTCAACACTAGACCTCTTTGTAAAAATGTATCCAGAGAAGTTTAAGTAAAGTTAGAGATGATCCACCTTAAATGCAGGCAGGGCAGCATCAATCCATGTCTTAGGGGTCCAGGTCTCAACAACAAGGGGATAGCAAGCTAAGCACAGATATTCATTTATTTGCTTTCTTACTAAAGATGCAATATGACCAGCTGTCTCATACTACTGTCACGATCCCATTCCTGCCACAGTAGACTCTCATATCATGAAGCAAAATAAACCATTCCTTACTTAAGCTGCTTCTGTGGATTTTGTCAGTTATAAGAAAAGAAACTAATCTATTTCTCAACATGGGTAAGTTATATAGCACACGTTGCTCTTCAGACAGGTATCAGACTGGCTCTTGGACTTCCCAGACCAAAAATCTGCTCAAAATGCTAAGACCACATGCCTATAGCAGAAATTATTCTGCTAATTTTAAGTTAAATAGAAAACAAACAAATGCATCCTGTCTGCCGTAACACTTATATTTTAGCATCTTTATATGCAGTTTCCTGTATAAGATTTTTAAAAGTATGAACAATTTTAAGCTACATTTACAAATTACAGTGATTTTTAGATATATCAAAAAAGGTATGCCTTTAAAGGTAAGCATTAAAAAACACCTCAAGAAGATTATAGTTGTTGCTCTGTAGGTCTGTGAAGGCTATAGTAGTCATGGTCTTATTTATTCTCCTATGAGATGTAGATATCTGATAGTAAATCTATGGACTACTTACTGACAATTAAAACAAATTAATTCACCAGAAGCTACTCTAATTTTGAGTATGTCAACAACCCTTAGTCACTTCATGAGAACAGCAGATCCCTTTATAAACAAGTAATATATTATTATAAAGAAAGGAAAGCGGGGTGGGGGAAAGAAAAGGAGAAAATGAAGTAACTGCTGGGGAACTAAGAAGAAAGAGTTTTCATGTCCTAGGTTTCTCAGCTTATTAAGAACCACTGTTGTCATTGTCACCTCCTCTTGCTTCCTGAACTCTGCTTCCATCTGTTTGCTGCGAGGCTGGTTCTTCCCAATGCCATGTCCAGTTATAAAGTTGCTACTGATATAAGCCAGCTCTGGATCTTGTTTGCCAGCTTCCTTTATCAATCTAAAGAAGTAAGAGACATGGAGTTAAACATTTCCAAGGAAAATACATTTTAACTTTTGAGTTTTCTTATTTTCCATTTTTCTACTTTTAGTGTGCCCATGCACAATGCCTGCTTCTCTGTCTGTGTACTACATGTGTACGATGCCAACAGAGGCCAGAAGAGGGCATCAGAATTCCTGGAACTGAATTACAGACTTTCGTTAGTCACCCAATACAGCAACCAAACACTGGTCCTCTGGAAAAGTAGTATGTACTCTCAGTCACTGAGCCTTCTCTCCAGACCCTTAAAATCTAGTCTAAGGTTTCCTTTAAAATAGGAATACAAGTCCAGAGTTTGTACCTGCTCTTGTCTTGCTTGGGCCAACACCCCTAACAAAACAGTTGCTCTAGTTTTACCTCTGTTATTGTGACAAAACACTCTTACCAAAAGCAATACTGGGGAGGAATGGGGCCATTTCAGCTTACAATGTCAGGTCACAGTCCATCACTGAGGGAGCTGAGGCAGGAATTCAAGACGGGAACTTGATTGGTAGTCTAGCATGCTAGTCCACACAGCATCACCTCTGACCAAGGAATGTATTTCACAACCAAAAATGTACAGCAGGAACAGAAGATGATGCTTGCTGGAAGGTTCACAAGCCAGCTTTCTTATATAGCCCAGTTATACCTTCTAAGGAGGGTACTACCCACAGTGCATTGGGCCTTCAATTAACAAGCAAGGAAATCCCTCCCATCCCCAAGACCAATCTGATCCTCAATTGAAGTTCTCCTCTCAGGTGACTCCAGGCTGTGTTAAGTTGACAGCTAAAGCTTGGTAATTTCTTCCTAACAAGTTCCAAAAAAAAAAAAGTGTCCTTTCTCATTATACACATCTGCAGACTGGGTATTTGTAAAGCTGGCTCACACTAACAAGTAAAAAGGTCACTTTACTTCTAACCTCCAAAGTAGGGATGATGACTTAACAAAACGGTGTCCCAGGATGGGACCAAGCTAGTCAGAGAACCACACCCCAGACTTATAAAGACGACAGGCTCTCTTCTTGCAGAGCAGTGAGTGCAGCCTAACCTCACACGTTCCCCCACAGGTGTGACAGTGGTCCACCTAGGTCATCTTACCATGATCACTAGAAGCAGAGTTCTTGGGAAAGTGGGGCCTGTAAGCTCAATTCAGATTTTCTTTTGGCTCCCAGCCCATGAGTTACAGCGTTCACCCTGCAGAGTCCTGGGCTTTTTCACAGCAATGCCATAACCACAATGTTATGAAGGAGCCCCAAGCTATGGCCCCTTTCCCACCTGCTCCTTGGCATTAACCTGTAGTGCCAGAAACCCAAAGGGGCCTTCTGACTAAACATGGAAAAGAGCTACAGGATGGATCACATTACAGAGAACGAAGGTTAACAGCCAGTGCTGCCATTACAGCTATTTGGAACTACCCACATTCAAAGACTCAGCACAGGATAAACGGTTCCACACCTGACCTAAGTGACTCCACATGGTCCCTCTGAAATCATGCTATGTAGTATAAATTCCTAATGGAAAGTTGCATTTTTAAGTCAAACCATTCTTTTTAAAAAAAAATAGATGAAACAGGCTAATGTCAAAGAGCTGGCAAAATGTGGTGGCCAAGTAGAGTATCTTGTGTCTCCAGGCAGCAGGCTAGCCAGTCTGTTCTAGGACTCAATGACTTTAAACGTTTAAATTCAGAGGCTTCCTGATCTCCCATTCCAAGGTCTGTTGCATTATTGTGATGAATACACAATGTGGGCAACAAAAACAGAATCACATGAAAACAAGCAGCATGCCCCAAAGCCCCAAATCTGAAATAAATTACTTTAGAAATAACATATACTGTTCATTTTAGTTTTACACAAACAAGCATCAATTTGAATGGGTGGTTTTAAAATGCACTTCAAGTTACTCCTAATTAAGAATGTGTTTTGCCCAAATTATCAAGCTGGCAGGCTTCAATTAGCTGAAAAATGAAAATACTAACAGGAATTTATTTTGCCTTAATGATGCTGACATCTAATTGCAGAACTGAAGTGACAATATGCACATTAGTAAAAATACCTTGTAAGCAACAATGTAATGTTATGTATGTACGCTGTTAACATTAAGCAGAAATGATTGTTCACCTAGACTAATGAAGAGAATGCCTAACCATGTCCCAAGCCTAAGTCATGGGCATCAAGGAAAAGAAAAGAAGTGTCCACTATCCTCAGCAAGCTAATAAGCGATTAGCACAAACTCCTTTAAGATTTCTTGGCAGATGATGGAACAGATGAAAAGGCCCACCCTGTGCCTGTGGCTTTGAAAGAAAATTGATAGCTATGTGCTAAGCTCCATGGTTCTCCCTGGATCCACAACATCAAAGTAAAGAACCAGATTTTTCAAAAACTTCCAACTCACCAAAACCCTATATTTCTGTAAAATTCCATAGAAAAAACTACTAAGAAGATGAAACTTAAAACACTAAAATTCAATTGTATTACATTCGGGAAGCATAAAACTCTTGTCAAGTTGCTTCTCAGAGTGTCCATACAAGTACTTTCAACCTCTCTTCGGCACTTGGGCAGAGGGAGGACCACACCATGTGCCACATGATGCTTCCCCAGGTGGATTAGGATGGCATGACCAAACACAGAGAAGGTGTACATGTGAACTAGATTACAGAAACTGATTTATGACCACACATGCTACGTAATACAGACACAACAGAATGAACATATTTGCGCACAAACATCTAAAATATCTACCGTGTACTTGAAGTACATTACAACACTTCCCTACCCAGTGTCCCTTAACCCTTAAACTATCTGTCAATGTGCCCAGCTCCTATCCTGACCCCTGATAGTCATAGGACAGTGCACCGTTTCTGTGTACACTGACGTGTACTAACAGTAAGAGGGAGGAGGTGTTACTACTATTTTATAGATGCAGATGCATAGGTTTTAAAATTAGATAAATTTACAAAATATGTGCCTGTAAAATGGGTATGAAGAGGAGAGGAAGTCCATTGCAAAAATGGCTGATTATGGCAAAAGAAAATACAAGAGCCATACACACACACACACACACACACACACACACACACACACGTGCGCGCATGCACACAAACACACATATATACACCAGTGTCCCTTAATCCTTATGCTATCTTGTCAGTGTAACACATGTGTGTGTAAATATACACACATACATTATCAACACATACAAGCAATCTACAAAGCCCTATTAAGGTAAGAACAGTGATGAAGCATCTGTTAGCCAAGTAAAGAAGTACTTAAAACACAAAGGAATGAAGGTGTATAAAGGAGCAAAGAAGCCACCCACAAACAGTTCCTAGTGGCCCAGATGAAAACAACTGGGCATCTGAATGAATAGCACACTACTAGTAAGGTTATGATCCAAAATTCAGACATGGGTCTGCACTGATCCAATAAATACAAACTGAAAGGTAAGTAAACAGGATTAAGGAGTTAAGGACAATTTCCAAACAACAGGCATATATACACTGCCTTCCCACGAAGTGGAGGTTAATCATTCCTTCCTTCTGTAGACGGCCTAAATGTGGAAATTTGCTTCCAAAGCATAAATTAAGAAAAGAGAAACACTTCACAGTAGGAAGGTTGGCAAGACACTAAGAGGAAATTGAACTTCATCAATGATGGTTTTGTTAAGCCAGTCCCTAGTCTGACATGACCAGAGAGAAGTGCCACCTCTACAGTAGTCTTCGAAATCCCCTACCCCTAGCTTAACCCTGAGAACACCACCAGCCAGTCCAAATGGAGCAGCAGCATATGAAATACCTGACCAATATTCCTGAGCCTCAAGACCATCAGAAACAAGGAAAGACCAGAGAAGACTGAAGAGACAACAACAATGCTATATGATCCCTGGGGGGACAGGAAAGCTGAGGTGGTGACACACACCTGTATCAAACCAATTAATTACAAGGAAGAGTCAAGGTTGTCCTCAGCTACACAGTGAGTTTGAAACCAGTCTGCACTAAAGAAGATCCTGCCCCCCCCCCGCCACAAAAAAAGTGCAAAAGGAATAGAGCTAAACATGTAACCCCAGTAACCCCAGCAAATGTCTAAGACACAAAGAGCACTAATTTGAGATTCTATCTTGTTAGTAGGTTACTCTTGACTACATCTCAAAGCAAAAATCATTTGGAGGACAGAAACAGAAAAATGGAAAACAGACAAATCCAGGGGTGAAGTGTCTAGCACTACACTAAGGTTGGTTCCCTGATTGAGACATGGGCCTTAATCATAGGGAAACTGATGAGAGAACACAGGACTCTATCCATCTGCTCTGTAAATTAAAAATAGTTCAGAATGAAAAGTATTAGAGAGGGAGAAGTTTGAGACAGACAGGATATACATGCAGGTCTGTCCAATAGTGGTACCACACAATCCTAGAAAGGCAGAGAGAGAAGACTGAACTTAGTACCTGGGCACCACCTTCTGACACCTGGGTCTGGGACAGGTGTCATCTTCCCCCCATGGAGTACTGTAAACACTGCAGTGAGGGTACACAAGACAGACTGCAAGAGGGAGAACAAGCTGGGCTTGCAGCACACACAGCAGCAGTGTGATTGGCAGGGCCGGAGATGAAGCAGCCTGTGTATTAAGATCTACTCTGTCACCAAGGAGGCTTTCCTCCTATAAACAGAGGGGAGGAAAGACTCCAGGTTGTACCAAGTTTTTCTAAGCTCAGTGTATTAGAACAAAATTTCTACTGTACCTTTAATTAGATGCCATAAAGTCAACCCTCAGACTGCTCTTCATTCATCCTAGAATACTAACTCCAGCCACATTTTATGAAAGCTTATCACAATTAATCTGACCTTAAGTCAATAGGAAGTGATTGATTTTAAGTAAACCTTTTCTGGCTAATAATTCTGCAATGAAAATGGACACATCTTTGCATAAGACACATGCAGATCCTAGCATGAGTTCTTTAAAAGCTTTCATAAAGGGGGCAGAAAGAAGATAAACTCCCATTCTCTCCAAGCCCAGAAAACATTCATCCTAATGCCATCCGTCATATACAGAGCAGGGAGTCTATCCACAGTGTGGCACCGAACTGAAATGCCTTTACCCCTGAAATGCCTTTTCCCCAGTCTAAGAAATAACACCCCCCACTTCCATTCCCCATCGCCACCCCCATCAGCCACACACCTTTTGGTTCCCTGGCTTGCTTACTGCTGAAAGCGCTCGGTTCTGTTGCTCAGGGACACCCAGGAGCGTTATGATTGTAGAAAGAAATGGAAGTCGGGAGCTGGGTATTAGGATTCTAGAACTGTCTCTGCCACTGACTAGCAATTTAACTTTGAGCAAATCACTTTTCCTCCTGCAGCATTTTTTAGAACTAAGTGGTTGGATTAGATGCTCAGTGAGGTCCCTTCCAACCTTAATGTCCTTTTAAAATATAATTCCATACCTCAAGTTATTTTACTTCATATCCATCAAGAGGCCCAGGCTCAGTAACCAGCAAAATCACCCACCTGAAAAGTACCAGATGACTGCTATCCAATCCAATTTCCCATTATTCAAAAAACTTAAAATTCCTAAACATTCAAGAAGCAGTTAAGAAAAAAATCCCAATTACCTCAGGAAACAAAGCTTAATTTCTCCTCAGAGATGACTACTTTCAGAAAAGGCTCTCAGGGATCAAACTTGGCCAATTAATGGATCTCCCAGAAAAGTACAGTCTTAAGTACAAAAAAATAAGGACCCTCTTAAGGAAGAAAACGATAGAATACCTACTAAAAAACCAAACACACCATATATTAAATGACTACCTGACTCATAGTTAAAGCACAGCTCTATGTCCAGGTTTCCAGGAAAAAAAAAACAATATTTATTAAAAGGATAGAAACAGGGATTAACCATTACCTTCACTAATATTCTCAGAACTTTGTAACATTCTCTTCCAAATCAAAATGGTTTTGTTTGTGTAGTCGGTTGGTTTTTGGTTTTTCAAGACAGGGTTTCTCTGTGTAGCTTTGGAGCCTGTCCTGGAACTATCTCTGTAGACCAGGCTGGCCTCAAACTCAGAGATCCGCCTACCTCTACCTCCCAAGTGCTGGGATTAAAGACGTGTGCCACCACCGTCTGGCTAACTCAAAATGCAAACTAAACAGCGAATCTCCCTCTAAATTCTCCCCAGTGCAGCCTTGAAGACTGAACAATGGTCCTTCCTCCTATGTTCTCAAACACAGAAGTCAATAACAGAAGACTTGTGACCTCAGAATTTTCCCCAGCAAACTATCGGTTCTATAGAAGAAGACATATTGCTGGCTTGTGCCTGTAACTTAATTTGATTCTGTCACTATCAACCTGGAGATATGATCAGATCCCAGAAACTGAAAGGTCCAGTCTCTAAGAAATGCTCCTAGTTTTCAGATGCCAGTCCCAAGTCCCAAGCAGCGTCCTCTTCAGAGCAGCCAAAGGGTCCAAAACATTGTTACTGGTTTATTATACAGGTTAATATAAAGGATACAGATGAATGAATTCACAAGGCAAGACAAGTGAGGAGGGACACATGACTTTACCCTTCCTAGGTCCACACCATCCAGGAACTTCAGTGACCCGGAAGCTCTCTCCTCTAATCTTCTGGGTTTATGAAACTGTTCTTATATGGTATGACTGGTTAAATCAGTGGTCACTGGTCATCAACTCAGTCTTCCCCAAACACTTGGAAAAGGCTATGTTCCAATCTTGCCTAGATCATTCTAGACCAACCCCCATCCTGAGACTAAACAATTCTTTAGCATACAAATGATACTTATCATTTTGAAGGTTCTAAGGACTTCAGGACCTATATGTCCAGAAACCAGAACAGCATTTCACGGTATCACATTAAGGGGGAAATTTTTAATAATAATAAAAAAATTCACCCTCAATACTCAGATCAAGTATATGCTAAGAGCGTATACAGAAACAGTTGTGTGAGACATGCTTAACGCAAAGCCTAATACGTCAAATGCTGACTGACAACTGACCTGAATCCAGCAGCTGCACACAAAACAAGTCACGCTTTACTTCAACTCAACTTTTCTGTATGTTCTCTGCTTTGGATTAATTAGAATGAATTAGCATCCTTTAAGACAGAAATGTCAGTTGTGACAAAATTAGTTTTTAGAGAAAGTGACTATAGACATTTTATGTGTTAATTCAGGATAGCATGACACACCAATTCCAGATGAGACCTCGTAAAAGAGAGAAACAAGCCTGTGTGCAGGCTCTCCAAGCCCTCACAGCACTGTTTCCTCACATGAAAACCTGCTTTGTTCTGCATGGGACAGACACTGGCTCAGACAGTTACCTGTTCAGGACAACTGCTGTGTATCTTCTTTCCACAAAAATAATTCCACATAAAATATTGGTAAATGGAGAAGGGAAATTTGTCTCTGGCTTTTCCTTTTCTTCAATTTCTTCATCATCATCATCATCCTCGGAATCACTCCAGGACACATAATTATCCTGATTCCTATTATTGTACCACTCAACACTTTCAAACTGCTGTCGCTCATAGGGCTTGTATTTGCGCAGGATCTCAAGCAGTTTCATTACTTTAGGAGTCACATACTTCAGGTCAAGTGAGGCAGGTGAGAAGTGCTCTTCACACAGTGCATGTATTTTCCTCAGCAAAGTGTCTGTAAACAGTAAGAACTTCCTGTGCAGCTCCTCTTGCTCGTGTTTGATGTACTTCTGCAGTTCTCTTACCATCATGCCGGCTACTTTGTCTGCACACCAGGGTCCCAGAACAACCAACACTGCACGGCAATCTGAGAGTATCTAGGAGAAGAATAAAGAAAACCAAAAGCTGTATAATCATCACATACTTTCAAACAGCTGAACTTCAGCTGTCCTAAAGCATTTCTTCAAAAACAATTTACCCCAACAGGAACACAGAGACGTTAATTCCCTAACATTAGAGGCACAGCTTAGCAGCCTTCCCAACTTTCCTGTCAAAGATCTATGCCTAGAATTATCTCCTTTTCTCCCAGTAAAGACAATAAATAGCAGCTAAAATATGTAACTGTGAGAGATTTTAAAAGCTAACCTTTAGATGAAGGATTTGTACAACTACAACTGCATCATCTGGTCCCTACTAAGCCCTGTAAAGAGCTATGGAGTGCAGTAACTCTCAGAAAAGCCCTACTCTTCAAAGACCACAGTAATGTCCCTTCAATTGTACTCATACCCCACATTCCCTAGTCATTCATACATATATTGTTTCTACTATAATGAATACTAAAATGGAATGTTAGGAAGTATGGGTGAATTCTGCCAGGCTAGCACCAGCACTTTCCTCTACAAAGGTGGGACAGTTGTATACCACTGCGCACCGTCCCCTCTGACTTCATTGTAATAAAAAACACTCAGTAAAATCCAGAATCTCACCTTGGAGCCTGTCCAGAGTAGCCCAACTTATAACTTCAGCTAAGTTGAATAAAAATGTACAGCCAGGCTCTACATGTGGCATTTACCAGTTCTATATGCCAGCAAGGACATTGGATTGAAAATGAACTAAGCAAGATTCATAGGGTTTAAAAACCCAACCAAGGCCAGGCACAGTGACATACACCTTTAATCCCAGCACTCAGGAGACAAAGGCAAGCAGATCTCTGTAAGTTAGGGGTCAGACTTACCTACAGAGTGAATTCAAGGACAACTGAAGATACACAGATACACAGTGAGACTCTGTCTCCAAAAACCAAAGAAACAAAAAAACCAACCTGGACATTGCCGGGGGGAAAAAAAAAAAACCACGAGAAATTCTGACCACATTTAAGTGAGCATTGATATTTAAAAAAAAAAAATCACTGCAAAGACCTACAGTGGTCACTAGTTGTCAAGCATCAATGACATCAGGATCACTGGAAGGGCTTCTCAAACTCATTAGTCCTACAGACACCCTCCTGAGACCAGACTCAGAAGGCCAGGAATGGGTCCCATAATTTTTAC
Source organism: Neodon shergylaensis (assembly GCA_025134845.1). NCBI lineage: Eukaryota > Metazoa > Chordata > Mammalia > Rodentia > Cricetidae > Neodon > Neodon shergylaensis. Next base: position 40,105,887 of record JABTXL010007139.1, read on the forward strand.
TTCCAACGGGATAAAAGGCAGAGTGCTGCAGCTGCTGCTGCAGGTGTGGGGTATTCTTGTTACAAATGTTAGGAAACAGCAGAGGACCCAGACCAAAAGTTCCAGTAGGAACTAACTCATCTGACCAAAAGCAAAGCAAAACAAAACAAACTGGACTCACTTCTTAAACAGGCATAATCCAAATTCCTAGTCCTGCAGGGAGGGTTATAACACACAAGTGACTGTCAAACAAACCCAACCTTAAAATATGCTAGCTATCACATGTTCAATGAAAACTGTCCAGCACTAATAAGATAATTTAAACTGAAATGTGGGAGAAAGAGCCTCAGCAGAAGTACTCCTTCATTGCAGTGCTCAACAGAGAGAGACTCTGCACATACTCACCTGTTTGGAAATCAGAGTAGAATCTCTTTCCTTTGAATGTACAGATACATTACAATCATTGATAAAATTAAGTGCTTCTTCTAATTCCATCAGCAGTCTTTCATAAAGCCCACTTCTGTCAGTAAATGGTCCACAATCTACCACAATCTCACATGGCTGAGAAGTGTATCTTTAAAATCAGAAACAAGCTGTCAATATCATCAGTGAAAATGAATAACTGCTTTTTATAAAAACAAGGAAAAAAGATACTAAGAAAATATTCTAAATGTTAGCAGTATGGTAAAATTTTAGGTACTTATTTTAATTATTATTTTTTCATATTTCTGGATTTCCCCACAGAAAATAAACAGGCTTTTTTTAATATAAAATAAATATATATTATTTACAAGAGGTTTTCCTAAAGGAAACAGGAAAGAAAAGAACACAGATTGGATGTTTACTACATCTCAAGTATGCTGGGAATTCTACTCTGTCTTAATCCAAATGCAGGAAGGCTGGAAAAAGAAATGAGTGTCAGCAATATTAGGTAATCCCACTGAAACAGAACCAACCACAGTCCTTCAAAGGCTCTTTCAGATAAAAAAAAGTCCCTTGCCTTTTCCCCAAACGACCTTTGCATCATCCTTTAAAAATTCAGTACAACATTCTGATTCATTTACCTCCTCTATCTAGTTTGAGCTTATGTTTCTACTTAAGTAAAAAGGCAGATTCACAGCATGCCTTCCTAGTGGCACTTGGCTTTTCACTGAGTTAGATGCAAGCCATCATTGTAAAGCTAAGGCTCAAAGAACTCTGTGAATAGATTTCATTGACGTCCCAGAACTGATTTTGTTTTGTAAGTTGACTGCAATCTTTAGCCCACTTAGGCAGAACAAAAACCAAAAATGTTCAAAATATTCAATAATTATTTTTCAGCAACAGAGCTGATCAGGAGAAGGCACAGGGAATGTTTTGTCATTAAATGTAGAGCTTAACATATAATCTAAAATTTTTTATATTTAGTTATTTTTTATTATAAGATGTGTGTGTCTATAAATGGGTATATACACAAGTGCAGATGTTCAAGGCTGTGCCTGACGTGGACAGTGGGAACCAACTCGGGTTCTCTGGAAGGGCAGCAATCACTCTTTAACTGCTGATCCATCTCTCCAGTCCCCTACGTGAAATCTTTTTTAACACCTGCAAATCTCAATTGTAAAGTTTTTATTTATTAATTTATATGTTGTGTCTGTATGATGGTGGCAGGCATGTGAGAACTACAATGCAGAGTAGGAGGGCAACTCCGTGAGGTCAGTTCTTTCCTTCCATCTTCATGACAGTGACGGTGAAGAACAGTGCCATGTCACCCATTTTGCAGAAGGGACAGGAGCTTGGAAGGGATAGAAACCATGTATTTAACTCAGGCAAGTTTTTATCTGCTGAGTCATTCCACTGACTCTGTCAATATTAATGTATCTTTGTAAGGTAAACTGCCCACTTTCATTCATTTCTGATGTCATTCTCTGAATCCACTGTGTGTCTTTCACAAATCATGACAACCTACAAACACACATGGTGTGTGTGGACATCACAGCTGCTTGGCTGAGGGAAGTAACAGCCTATTCCAAGGGCCAGAAGATTTACTAGCAGTTTACCAGTAAGAACATTAGACTATTCTGATGTGAACTGAATGTTGTATTTACTTACAAACACACATCCATACTCACTGTTTATTCCTGCTCACAGTAGCTGTTTCCCTACTAACTTATATAAGGCTTCTGTCTGAGTCTTCGCTGCTGCTGTTAGAAAGCACCCCGACAAAATGAACTTAAGTGAGGAAGGGGTACAGTTTAGGGATACTGTTTAAAATGGCAGGAAAGTCAGAACAGGAAGAAACTGAAGCAGCTGTTCCATCATATCCACAGTCAAGAAACACTGGGGGTGCCTAGTTTCAGCTCACTTTCCCCTTTTTATTCATTCCAGGACCCTAGCCCCAGGGGATGGTGCCACATGCTTTTAGGCTGAGTCATCCCACCTTGATTAACTCAATTAAGACAATCTGCCAGAGACTCGTCTCCCAGGTAATTCTAGATTCTGCCAAAATGGCAGTTTTCACTAACTGCTACAGCTCCTGTCTACAGAGGTAAACATAAGGATCAAGCTGTGTGCGTGTGTCTGTTTCCATGTCGATTAAGTTACAGAAGCTCAAAACTGTTTACTCTTCAACCAAGACAATTTACAAAGCACAAACAGCATCTTTGTCAGAAACTTGCAAAAAAAAAAATCTTCAAAACAATAGGGTACTCTCAAATATTTTAAAGTATACTGCTGAATTTTCTAAGAATCCTTCAACGTGCCCTGAGAGATGTCTAGGTCAGAATACCAAGGCACACACTGATGGTGTCCTTTCCACTGAAGGTAAATGTCCCCAGTGTTTACACCAGGGAACGGGAAGGGCTGACTGACTTAGTCTGGGTGACTACTGCTGTGAGGAAACATCAGACCAAAAGCAACTCGGGGAAGGGTTTATTTTGCTTACATGTCTGTATCACAATTCATTGTCGAAGGAAGTCAGGACAGGAATCTGGAGGCAGGAGCTGATGCAGAGGCTTCAGAAGGGTGCTGCTTACTCGCCTGACCCTCTGGCTTGTTCAGTCGGCTGTTTTATACAGCCCAGGACTACCAGCACTCAGGGTGGCACCTCCCACAACGGGCTGGACCCTCCCCCATCGATCACTAAGAAAATGTCTGTCTATTTACAGCTCACTCTTATTTCTGGAGACATTTTTTTCAGTTGAGGTTCCCTTCTCTCAGGTAAGTATAGCTGTGTCAAGCTGACATAAAACTAGCCAGCACACTCACCCCACACAACACCATCACTGAAGGTGGCAGCAGCCCATCTGGGGCTCTCTGGAGAAACAAGGGTAGACGGACACTTGTGGTTGCTGGTAACTAACTGCACTGAAAGCCAAGCCACTGAGAAGCACAAACAAACCTGTCTAAGACCACAAGGTCAGTCGCAGTCTCAGCATTACTCTTAAGAATCTTCTCCAGTTTCTGAATCTTTTCTTCTAATTCCTCTGGATCACATTTTCCATTTAAAATTGAAGCTGTTAGTCCCAAAATTCGAGGGCATGATGGACAACTTTCACAGAGCTGGCATAATAAAAGATACAGAAAGTAAGGACTTCCTCATGTAATACCACAGCAAGAGACACTGCCACATCCAAACACAGGAACACTGGCAGTTATTAAAATCCACTTCTGTGGAAACAGCAGCATAATACTATAAATTATTGCATTTTTGTTTGTTTGTTTAAAGATTTATTTTTCAAAAGGGCATATTTGGATACTCTAAAAAATCAATTAATATTACAATGTTAAAAACATTACAGATTATAGATTAATGAAATTAGTTTTAAGATTTATTCATCTGTATACTAGAATCAAGTTCCCAATACTGGCAACTAATACCACTGTTCTTTGATTTTTTTTTTTAAACAGTATATAGGGCTGGAGAAATGGCTCAGCAATTAAGAGCACTGATTGCTCTTTCAGAGGACCCAGGTTCAATTCCCAGCACTCATACATTGGCTCACAACCATCTGTAATTCCAGTTTCAAAAATACCCAACAGCCTCTTCTGGCCTCTGAGCATACCATACACAAATGTGGTACACAGACATAAATGCAGGCAAACTCATATACATATAAAATAAAAATCTTAAAAATTTAAAACTAATGCTTGATAGCTTAGTAAACTCAATAATTTGATCATGAACTGTTGAAGATGATAAAATCTAAAAACTTACCTTCATAATTTCTCGATAGGGGTGGTCTAGAATTGCAAGATGACACTCATCAAACACCAAAAGGTTAATGTCTGACAGTGACAAGTAACCATTTTTCAAAACATTCAAGGCGACATAGCAAGTCATAATGAGAACCTAAAATAAAACTGACATCAGTACACAAATGCCATTAACTTGCCTGGTTATCCCTCTACCAGAGACCACAAAGTCAGTATATGGAAGTGAAAAGATTATGAAATTCATGGGTCAAAATTAAAGCAAAAAATTTTACATATGTAGAACATACATACAAACACTGGAACCAAGATGTATACAATGAAAATATGGGAAAAGATTATGAGGAAAAGTCCTTAGAAAGGGAGACCACATCCTCATGGTAAGTTACTAAATCGACATCAGGCTTCCCCAGCCATAATTAAAAGACAAGACCTGTCAACCTAGTCAAATCACAAAAGAATTACACTGAGCTGACAGGGTTTTCTGAAAGATTATATATTCTTTGTACAGCCCATTGTTCTGTGGACAGGCTTTATAATTGGCTTCATTTCAATGTGAGGCATACTAGTGATTAGTAGGCTGTTGAATATTACAAGGCAGTCCTCAACAGTGTGCACCTCCTAGCACCACACATAAGAAGCCCTTAGCATATGCTAGCTACATGGAAACACAAAGGCAGAGGTCTCAACCAAGAAACTTCCAGTTTCAAAAGTAACTCAAAAGTACATTTTCTTCAAGTTCAAAATAGGTCACAGGTATTTATGTTTTTCAAGCAAGTAAATAACGGCAGCTGTCTCTTTTCTACCCTCTGAATGACACGCACTCAGTAATTTATTGTTCATACTGGCTTCAGATGAACCTTACAGGAAGAGAACGCAAAGGTACTGGGAAAGTGTCGTTTTCAAACTACCTCAGATAGTGAAGGTTAATGCTAATCAAATCAAGAACTGGTAGGATCCCGTGAAACGCCCTGCAGGTCTCACCTGGTGCTTAGTAAACTCTTGGCTCCATCTCTCTTTTGTCCAAGATGCATTGACTTCTAGGTTTGAATACTCCCCAACCTTGAGATCTGAGTGGGTTCTGACAGCTGAGACTTGTTGAGCAACCTGGTTTGCTGGTCACAAAGATAACATGTAAAAATGAACAATGCGACCAACTGGTTTTCTGAACAGTTACAAAATTATCAAGTTATACCTAGCCACCAATTTTTTAAATGGCTAATTTAAAAATCATGGTTCCAAGATCACCCTCTAAAATCAGAGGATGGGCCCTGTCTCTTCCTGCAGACATCCTCATACCCCCTTCACAGTTGATTTCCTTCATCCTAAGACCTAAGTTCTTTTCAGGCTGAAGGGCACCAACTCTACATCCATCCCTCCTGCTAGCTTCAATGAAACCAGATCAACTCACCAAGAAGTATTGTTCAAATCACACAATTATGCTGAGATTGTCTTTAAAAAAACAAAAAGGGAGGTCATTTTGGGTTCACAGGTTGTGCTTTCACTTTGATATTCCCATTTATATGAACATCAGACACTTAGTTTTTCTCAGCAGCTTTAAAGAAGATCCAAGTTTCTAAAAGTGCTGCAGCAACCTGCTTTATGAAGATACCAAGAATGAAAGCAATTTTCACAACTTAGCCGGCTATCTCCCCAGAGCAAGTCTCATTAAGAGAAATGCAGAGTCTGAAAAATCAGAGAAATTCTACAGAGAAATAAAATGGTATTTTGGCTAGCAGGACTTCAGTAAGCTCATTACTTGTCAAACTCTCTTTCAAAAATTTAACTTAATATCCACAGAGATAGTCTGTTAAAATATGAAGTCTCATCCAATTTTGTTCTCACATTTGGTAAAAGATGTTTGATTACCAGAGTTGACGAGGAACACGGTCCTTTTTGCATGTGGGTTGAGGTCGCCCCTGATCTGATGGGCCAGCTCTTTGGTGAGCAGGACCGCGATAAACGTCTTCCCTGAGCCGGTATTCAAGCAGACAATGGTGTTATGGTCCAGAGCCGCTTCCAGCAGCTCAACCTGAAACATGGGAAAAGATCATACACTAGGCACCACATTTAAGAATTGGCTTTTGTTTTAAATGAGAAATTTCTCTGTTTTCTAAAATCTAAATCTGCAGACAACTTTACAAAAAGAAAACAATGTCTTCATATTTACTCAAGAATTACAGGGAAGTAAAATAGCTGTTAGACACAGCTGTGCTGCTATAAACATACATTAATATGGCACTAACAATTACATTTAAGAATTATTTCTTTTTCTTTTTTTTTTTTTTGTTTTTGTTTTTGTTTTTCGAGACAGGGTTTCTCTGTGGTTTTTGGAGCCTGTCCTGGAACTAGCTCTTGTAGCCCAGGCTGGTCTCAAACTCACAGAGATCCGCCTGCCTCTGCCTCCCGAGTGCTGGGATTAAAGGCGTGCGCCACCACCGCCCGGCTTTTAAGAATTATTTCTGCACATGTTAGTTTTCTAGAACAACACATATAACTGAACCTACACTAGGTATGTTTCTACAGCTCAGGGCTGAACACTTTCAAAACAATCTCCATTCCTATCCAGCTCATTAGGACTGATACATCCAAATGGATATGAAGGAACAGTGTGAATTGGGGGGAATGGGGAAGGACTCGCAAACAGAACCAACACAACAAATCAATTACCCAGCAGATGTTAGAACAGAAAAGAACAATTAAGAATAAAAATGTTTTAAACAAGAAAATTAATCAGAAGAGGGAGGCTTGAAAGGGTAAATGAGTTTTATAAGTTGTGTCAACTCTGTACTAATTTATTCTACTTTAGTGAAAAATGCTCCAGTATTAGTCATTTCATTAGTACCTGGTATTTTCTTGGAGTATAAATGTTATCATGAATTGCTTCTTGTTGCCATGGCAGTCCAAAGAAAGGACCCATTGGTGAGGAAGCAGGGGTCATGAGCTGCAGGCCTGCCATGCTGAGGGGCTGCAAAGCAGGGCTTTTCATTCATCCAGTGTTTCTTTCATTGCATTTTGTTCTAGCACAGCTTACTATAAAAGGGAAAAAGAATACCATTACACAACCATGCAGGGTTAAAACAAAAGAAAGCACAGGAACAAGAGAGACATCAGACTACCACTCCTGAGAGTCTTTCCAGTCCTTCCTGTGGTTGGTTTGGTCTCTCTTGAGATCTAAGAGGATGGTTTTAAAAGTCAAGCAGTCTATACACAACCTAGCAATCCTATACCTAGAAGTTTGTCTAAAGAATAAACCAGGCAACTGCACAAATATAAACACATCAATTTGTACTGCTACATTACTAGAAAATAAGAACTAGCCTTTAAACTAGTAGAAAACCATAGTAACTTTAGCTATCTAAAGGTATTAAAGACTCTATCGCTATTTATTGGCAAAGAGCAAAGCCCAGAATAAACCCTTAAAAGACAACATGTACCATATGATGCCTTGTTAAACATATACATGCATGTAAGCATGTAAATATACACATTATATTGTGAAGTACAAACATATAAAAACATCTCTTGTAAGTTCTCTAACATTATGTTGACAAAATAATGAGTCAACCTACAGGCAGGCACTAAAGATGCAAACACCTGACCTGGTTTCATTGTTTTCTTAAAAGGGGTGTTGTGCTTAACTGTCGATCTACACCTGCATAGCTAAAACTATCCTTAGACATTTATATTTAAAATTATACATACCCCTGATACATTAAACGCATGACATTCTCTTCCTTGTCATCTAAGCACTCTCCCATTTCCATATACTCTTTTCCAGAAATAACTTTCACTATGTAAGCCAGCAAAATAAAAGCTGATCTTTAAAAATCATATGTGTTTATGTGTGTGCCAGTGTGTGCAACTGTAGCAGCCATAGGCCAACACTGGATGTCATCCTCCAGCACACTCATTTTTTTGAGACAGGGACTCTTGCTGAAATGGGAACTCACCATCAGCTACACTGGTGTTATAAAGCACTGTCATCTGAGCATAATGGCCACCATTCTCACCAGAACAGCTGTGACTACTTGTGATTTCCCCAAAGCAGATCTTACTGAGTGCTGGCCTTCCCTCATAGAAGGAGCAGGTGAGGAGGGTCAGTGGATACTTCCAGCTGCACGCTCCTACACCTCCTGTCATCTGTATAGAATCCTGCTCTAATTATGCATGGCCTCGTGGTCTCAGGAGGTCTAGAGTGAAAAATTAACAGAAGAGGAGACCCCATCTATGTAGCTATAAGAAGCTACCATCCATGCTGGGGTGGGAATTTCCAGTGGTGTGTCTGCTTTACAGTCACCCACTCTCCTCTAAGTGACTTCTCACCGATGCTCTGTAAATAAACACAATAAACTCACAGGTTTCCCCCAAGTTGGACTTTGGTGGAGTTCTATTTTGGTTTGTCACTGGAGCACTGGAATGAAGGGACAGAAATCTCAAACTAGTTGGCATAGTCTGCAGGATCATAATAACTGGCTGGTCACCAATACCTCAGGATCTGTTCATCTCTACCTGTAACTACCACATACACACAACCCATCCTACTACCAGTTCAGATTACAGATAATCATGGTGCCTGGCTTTTTACACAGGTGCTTGGGATCAAAAGAACCAGCTCCTCATGTTCCCACTGCAAGCACTATACCCACTGGGCTAACCATCCCCAGGCCAATCTTTCTAAAAGTTTCAACCAGAACAGAAGTCAAGGATGACAAGACTCTAGGGGAAAGCCTATCACTAGCTCCCCTCGATGAGCAGAATTCACTGATCCTGCACTTGGAACATTTACCCCTCTTATGCTCTTACCCCTACTCTACTAATTGCAGTAGTGCTCACTATTACTCTGACACCAGAAAAGAATCCAGCTCTTTAGTTTTCTGAAAACCAAACATTTTACTTCCCAGTCTCTTTCATGAGCTACAACACTGCACTCATGTTTCAGAAATCAAGATGGCATAATTCAGTACACAGCCTATTCAAGGTACTGTTGTAAGGAAGCAGCACAGACACTGAGGATCTTAGAAAGACAGCTTGCCCACACACCAACAAACATTATCATTCTTACTATTCTTAATATGCTTTTCAAAGGAAGGACACATGAAAGGGGTGAGAGAGTATTTTTGAAGAAACTATCAGGCAATTACCACCCCACCACACACACATCACCACCACCCCGCACACACACATCACCACCACCCCGCACACACACATCACCACCACCATCATCATTATTGGATCAAAGAAACCATATTCCTCATGGGAGATAACTCACTTTCTACTGGAATCAAAGTCTAACATCCATTCCCTGCACCCCACGTGACATACATAGTTCCCAATTCCACAGCACACAGGACTCAAGAACCTCGCATGGAAGTCAAGTTCACCTAGCTTCTAAAGATCAAGAGGCCACCCTGAAGGCCTACCAACTAAGGCAGCACTTTCCTGGGCCTGCTACCACTCCATGATAGCTGCTTCCCAATCACAGCTGATCTAGGAACCTTGCCCTTAAGCCTGGCCCCACACTTTTTCACTCAGCACATCAAGGCACTGTGGAAAGTTTCAACAAAACTAAGTCATAGGGAATAGGAATCTAAGAGGAAGGAGAAAAGACAGCAACAATGAAACAGTCAACAGTCTTTTTTCACTTCCAAATACTTTACACATCAGACCAGCAGCTCCCCCATCTAGAACACTTCTCAGATAAACAACTTTAATAACAATTAATCTAGAAAAATGATCCACAAAACAAGTAAGTGTGCTCCCACTTTTTAAAGCAGAAGGAAACTATTCTTCAAAACTCAGTATCATAAAATACAAAAGAAACTACGAAAATACGCCACAGCAAAGACTACTGAAAGAGACAGACAACAAAACATATTAACTGATCTAGGGAAGATCTGACAGCTTTTCATGACGAAACCGGCTATACTAAAGGAATGTGACAGAACACACACAGTGAACTGACTGTGACAGTCAGCTAGTCTACACGTTCACAGCTCCTATGTCCTGGTGTGGTGAGAACACTAAGAAACCACACTGAGCAGGTTCAACTATACAATGCATACAGTATTACCAACTGTAGCCCACTGGCTATTAGAGCTCTAGAACTTACTCCCCGTAACTGAAATGTTAATGCCTTTCAATCAGCAGTTCCTCAGTTCTCCCACCCTTTACACTTGTCACCTATGCTCTCACCTTGTCAGAGAACTCTGTTTACTAGACCCACGTAAGAGGGCCTCAAGTATTTGTCTTTCTAAGCCTGGTTTGTTGCACTTAGTGTAATGGTCTCTCTGTATAGTTAGGTTATCACAACTGTCAACATTTCCTTCTTTATCATGATCAATTATTATTCTGGGGATGGGGGGACATCTGTCTATCTGTCTGTGTATCCAATCTTGTTGACAGACACTTAGGCTGCTTCCATATTTTAGCTCCTGTGAATATACTACAATAAACATACCAAACAGACATCTGCATTTAAGAATAAGTTTTAATGTTAATCACATTAATAAAGGAATTACGTAAAAAATATTAATGAAGAGGTCTTTTACACTACAGAAAACAACAGTGTTAAAAGACCCTGAAGGTGGTAACTTGACTACATGTATGTCAGAGGACAGCCATATTCTTAGGAAGGACTCACTAAAGCACTTGTGGACAAAGCATCATGTCTGGAAATTAGTCTCAAACAGTCATTAAGCAGAAGCCATACAGATACAGACACACTAACAAAGCAAGTAACTAAGTGGGTAAAACATGTATTTGTTATCCTATTCCAATTCTCGCAACAGCAGTTCTTTATTTTCTGAGTAATATTCCTAGTGTCTTTGGGGGGGCGTTGTGTATGGGTGTGAGTGTGTGCTCCCATCTGCTGACAGAAACAAGCAGTTTTAGTACTGTGATTGTTGTGAACAATGGTGCAGCAAACATTCAAGTTAAAGTTATCTATCAGAGATCTGACTTCACAAGGGATAGTGCTGGTCCTTTTTGAAAAATTATATTGTAATATAATACAAGTAAGCACTTCGTTTCTGTTAGAGACAACAGGTAAATCTGGAACTATCACTCACTAGTCACTTTGTACTTTTTTCCCAAATAAGAGACTGCCTAGCACTGTGTATTCTTAAACATCTGCTCATCAAAGTTGTCAAGGCTGGGTTTCAGACTTTCTTTCTGCCAGTCACCTAGCCCTCAGCCCATGGCACATGCCTCTCTTTGGTCTAGGAACTGGTTTGTGCTAATCCAATGACAAAAGGTTTGGGCCTTTCAGTCAGTGACTGAAAAGCAACTCTTCCCCTCAAACATGGTACAAGAAACGCTAGCCCTGTGTGCTGCTGAAATCATCTGACAGCCATAAAAAGATATACTTCCAACAGCAACAACAAAGAAACTTGGTCCCTGGTAGCATCAATGAGCAGCTCAATCAATCAACCTCAAAGCCCAACATAAAAACATCTCTGCCAAAAACATAAGCCAATAAATTCCCTTACTATTCAAGTTAACGTTGAGTTGAATTTTATGCAACTCTGAACTAATGATAGTGTAAATCACCATTACTGCTTCTACTATAAAAAAATCTAGAAAGAAAGAAAAAGAGAAAAGAATAGAAATAAAGGTGAGAGAGAAGAAAAAAGGAAAGTCAGGAACAAACCAAAAAGAAAGCCATCAGACTAGAAACCTCAGGTCCCAGACCTGTGCCCAAATCACAAGCTAAGAGCTTCATACAGTACAAAATTCAGAGTCCAGCAAAACTCAGTGAGAGATCAGGATGACCTCCATCTAGACGCTTCCATGACTTCTAAAGGTTAGCCATTCTCTCCTTATTTATCCTTAAAATATGGTTTAAACTTTCTGCAATCAGTAAATCTTCTTGAAACTGCTAAGAGCCATAAACTAAAGTATTCTTCTAAAACTTTAAGGCACTTTTTATTCTTAGCTTTGAAATCTCTACTATTGCTTTAAAATAATTGATTAGACTGACTTTGAGTGCAGGAGCTGTATGTTTCTTTCTGTCCCACTGTCCTAAACCACAGCTGGGACACAATGAACAAACTAAGCAACTCTGTAGAAAACCAAGTCAGCTGAGTGGCACAAGCAGCTTTTTTCTCTGATTTTTAGAACACAACCATTTTACATACACGCACAGACACAGCTTCTCCCTCACTCTGTTCTTCCTGGAACATTGGCTCCCTTAGAACAAGATATGGGTTCCATTTTTCTGTATATATTAAATCTGCTGTTCTCATGTTTCATATGTGTGTATGTATGTGTATAGAAATTGAGCCAGAGATTCATGAATGGCCACACAACAATGTAAAGGACACAATCATGGGCAAGTCAATGTATTTTTATTGGTTTCCCTGATGGTGGAAGATAGGCTTTTACAAGGAGATGGAAGATTGAAATTGAACCCTTCCAATTATATTTTCCATAAGGTCATAATATTTAAATTAATTTTTATTCATTTTATGTACAGTGGCTGGCCACAGTAAAACACTTTCTATTTAAGGAAAGCAAACCCAAGATTAAAACATCAATAGGTAACTTAATCATATAATAACCTATAATTTTGCCAATTTTTACTTTCTTTAGCATGTTTTAGTTGAGTTTTTAAAAAACTTAGCCGTAAGTGAAAGGCTGAGAATCTGATGGTATATAAGAGTTTGAGTCTCATGGATGAATCACATTAGCTTCTTTGGAAGAACCAAAAGATTAACTACAAGTGACTATTTTCAATTACAGGTTTTAAATTTTTTGTCAAATAATCTACCCGTGTGACACTGGAAAGCTGTATGCCAGCTCTGGTAGGTTATACACTTAACAGTATTTAGTGAGACTGGGGTATAATGTGGGGCAGGGCACTTACCTAATACAAAGCAAGGCTTTGATTCAATACCCAACACCACAAGAACAAAAGCCAAATGAACATAAAGAACAACGTAATAAAACACAAAAATAAGCCCTTGTCCTCTTTCCACAGACAACAACCCAGCTTTACCGTTTTAATGTCTGCGACCTCTGTGTTGCTGCTGTCTGAACTGCATTCTGACATTGTGAGAGTTTATTGGAAAACCACAGCATGCCCAAGCTTCTGCTCTAAAACAAAGGTAGAAACAGTCAAGAATAAGATTCCTGTAAATGGAGGGCACACACCAGAGTCCCACTCAGATGAGGAGCTGAATAACAGGCCATTAGTTTGTATCAACTTTTAAACAAAAGACATTTGGGATATCTTATGTCAAAACTTCTTCTAAAACAAAGAATAGAGTGAGTGGCAACAAAGGCAAGCCTGATCTACTCAGAGAAAAACTACGGCCAAACTCCAGGAAAGATTTCAAAATATATGTGACTCAAACATTAAAGATTATGCTTTACATATTACAAAGAAACAAAAAAATGATGCATTTACTTCCTAGGTTCCCATTTACAAAAAAAGAAATAAAGATCATCAGAAGAGGTACTTGGCTGAGAAATCAAAATAGCTCTAGTAAGTCTTTAGTATGTGCATGAAATCCAACTCCAATATAACAAGTGAAATTAAAAACAAACTCTAAGGACGGTTAAACCTGTTCTATCCACTTTTCATCAAATTGGTTTATATATAAGACAATTCAAGACTAGAATTGACAATGCTAGGGTTGGGAAGAAATTTAAATCTGGAGATGCCTTTCCTAAATGATTATTATGATTCAAAAACAAAGGAAGCATGAGGAATTGATATGAAAACCTTAACACAATCAACAAACACTGGTCTTAGTTATGACACTGGGCTTGAGCTCGCTAGCTTATACCATCTACACTACCATCATGCAGGTAAACCCTCATTTTGTACACTTTTTTTTTTTTTTGCTAGCTAGCTGTTAATAAATCAGACTAGGACGGCCTTAACACTACATTAATAGATATATATTTACCTCGAAATGCTGACTCTAAGTTCTTTCAGAGTTTCCAAGTCTGTATTTATGCATACCCTAGGTAACCTAAAAGCAATCAGAGACAGTATTTTAGAAGAGCAACTCATTAAAAAAAAAGGTTAAGAAATTAACTATTTAACAAATTAGCTACATTATATTTAATATCAGAATAAAATCCTTCATAAATCTGCTAAAAGACAAGAAAACAGTACACGACTGAAATATCTGCCTGTTAAAATCTGTATTACATTCTAATACAACTGTAAAAAAGAAGCAAGTTTGTTATGCAATCCAGTTAGATACAAGGGAAAGCTCTTAGCACAGCACAACAAATTTCCCTAATAAAATCTGCCTGTGAGCCTACTAAATGAACACTATGACAAACCTACAGTACCGCAAGTCTTTCTAACTCCCAGCATATCTGTCTCCTAAGGTTACCTCATCCTTCACTGGATTTTTAGTCACATTATATATGCCACCCAGTAAGATGCAAAAACCATGCATAGCAACATGGGTGGTAGGAACACAGTTCATGAACAAAGCTGTATGAACGACTTCTGAGATCCTGTGAGAAAACTCCAAGTAAACAAGAATCTTCTAATCTCTGTAATCTCTGTTCCTCCATAATATGGGTTGTTCTTGGATGTGCTTTCATGCCTCTCCCAGGTACACAGGCTAGGAATGAGTTCATTTTAGATTATTCATTACAACTGGCTATTGCTATTTGTTTAGATGCCTCTATGGGAAAGAAAATGTTTTGCTACCTGTGGCTTGACCTGTGAACACCTTACTCATGTGACTATTCTTAACTCTCAGTGTATAAATTGTCTGATGCTCTGAATAAAGTTTGCTATCACATGAAAACAGTCCTCATTTATTGGCTCCATTCTCCCAGGTCCTACTGCCTCTAGAAGGTGGTAGTTTCAGACCTGCCTATTTCCAGCAATGCTCTAACCAAAAGTCAGCGAGTACAGGATTATGTTTCTCTAGTTACATCATCACTAGGCAATCTATATACACACAGAAAGCCCATCTGGCAAGTACAGGATAGTGACTTATGTTGATAATAAAAAGTTAAGTGGCTGCAGGGCGGTGGTGGTGCACGCCTGTAATCCCAGCACTCGGGAGGCAGAGGCAGGCGGATCTCTGTGAGTTCGAGGCCAGCCTGGTCTACAAAGGGAGTTCCAGGACAGGCTCCAAAGCTACAGAGAAACCCTGTCTCGAAAAAACAAAAAAAAAAAAAAAAAAAAAAGTTAAGTGGCTATCTAATTTTAATTGCTGATAATATATTACAAATCTCCAAAGTCCTGTTTCACAAGTCTTTAAGATAAGCTCTAAATGATACTAGGTTTTAAAATAAACCAAAAACTCCCATTAGCAACCACCTTAGCAGTGGGCACAGTTAGAGACAGACAGCTCTTCCATTCCTAGTATGAATTTTCAAGGTAAGCTAACAGAATCTCAGAGATTCTATCACTACTAACTTTATAGATTTATGTCCCACTCATCCTACTCTTGAGCTCCTAATATACAACTTCCATAAAGCCCCTGGTAAGCAAGAGGGGGGTCTCAGCATGAACATTACAGCACTGACATTCAGTCAAACTTGTTAACCCTGAAAAGTTCCCGGCAACAGAGATGCTATGGGGATCCAAACACCTACAGCAAGCTAGCCTAGACAACGGCACCAGCTCGGGAGCCTAAGTGACATCTTGAGATGATCACCTGGCATGGGGTAAAGAGAATTACACCTTTAAAAAAATACTGAAATAAGAAGAAATCCCTTTTCCTTTGTTTTTCAGCATTCTCTTATCCTTCCCCTTCAGTGTGCAGAAACTCAAGCCTCTAGTTCCCTAACTACAGAAAGTTACCTCCAGAGCCTAAACAACATCTCTGAAATAATAGTACAAGGTAGAGAACAACTAGTTTCCTGGGAAGAGATAGGCCTAATTTGTCACCTGACTCCAAATTATAAAACTGACCTCTCATCATCAAGCCAGAATACTAGAAAGTTCATCTCTAAAGAAAGGTCTTCAACCTGTGGCCAGTCATTGACCGCAGGACCTAAAACAGATATCAGCTATACTGTGCCAGACATAAGACATACAGCAAGAAGCCAGAGTCTTGTTTCTCGTAGTACGGCTTAGTATATAGTCTCTTCTTCCTTTTCTATTGGTCACATAGGTTCTGTTATATAGTACCTGTTCTCAACTCCAACAGAAGTTTCCCACACACACAAAAAAAATGCTGTCTGCCTTGTAACAAACGAAGTTTGCTCATAGAAGTCACCACTGCCCATGCCTTGCTTACAGATTCTGAGCTACCACAGCATCAGTTCTTAGGACTCCTTGCTTCCAGTTTCTGGGTTTGGGTTTATAGACACCACTTAAGTACATAAAGATCAATGTTCTTCCTGTCTTCAGAGTTGGCCTTGATGCGCTCCAGTCTACTTTAATGTTGCTCAATAATGAAACTGTTTCCTTTTTCTTCTAGCTCTGTGCAGAGAATTTCTGTTCTGTTTCTCCAACATGGCTTTAAAACATTTTAAACACAGTCCAATTCTCAAGAACAATTCATGCCAAATAGTAAATTTCATTTCTTGGAACTTAAGGACTCGAGAAACCCTAAAACGTGTTCCTCAACAGCACAGAGAAAGTTTAAAAATAAGATGGAACTACTAAAGTAAGCCAACACTTGCTCTATTAAAAAGCAACTCACACATCCAATGGTCAGTATTAGTTAAAACCCCTCCTAAATCCCTTCCTTCCTCTTCTAAGTTAGTCAAGACAATGTCTCAGCTGTCCTTGGAAGGCCCATGTCAAATAGAGGCTCTGGCCTCTTCACACTAATGGAGTCAGCCATCAGGCACCATGAATATGAATGATGTAGAAAGCAGTCTTTCTCTTTTTTTGGTATCCAAATTCGCAAGAGACACATCAGATAGGTCAAAGTGTATGCATATCAAGCCCCAATATCCCTCGAAAACTGTTTCCTGGCCCAAAAAGCAAGAACATGTATTGGGATGAAATAAGATCCTAAAGCAAACACAGGAACTATACTTCTTAACCTAAATTTTTAAAGAATTCTTAAACACTTAAAATATAATTAAGATTCAATACAGAAAATACAACCTTGTGTGCAACATAAAGCACAAGATTTTACATAGTATTTTCAGCCAGATTAATCTCAAGAAAACAAACTCACAAAGGAGGTTAATATATACCACCTTTAAACATGCCACTGTGACCCCAAGATTATTTTGAGTTCAAGGCATTAAAAAGCAACAGATTCAGAAAAAGGTCTCTCTTTCCCCTTTCCACCAAAAACTAAGGTATAAATCCCTCCAGTCTGTTCCAAAGGGAAGAACTCAAGTCCTATAACTAGCAGACAGAGATGGCCCCATGATAGTCTGGACGATCAAACTTTACCAAACAACCATTAGCTTTCACTAGTTCCTTCTAGATACTTCTAGACACCTTCTACAGTTTTCCAGCCCTAAAGGCCCAAGCCTCTGTTCCTGCTATTTCACACTTAGTTATGACTGTAAATAAATCAGGCTGGCCGGCTAGTGAGCTCCGGTGAGTTCTCTGTCTCTGCTCTCTTTAGCTTGGCGCTTACATGCAGGCATGGGCACACCCAGCTCTTCTGTGGTTGCAGGGGATCAGAACTCAGGTCCTCATGCAGGGCCAGTAAGGGTTCTTACCCAAGAGCCTGATCCCATTCAGTTTTTTATTTATTGCTTAGTTTTTTTCTTCTTTATTTTCATTTTATGTGTACTGTGTTTTGCTTGCATGTAGTCACTCCATCTTCACAGCAGGCACATTGACTGCCAATGACGTAGAAAGCAATCCTTTTATTTGGGGGCAAAGCATTCTTTGGAGTTTCACTTTGTGTGGGGGTGGGTGGGTGGGATGGGGGTGGGGAGGTAGGGTGGGAGAGTGTGGGGGTGGATGTGTGTGAGAGAGAAAGAAACCAGGTGGCCCTAAAAATAATAGTATCAACACCATTTTTAAGATTTTCCCCCTAAAACTCTGCTCTTTGTCAGATTATCTGAAGACTCCAACTACCAAATCTAAGAGAGTAGAAGTAAAGTTTCCTCCTCTCTATTCCCAACTACCCAGTCATCATCAACATGATGATGAAAATCAGACAAATTAGGAAAATGGTACATAATAGGAAATAAAATTAAGCAGTTTTGTACCTACTAGTTCTCTAACCAAATCGGAAAGCTCCTGGTCAGTCCAGTGAGGGACCTTGTGGGCTGGGCTGGAGAGATAGCTCAGACGGCTCAGCACTGGCTGTTCTTCCAGAGGACCCAGGTTCAATTCCCAGCAACCACGTGGCAGCTCACAGTTGTTTGTAACTCCAGTTTCTGATAGCCTTTTCTGACCTCCATGGGCACTGCATGCATGTGGTGCACAGACATACATGCACACAAAACACAGTACACATAAAATAAAAATAAAGAAAAAAACTAATAAATTAAAAACTAAATGGGGTCAGGGAGATGGCTCCTGGGTAAGAACCCTTGCTGGCCCTGCATGAGGACCTGAGTTCTGATCCCCAGCAACCACAGAAGAGCTGGATGTGGCCGTGTCTAAATGTAAGCACCAAGCTAAAGGCGGCAGAGACAGAGAACTCACCAGAACTCACTGGCCAACCAGCTTGTCAAGACAAGGTGTGCTCCTGAGCTCCTGGTTCACTGAGAGACCCTGTTTTAAAGGGACAAGGCAGAGAGTGACAGAATAGGACACTGGACATCATCTTTTGGTGTCTGCACTTACACACCCATGCCCACAGTCATACACACAGAAAAAGAAACAATGGCAATCAAATGGGTAAGTTTTAAAATTTTAAAATATAAGATAAAATAAAAAATAGGGAATACCCAAAATAACCACAGTATGTAAGATAAATACATAAAGGATGTATCAACTATTTTTAGTGACTCTATATTATAGTAAGACAAACCTCAAACTAAAAACTGAAATATTAAGGAAGAAAAAAAAAATGGATGATGAGTGCCAGAATTCAAACACCACTCTCTTTAGACTGCTAAAAAGAGCACAGGACAGATGGTGAAATTTCTACTTTTACTTGCCATAGCTGTAATTATTAAAACAAAAACAAACAAACAAAAAACCTGAGTGTGGTCTGCTAACCTTTGCTATCCCTAATGGCCCATCCCTCAGCTACATGTCTAAGAACAAGAGCAAATGAGAAAATATTTTGGCAAACTATGGCTTGGTTTTCAAGAGGCAACCTAGTACACCCATTGAGAAGGAGGACAGATTATAACAGACAAAAATGTGTATGTCATGACGTCAAATGAAAATGCACTTTTTAATTACAGTTTACCACTAAGACCTGTGTGGCTGTTAGTTAAACCTAGAGAAAGGAAAGGGATGGAGAGGAGGAGACGTCACCTAAGCCTGAAGACTGATTACTACTGCCACATGTGATGGCCTTGTTTACATTTGCAATTCCACTACAATTTGGGTTCTGGAGTTTTTCTAAATTTGTAATATAAATGATCTTTGTTGTTATCATTATAGTAGTGGTGGTGTTGGTTTTGTTTGCTTTTTTGATACATGATTTTATGTAGAACAGGCTGGCCTCAAAGCCCCTATGTAACCAAGGATAACCCTGAACTGATTGATCCTCCTGCATCCACTTCCCAACAGGTGTGGACCACCAGGCCTGGCTCTGCTTAGATTTTCATTATATTGTCCCAAATAAAGTTTAACCTAAGTAAAATGTCATTTTTAACACATTCAACGCAGCAAAACTGTCCATGTGAAAGTATCCCTATGCTCCAGCCAACTGTCTGATTCTTTGGAATCCATCCCAGAAAATGACACCGTGGCCTCAGAAGAACACAGACACCCACCATATCTTTCCAATAGCCATAATGACAGCTACTCTGCAGTTTTGTTTTGAGAGGTAAATATTTAACACATTACGAGCTTTCAAGGTAAGTTTCAGGCTTGCACTTGATTCTCCATACCTTGCTTTCAACACTGTGCAACAAATGCTATGGTTTTATCCGGTCCATGTCTATCTTCTACCAATCTATCACACCAAAAGATATCTATGCATAGGAAGAACTGCATAAGTATGTGCGGGCACACACACACACACATGCACACACAGGGGCACAGATAGAGACAGAGAGAGAGAATAGTTAAAAAGGGGTTAATCCTGCAAAGCAAATCTAAGTGACTACTGTATGCAGTGGATGTTTAATTATATATGAAAAGACAGCAAAGCTCCAGGCAGGCAAGGGTAAAGCTGTGCAGCACCTGGTCGTCTGCCCTCCTCACAATGCAGGCAATCAATCACACTCCCTACTCCCTATCACTCGCCATTCACACAGCTCATGCCAGCTTTGTCTAAGAGGCTGTCAGCAATCCCACAAGTGGGCTATCTAACCATCCAATCAGGGCCTGTTCCTGCCATGCCTCCCAAAAGCTCAAGTGTAGTTATAGTTATAGTTTTCCTTATTTACCAGACTCAAAAAAGAAATTCACTAAAGTAATGTAAAGTATATAAAGTGGAGAGACACAAAAAGATAATTTTAAATTGGTATACAAGTTAAAATAAAAAGTAAATTAGGTACAAAACTTTGGACTCACCAAGATAGGGTAGATAATGGAGTATTTTCTCTGAACTTATCAAATAGACTAGACATTGTTATGTATTTATTGCTCGTATATATTGTATATCATTATAGTAGTTATTATATATAGTTGTTTTTATATTAGTTGAACAGCCTTTTTTTTAGATGAAAAAGGGGTGAAACGTAGTGATATTTTGTTTGTGTTTTAACAAATACAGTTTGCCTGAAGATCAGAATGCAAGAGGCCAGGGAGTGGTGGCACACACCTTCAGTTCCAGGACTTGGGAGACAGAGGCAGAGCCACAGTGAGTTCAAGGCCACTCTAGGCTGCACAAGGTTGAATCTGTCTAAAAGAGAAACAGAGCTCACACAAAAGTGATCCCAGCACTTGGGATCCCAGAACTGAGGAGGTAGAGACAGGAGTGATATGGCTGGGTGGAGACAAGAACAGTCTTAGGAGACAGTCTGAGGAAAGGATCTTTGGTCTGAGCATTGGTAGGGGTAAAAAAGGTCTCTCTAGTGACTGGCTGCACTGCTTCTCCGATCCTTCAGTTTTCACCTCCTAATATCTGACTCCGAGTTTTATTTAGTAAGACCAATTTATTTAGAATTCGTGCTACACTCAAGATCTCTGAAAAGAAAAAGAACCTCATCCTCGCTTACTATTAGCTACCCCTGTCCATGACTTAATTTGTTCACCTATTAACCTACTGTAAATTCCAAATTACGTCTGAAATGCAGGAAAACAATATTCATAATCCACTATCACTTTTTAATTCTGAGAATAAACTACAGCTCTTCCAAACAGCTGATCCAAAGGCTCAGCAAGCAGTACTGGAAAGGCTGGGGCAGGAAGACTCCATGTTCAAGGCCAGCATGAGGACACATGTAGATCTTGTCTTTTTAAACACACACACATAAAGCCCCAACTTTCCTACTCTAACCTTCAATTCACATCTATTAAGATAAAGCAGCTTTTTGTAGTTAAAATACAAAACTCAATTTAGATATCTTCTATTCCCACAAGCTTTAAACCTGAATTATTTCAAAGGTTAACACCTCCATCCTTGACACGCCAAGCCCATGGAATGACTAAAATGGAACTGTCAGAGCTACAGAGTGTCAATCTATACAGTAATTAAGGTGACATCATCCAACTACAGTCATTCTCATCTGCCTTAAGTAACTGCTAACCACTCGAAATTCTCTTCTATGTTAATATAAGGTGATCTAGGTCTATCCTTGAAGACAGTGGGATGACATGTAACTCATGAAGCTTTCCTACCCAAAGTACAAGGCCTGAATCCAACTACCAGGAAACAAAACCAAATCTGATGTTCACTTCACAAAACTGTCAGTATCAGGAAAAAGCTGAGAACCTTCCAGATTAAGAGAAGAAACAGGACAACTACGTAAAATGCACAATCCTGAAATGAATCTACACAATACCTGTAATGCTATTTCATTTGTATTTTAATAGATGGAAGCATGCCTGGAGCTCAGAAAAGCAAAACTGTCAGCCACTGGGTCTTATCTCTGCCTCAATCCAAAATGGCGATACTGCCTCCAGGAATCCTCAGAATATAACATATTATAAATGTATAAAGATATAAAAAATATAAATTATATAAAGAGAAAAAATGTCTACCAGATACAATTGAAACTTCTAATAAACACCAAAGGAAACCAGTTTAGCAAAGCTTTAGGCATCCTAATGGAGAGAGGCTGGAAGCCAGAGCCTATCTTAATAAAAAAATTACCCTCAAGAGCCAAAGTGTTAGGAAGCCCCAGTCTGCTCGGAGAACAGCAACACCAACTCTGTTCCTCACTGCATACACGCTTGAGGTTCCCATCACTTCTATCACCAGAAACTTGTCTTGTTCTTAATATTCTCACAATTATGATTAGCCTGACATTAGCTGACTTTATTATATGTAACAAGCACACATAAAGATTTGGAATTTGAGATTTTTAATCCCCTCTTAATATTCAGTTTTACAGTAAACCATCCTAAGAAATGGGCAGCATCAACACAGTGGCAGGTGTCATAAAGTATGAGCATGACCATGGACAGGCTTCTCAATGCACTGTGCATTGTTTGCTATACTAGAGTGTAGCAAAGCTAGGAGTCTGTCAGGTTCTCAGTCAGCAACACCAAGCTGCACTAGAGGAGACAGAACTCCTGTTTCTAAGATGCTGCCACCCCACCCAAGGCTTTCTCTAGTGTTCAAGCCTTACTCCCAAAGCCTCCATCCTGCACGCTCTGCTCAGAAGGTCTTGGTTCTATCATCCCCATGTTTTCAGTCACCAGCTGTAAAGTTTGGCAAAGGTATCTACCCAGATCTTATTTTTAATGTAAATGACTCAGTCTGAAATGGAGAAGTACATAGATTATGGGGTGTTTGAGAGATTATTGATTGTAAGGTACCTGAAGGATCTAGTACACTTGATCATTATGAGAAAAACAAAAACAAAACATGGCAGTACAGGCTGACTTGCCCTTAATGACAAACCAAATTATAGAAGTAAAGCCAACTTCTATAGAACAACTATAACAGAACGTGAGCCTTGGTGTTCAGAGGCAGAATCTCACTATATAGCCCCAGGCTGGCTTTGACTTCAGGATTCTACTGCCTCCCAAGGGCTGGAATTTCAGGTATGTGCTGCTGTCAGCTCAGCTTGGCGTCGGTATTTCTTTATTTATTAGTGTTTTGTTTTGTTTCGAGACAAGGTTTCTCTGTGTAGCCTTAACTGTCTTGGAACTAGCTCTGTAGACCAGGCTAGCTACGAATTCACAGAGATTTAACCTGCCTCTGCCTCCCAAGTGCTGGGATTGAAGGCGTGAGATACCACTGTCCGGCTGACCATAGGTTTTAAAATCATGTCTTAGGTTTCTACTATCAGTTAAGTTTCAAATATATCTGTCCTGAGGCTATCCAGAATTTTGTCCCTGTATTAGCCCAGTACTTGTTTATGAGTAGCCATAGCCTAATTCAAATGTCTATAAAAGGATGGGCTTGCCTGCATCTCCTATTATTTTATATAAAATTATGGATACAGATGCATATTTGGGGGGATGAGTCATATATTCCATGAAACCAGAGGTGTCAAAGTCAAAGAACGACTAGTCTACATCAGGTCTAACAACACATAGAAAAGCTTGTGCCAGCTTAAAGTACTATCTCAGGGTAGCACACTTATTCACACATAACAGGTGAAGAAGGGCATGTGAGGCTGTCACAGAACTAGCTAACCAGTGCGGATGAGCCCTATAGAAAACTGTCTATGCGGCAAGGCCCTGTTGCTGAAGACAACAACTATACAACTCATTGAACATGGAGAAGTCAATCTGGTGCCTATACAGAACTCTCACCCCTATGTGTTAGCATGCTAGCATCTTTGGGTCAGGAAGGTTCTGTGTGCTATCAAAGGAGAAATGTAAACAAACCCTTTGATATACAAATGGTACATTCCTGCAAAATATGTTGATACAATAGTTACAAGAAGCTTGTGGGAGTAACCAACTAATGTCTGATTTGATGTAAGGGCTACTCCACGAGCTAGCAGACATTGCTTGGGTAACCAAGAACCTGAGACTAGATAAGCCAGGGACAAAATATAAAACCAAATACTACTGTTCTACTAAAAGAGCATATCAATAAATAACTTAATGACATTCTGCTATACTTTTAGATCACTGCCTTGCTCATCCATCATTAGAAAAGCTTCCTCCTGAAGCAGATGGGAACAAATATAGAGACCTAGACAATAAGCAAAGAGTAGAAGAGAGACCTTGGAACACTCAGCCTTAAACAGGACGTTTCCCTCAAATCCCTCCCCTCAGGGCTCAGGGAATCCTTTGGAAGAAAAGGCAAGAGTATAAGAGCCAGAGGGGATGGAGGACACCAAGGAAGCAAGGCCTTCTAAATCATATAAACTCACAGAGACTGAGGCAGCATGCACAGGGCCTTCACAGGTCTGCCCAGATGGGGTCTGAAAGCTGAAGTAGACACACGCCACCATCCCAAACCCAGAAGCTATCTCAACAGATAACCACTTGCAAAAGACAGCCACTTTTCTCCAAGGGAGTCTTAGGGGAGAAACAAACTAGTCTTTAGGGAGGCTGCATATCCAGAAACAGATAGCCAACACAAAATGAACTCAAGGGTATCTTTGAAAGTTCCTTGTCTCATAATGTGCCAGGACTTTAAAAAAAAAAAAGTTTATCTTTTAAAATTTTTATTTTATTCTCTCTTTTCTTACCCCACAGATCCCAGTTCAGTGGATTTTTTGTTTGTTTTTTTTTTTTTTTTTTTTTTTTGTGGAATTCCTAAGTGTGAACAAGTGGGTCTCAGTGTCCTTTCTTGTACTTTCTCCTGGGCTCTTTTCCTTTTGTTTTGTCCTATTCCAAATTGTTAGTTTTTGTTTTAGCTTATTATGTTATATTTTATTATTATCGCTTAGAAACCTGTTTGTTCTATAATGAGAGACAAAAGGGCTCAATCTAAATGGGAGGGAAGATCGAGAAGAACTGGGAGAAGTAGAGGGAGGGGAAATAGTAGTCAAAACATATTATGTGAGGGAAAAATCCATTTTCAATAAAAGGGGAAAAAGAAAATATGCACACACACACACACACTTGTCATTCTCTTCCCTCCAATTCCTCCCATGCTCCCTACTCCTACTCAAATTGAAAGTTTTTCTTTGACTATTACTGATAATTATATATGCACATAAATACATAAGTACACAAAAAAGAAAAGAAAATCAGCTATGAAAATGCTGTGCACAAGCCCTCTTTTTCGGACTATTTCCACTATAAAACTGGATATGGCAGTGTGCTGGTGGCACACGCCTTTAATCCCAGCATTCGGGAGGCCAGCATTCGGGAGGCGGAGGCAGAGGCAGGTGTATTTCTGTGAGTTCGAGGCCAGCCTGGTCTACAAGAGCTAGTTCCAAGACAGTCTCCAACGCCACAGAGAAACCCTGTCTTGAAACACACATACACACACACACACAAACAAACAAACAAACAAAAAAACTGGATATGTATTACAATATTAGTAACATAGGAGTCATGGCATAATCTTTTATAATCCCTAAGAGAATTTTTTTTTAATTTTGTTTTCCGAGACACAAGCAGAGAAGAATCCAAAGGCATGATCTGTCCACTATCGGAGGAGTCAAGGTCTTTTTCAAAGCCTTACAATGCCAGCAGTATTCCTCCCCACAGCACTGTTAGTTTCTAAAGCTTTTATAAAGATAAACTGATCTACTTACTCAGCAGAAGCAAGTACTCCTTTACACAAGTGCTGTGTGTGGCCAGGACAACAAATGCAGTGCTTCCCCCTTGTGAGTCTAGGAACCTCAACATAGCTACGAACAGCTCATGTTACTATATGGCTTCTGGGTCTAGGTGACCAAGGCTCAGCAAGTAGTCAAACTGAAGCTCCATGCCTAAAAGGTAGCCGGGCATCTTAGTCACTGACTCGTAGCAGGTAGGTGAGTATCAGGAGCACCAACCCTTAATCAGCCATTTTAGAAAAATGGAAAGTCAGTATGGACCTGAGTCCATAAAGGCTTTAATACATGGCCAAAATTTCCCATTTCTCTAGCTACACTTCAGATATGCACCTTTCTCTCCATGCTCTTTTATTTAACAGGTCCAAACCACCACACAAGCAATCCTACTTTTTCACCCAACACAGGCTCCTGAAGGCCAGCAAAAACACCAGTTTGCAAAGTCCTGATTGTCTCCGCGGCCCCAAAGGGTGCATCCTCAATTAACTGTTATCTGTCACCAAAGTCTGCATGCTACAAGGGACACTTGAACTCCAGTGGAGATGACATCACCGGAAACAAACATGCCATCTTACCAATGCTTTCTGACTCTCCCTTATGCTTTTTGTTTGTTTGTTTTTGTTTTTCAAGACAGGGTTTCTCTGTGCTGCTTTGGAGCCTGTCCTGGAACTAGCTCTTGTATACCAGGCTGGCCTCAAACTCACAGAGATCCACCTGCCTCTGCCTCCCGCCTGCTAGGATTAAAGGTGTGCACTACCACCGCCAGACTCCCTTATGCTTTTGACTAAGTTTCTTTATAAGGGCATGAGGGAAATGTTTATCACCTAGAAGGATCAACACTGACTCCATACACTGACAATATTACTTTGCAGAAGAATGCAAACAATCCCTGTTCATAAAAGAGAAAAGTCTGCTTATCCTGGCTAACTGGTACACTTCCTTCATTAATCGATGGCAACTATAATTAGCCCTAGTTCCTCTTTCACTCTGGCAAATTAAAACAAAAAATGTAAAAGCACTTTAGTTACATGTAAGCTGTGAATTATCCTTATTTGAAGCTCTTCACCTACTTCTCCCATCCATGAACTATTCTACACCTGCACTATTATTTTCATAGTTCTCTAAAACACCTTTTTATTAACACAAGGACGTCCTACATCCTTTCTCAAGGAACATAATTATTACACTAATGCTCATCTATGCACAGAATTCTTTAAAACTAGAGTCTCTTTAGCAGAAATGTTGGTAATCATCAAAGAATCAGGAAACAATGGTTAAAAGGTCCAAGCAGCAGACTGAAGAGGTAGAATGTTACCAAAATACTGCTACCTCCAAAGAGTACAGCCTACTTTGAAGATATTGCAAAGAAGCCTGTAAATAAAAGTCAGCATAACACACATATATCTGTTGGCTTTCAGGATGAGCTAAACTTTTGAATGCCCGAACAGCAGAGCCTAAGGTAAACAAAATAACCACCAGGCTCCAACTTTCTATTTATATAAGGTACACAGAAACTTTAGCAGCCCCTTCCTCTGGCTCCATCAGGGCATAACAGCCTGCTGATCCACTGAACAAATTCTGTGATAAGAATCCCTGTTTGCCTTACTGTGATAAGGACCAAGATTCTAAAAATCAGTAACCCCTGGACTTGGAGAAGGCTCTAGTCTTTTATTGACACATATTTGTAGGAAATTAAGAGTCTGGAAGAAACCTGAGCCTAGTGTTTTGATCTAATGATCAGCAAACAAACTGACCACTTTGGGGTATATGCCCAAAAGAAGGGATGACAGCAGGTCTCAAGCGGAGCCATTCATATCCATGTTCACAACACCAACTCCTCTCAGTCAAAAGGCTGCCATCCACCCACAGATGGCCGGATAAGCAGAAAGGGACATTTGCAGGTGCTTCTCCTCCGTCGATGGCCCTAGAAACCTACTTCTAAGTTGAAAATACAGACCTGGGAAAAGTGTATACTTAGCAGATCAAACTTTCTAACTTAGCAACAAAGCATAATGTAAGGGATCATTGGTTACCCTTCAGGATCACATGTCTGACTGGGACAGGAAAAAGAATCAAAAATTCAAAACGTAAAGAACAGTTTCTACTGTAACTGTGCATTTTCACACACCCTAAAGCTAAAAAGTGTCTAGTCAAGCCATTATAAGCTAGGGACAATCTGTACATACAACAGACTACCAGTCTAAGTGAGGAAACTGATGCCTGCATTGACATGAAGACCATAGATGTTACATCATCAGAGAGCGGCAAAGAGTAAGCTATGGCAATGATATAATGCAATGCTATAAAAGTTACCCTCCCTAGAAAGCAGAACTATACCTAAATACTACTAATTATACACAGCCACAAAATCGCTATCCAATCAGAACCAAGAGAGCCAGGCCTGGCAGTTCATGCCTGTCACCCCACTACTGGAGAGACTGAGTGAAGCAGAAGCATCCTGAGGTCAAGGAAGACAGGTCAAGGCTACATCCAAATATTTTCTACAACCAAGACAAGAAAGCTCAACAATAGGAAGAGAGCCTAGTTCTACAATTCCTACCCAGAAATGCTGTCATAACGGAGTGTTCAGCATGGGAAGCAAAGACAACCCTTACTAAAGTAGTTGCAAGGTCTTTTATCACCCAACTGAAGCCAAACAAGCCATCTTCTGGAGTCATTCATAAACTTAGGCTACCATGATCATAATAAAAGCAACTTTGGTGCCGACCGTTCTAATAAAATACACTCTCCATTCATGAGCATGTACACTTTTATTACACATGACATGTGCCACAGGTAGCCTGAAAGATACTTGGCAAAATAGATCATTCCAGAACTCAGCTTCCAAAGATATCAGTAATATCAAAACTACTGCCCAAGCCTTCACCTTTTAATACATTTTTTGATCTCATGGTTACAATGGAAATTTTACTTGGAAAGTTTAATGTTTATACCAATGAATTTCCAACTTAGTGAACGCATTTTACAGCAGGTTTCCTATTTCCCAAGTGGCTCAATTTGCGCCCTTTTCTACTGACTGACGGTGTGGCTGCTCAGGATACTGACAATCAGGACTGCGAAGATTCAGAAAGTCAGGCAGGGCGAGCTCCCAAGCAACTCTCTTTTATCCGATGAAGGTTTCCCACATGTGATTATCATAATACCTACGCCATCATATATTGGTAACTTAACCGTTAAGTTACTACAACTCTCCCCACAAAAGCAAGGACTAGCGATCAAAGACTCCTCAATCATCCGTTTAAGCAAATCTTCAGGACACTGGCGCTGTCCTGCAGGCAAAGTCACAAGGGCAGCTCAGCTCTGCTAGGCAGTCCACACCAACCTGATGGGCTAGCTTGAAATGCACATCAATCTGTCCAATGAAAACCCCTTCGCAGGGTCCAGGCACAGCGACCTGAGAGGGGAGGGGCAGAAAAGATGGCCTCGGCCAACCGCCCCCTGGGGCCAGCCCTGGTCACCTGCCAATAACCACACAACAATCCTTCCCAGGACTCCAGCCGTCACCTCGTCCGAGGCCTTGTCCCCCTCCTGGTCCTCTGAGGTGTTCACGGGTCCCGCGCCATTCGGCAGGCCCGGGTCGCGATCCCGGGGACGCCGGCCCGCGTGTGCACCTCCGGTCTTCGCTCGGGCTTCGAACGCCAAACAGGACCTGTCAAAGCCCGCTCCTCCCAGGAAGGGGGTGCGGAGAGGCCCCGGCTCGAAGTCCCGGGGTGCCCGAGGTCCGCGTGGACCGTCACCCGGCCGAGCTCGGCGTCGCGGCCTGCTCCCGGCGCCCGCGCGGGCCGCGCACAAGAGGCGGGCCGGGCATTTCAGTCCCCGGGGCCCGGACACAAAGCGGCCCAGGGGGAGCCCGCCTCACCTGCAGCACTGGGCGCCGCGGGCCTTCCAGAACCATCGGACCCCGCTCCGGCGCGCGCGTCACAGCCCAGGCCTCCCGGTGCTGCCCGGCGCCGCCGCCGCCGCCGCCATTTCCTGCCGCTCGCCGTCGCCTCGTTCCCGCTGTCAGGTTACTCCATTCACCTGGGCCCGGAGCCGCCCGCGCCTCACCGCGCCGCGCCCCGACCCCTCCCGCCCGCGCCTGCGGAGACTGCGCAGCGCCCTGCTCGCCCGCCGCCCGCGCTCGGCCCGCGGCGACGGCGCACAGCGGCTTGGAGAATCCCACCGGCGTCGCGCCACCGCTCCGAGCCCCGTCGCTTGCTCGCCCCGCGGCCGCATGAAAGCCGCCCTGTGATTGGACGAAGGGCGGAGGTGAAAGGTTAATCCCGGCCCCCCAGCCACTCAGGAGCTAGGAAACAGCGGGCTCGAGCTGAGGCGGTGTCTGCGGCCCAACGCGAAGACCGAGCTGGGTTACGCAGTCAGTCGGGCGCCGGGAATTGTGGCCGCGCTGCCTCCGCGGGCCACGCAGTCTGGGCTTGGTCTAGAGGAGTCTCCCAGCTCTGGGGACTCTCTCTTCTTGATGGTGGCATCTTCACGGACCCATCGCCCCCAATCGCAAGCCCCTCTGCAGGGCCCTTTGGGTCCTCAGACCTGGGCCCGTGGCCAGCCCTCGAGGCCACGTTGAACAAGCAGAAAATGCCCGCGGTGTGCAGAGACTTGGGTTTATAGGTTTGAGCCGCGCCTCCTTCCTCAGAGTGAAGAGGCTGACTTATAGAAAACCATCTTAGTGTAGGATCCTCCCCCGCCTCCCATGTATACCTCTCTTCCTGGAGATCTCCTTTTCCTCCCTTCCCACCCCCACCCCCAGCCCGACTGCTGTACCCCCCGGGGAGGGATGGGTGGGATGATTCTAGCACCCGGCTTCTCTCTGCCCCTGGGAGCACTTAATGTCTGTCAGCTGTCCCTCTGCAGTGTCCCACGTGGTGGCTGTTAGCTCTCTGAATTAAGATGGAGGTATGGTTTACTAATTTTTATACTTAAAGGTTGAAGCGATTTGTTTATTAAATACTAGTACCGTTTGTTTTATTTTTTTATTACTATTAATTTGAAGCCAGGTCTCTTATGTAGACCAGACTGGCCTCGAACTCGGAAATCCGACTGCCTCTCTCTGCCTCGCATTCGTTGGGTTTAAAGGTGGGCATCACCAAGCCTGACTTTAAAAAAAAAAGAAGATCTATTCATTCCCTTATTTGTGTGTCTGTGGGATGCCTGGCTTGGAGCTAGGATCCTCAGAATTTCACAGCAAACGCTCCTAACCTCTGAGCCAGCTCTCCCTCCTCCAGTTGATTTCTCTGATGGGAGCACTAGAAGTTTCTAAGCTTCATTGACTAGCATTGAATTTAAGGCTTATAGACCTTACAGCGCACTCTTAGGTGCTTTCCATTTTAACAGATGAAAAACACACACACGCACACACAAACACCAGAGTAACCTCCAGTAAGTCTGCAGCTAGGATATGAACAACTGAGATTTAAAGCTTATGCTGTCTTAACTATGAACAACTGAGATTTGAAACTTATGCTGTCTTCTGAGCTGGTATGTTCATTCAGCTCAAATCTTGGTCATGTATTTATCATGAATGGGCTTGACCATTGACCTGAATATCCTGGGTAAATCAGGAAATAAAATGGTTTTGGCTGACCACATTTACAAAATGTTGTTTCTTTAAAAAAAAAAGGAAAGAAAATGCTGTGGGCAATAGCTCCCTGGTGAAGACGTAAAGGGTTTTTGTAAGTGGTCCTTTATAAGCAGAAGGAAATCTGAGAGAAGCATAGGGCGGCACTGAGGGAAACTGGCAACAGGATTGTGGATGGGTAAAACTGATGTTTCTTCCTGTTGTCCTCCCATAGTCTCTCAGGACCAGCTCAAAGCCCTCAAGATGGCTCAGCTGGTAAAGGTGCTTGTGCTACAAGCTTAACAACCTGAGTTCAAATCCTGGGATCCACCTAAAGGTGGCAAGAGAGAACTAACTCCCCAAAGTTATCCTCTTCCTTCCACAACACATTGTTGTATCCCCTTTCACACATACACACACGTCACAAAAATATTTTTTTTAAAGCCAGCTAGGCTTGTCCATTAGCAGATGTTTCTGATTTTATTGTTTATCTCTTTTTTGGGTTTTTTTTTTTTTTTTGGTCTTTTTCAGAGACCGGGTTTCTCTTTGGAGCCTGTTCTAGAACTAGCTCTTGTAGAGCAGGCTGTCCATGAACTCACAGAGATCCGCCTGCCTCTGCCTCCCGAGTGCTGGTGTGTGCCACCACTGCCTGGCTTATTATTTATCTTTAAAATAACTGGAGAGCACCGTGATCCATCTGTCTTTCAAATAAAAAAAGAATGAGTTTGGACTATCCAAGCATAAGGAGGAGGTTGAGATAGCAAAATCACAGATGAAGGCCAGACTGAGCTACTTCCCAAAGCCCTGGTACATATATATATATGAGTGTGTGTGTAGATATGATATGTATGCACATTCACAAAGGGTCGTCTTTGCATATGCAGTTGAGCAGTGTCCTGCTCTCAAGATCATCGCCTTTCAGAAACAGAGCTGCAGAAGAGACTCCTCCCACCCAGGCCACTCAGCTCTCACACTGATCCTCTGGAAAGACCCTCACCAACAATTCAGCCAATCAGAATGCGCCAGTTTCTTCCCATGATTTAGCCTTCTAATCCTCACATACATCCTCCCTTTTCAACAGGAATTCCAGGTTTTAGAACATCAATGCTTGGGACTAATCCTCCAGAACTGTGAATTGGGGGCTACTGGTCGTTGAACCCAGGGCCTCATGCATGCAAGGGCAAGTGCTCTCTATATACCCTGCTCAGTTTGGGGGTTTTAGAGTTGACCGATAATAATCTTTGGGCTTTTCAGTATTCAGGATTTGAGATGCATGGTTCAGGATTATGATCAGCAGCAATGAAAAATAAACTGTAAAGAAATCTGTCCTCTATAGACATTTTCATACCCCAGCAACAACCATTGTTTCTTGTTCATTCATCAAACTTGCCTTCACAAACAAGCCAGGGTACTCTGTCTTCTTCATTTACAAAAATCCTAGACTGCCATACATGCTATATAAATAAACAAGATTTACTATATCTATATGACAGATATCGATAGCAAGTGGAAAAGCTCCTGGTTTTGCCACAATTCACCAGTTCTCTGGTGCAGATGCACAGACTGTGAGTCTTGCAATTCAACACTGAAGTATTTAGAATTGATCCAGTGTGTGGCGTGAGGCATGATTCCAAGTGACCCCCTCCCCACACCCAGACACCTATATGATTGCCTCTTTACTAGCCGTTTGTAGGTTCTGAACTTCTCCATTCCAGTGGTCTGTCTGTTCACGCTCCAGTTGCTAGTTTGATTTCAATCTGGGGATATAAAATCTTACAAGGGATGAAGTTTCACATTGTTTGGATCTCCAGGAATCTCAGAGCTGAGATTTCAGGCCACACTAAACAATGGTATAATACCATGTGCAATGCATTTTCTGTGAGCTAGCTCTTTATTTTCCCTCAGAAATATTTTAGTCCACACTGATACAGAAAAGAAGTAGATGAGGAGGAGAAAAGGCTCCTCCTTACCACAGAATAAGTTTAGAAGGAGTAGTGGTATAACAATCACCACCACTTGGCAATGGTGTTTACTAAATCTGGTGGATAAATGTTGAACAAGGCACGAGAGATCGTCACATAGACTCAGTGCTCTCCCTGCGAAGTCTTCCTTGAGAAGTCCTAAGTTTACAGAAGAGCAATCTAGCAGATGCCATGTCACCCAGATAAAGCCAGCTGTCATGAGAGAGGATCACAGACACACCCACTAGAGTCACATCCTCCGTCTTGTCAGCATAAATTTCTAAGTGTCAGGTTAGAAGTGCAGCTATGGTAGGAGTTCACGGGAAATGCTCCTGCAGAGTGGCAGAGTGCGTGCAGACCCTGATCATTATTATGACAGCACAGATGTGTGTAACTAGTGGCCAAAGTCCCAGCAGGACAGTGTCTGCTTTGGACGGCAGCCAGATGTGCAGCAAACAGCCACAGCCAAGATGAGTGGGTGGACAAAACACACTGCTATGTACGTGTGTTAGCCTGACTAGTTTCCTAGATTTTATTAATATAAGTCTACCAAAGAAAACCGTGTGTAATGTTTTAGGGACTATGCATGCCAAGAGCCAAGGTCTGTCCATGAGGAGCCATGGAAACAACCTTGCCTCCCAGGAATGTACACATTGGTCCAAGGACTTGTCTCTGCACTGTCCTGCTTAGTCCAGCTCAGCCAAAGGTCAGCTCTGCCACCATAGAGGGAGAGTATGAATGCCAGGGCCTTTTAGATCCATCTTCTATCATTAGTGTCACCAACGATGACCACAGTACCACACTGGTTGTATTTCTGCCAAAAGTGCATTTCCTGAATGCATTATAGAACCACCAGACAGACCCAAATTGAAGAGTAGTCAAAATTCTTAAGGTGAGGCAACCAAAGAAGGGCTTCAGAATGATTTCAGAGGGGTGTCAAGATGGCTTAGCAGGTAAGAGTCCTTGTAGCTAACCCTGAAAACCTGAGTTCAATCCCCAGGACATGATCTGATCTCCATCTGTATACTTACACACACATAAATGTGTGCAAATAAGCAGAATGCAAATAATAATAATTTTTGAATGTTTTTAGAATGAGGAAGACTGAAGATAAGTGAGAACTAAATAAAATGCATGATTCTTGTTTGTCCCGAAACAAACGGTTTAGGTCTGGCTGCAGAGAGTGAGTGGGATTGGGAAATGAAGAACACAAGGCAGGTCTTTGTACTTTCCTGCCATCGCTGTGTTTGGAAGTATTTTCAAATAAAAAGTCAAAAACTAAAGCAAGGAAAAGTAAAGCAATAAAAAAAGACTAAGTTATCTGCAGAAGAGCTACTTATATAAACTTACGAGTTTGCCAAGGTTACTGAATACGGGGTTAATATATGAAAATAATTGTATTTCTATGTTCTGGTAACAAATAATGAAATTTCATATTTTAAGTGTGTGTGTGTGTGTGTGTTTCTTTACTGATCTCTAACATATAAGCCATAAAATCTCTGGAACCGTGAAGAGGATATTTTTATATGGTGATAAGGTAAGGACAGCTGGCAGTCCCCAAGTAGCTTCAGGGTAGGCACTGCCAGAGGGATGGAACTTCCAGCCTCTGGGGAGGAGAGAAGGGTGAAGGTGAAGTGAATCACCAGTAGCCAGTGCCAACACCTATGCACTGAAGCCGCCATAAAATGTAAACAGCAAGAATAGAGCTGTATGGAGGTTCCTGGAGAGTGACACGTCTTGAGAGGGCACCATGCCCTCTTTCCTGTACCTTACACTGTAAGCCTCTTCATCCATCCTCTGTAATACCCTTTATAATAAGTCAGCAGACCCATTTCCCTGTATTCTGGGAGCTGTTCTAGTGAATTTGCAGAAACACCAATTTGTAATTGGTTGCTGAGCAACAACCTTATAGTTGACATCTGTGGGTGTTGGGGAAGTCTTGGATCAGATGCCTCTACCAAGCAGATAATGTGAGAAATGAACAGGATTAGAGGCAGGACCTGGCATTTGCTGAAGAACTGCTTGGTTGCTGGAAGACAGCAAGCTCCACACTCTTGGAAATCACAAGTTTAATGATTGCGGTGTGAAAGCACAAATCAGTTTGTTTGTCTAAAGCACCCAAAGCCAAAAAAGACATTGAGATAAATCTAACAACTATGCAAGAGTTTTATGCTAAAATTAGAAAACATCGAAAAGAGTGAAGGCAAAATAAATGGAGAGGTGTACCATGTTCATGGACTACTCAGTATTACAGACATGCCAGTCCCTCCCCCATAAACACCTGAGGCAGGTGGGAGAGCTAACTCTGAGGTCATAAGAGCAGAACTGTCCCTGCCCATCATCAGCTGCAGAACTCAGGTAAGTGGCTTCTATACCAGGCCTGGGCAACACAGTAGAGCTGGCCCTGAAGATGTAGGTGTGGTATAGATAGAGGTTTCTGTCCTGCCTGATCCTGCAGCCTTCAGTCCCAAAGAAACACACAGAGGTCTACATGAGTTATAAACTGGTTTGACTGTTAGCTCAGGCTTCTTATTAACTCTTACATCCTATATTAACCCATAATCCTTATCTATGTTAGCAACGTGGCTTGGCACCTTTAATCAGTGAGGCATTCTCATCTTGCTTCCTCTGTGTATGGGTGATGACTGCAGACTGAAACTTTCCTCTTCCCAGAATTATTCTGGGTTTCCCCACCTATACTTCCTGCCTGGCTACTAACAAACCAGCATTTTATTAAACTAATACAAGTGACAAATATTTACAGGGTCCCACAGTACTCCCCCCACCTTTTTTATTGTCAAAACAAGAATTATAAATCTGATCTCCTTTGTTTAGATTTTTTTTTCCTGATCATTATCTATAGCAACTTGTAACCAACACTCTAAAGAAAGACAAACATCTATACTCCATTTTTTGGGAATGCGGGTATAGTTTTCTAGGCTACTTCCTGCTGATTGGGGGCACTGATAATCTTATGGGGACCTAGAGAAAAATTAGAATTATGGTTAAGTCCTGACTGTAATATTCTGTGAGGCTTAATCATCTCAGTCAACAGTCTTGAGTTTGTTCTGGATGTAGAATTCAGACAAAACTCCAACAAAAGTCCTCTGAAATTTTGGATCATCTGGGCCATCTGCTCCTATCAGATTTTTTAGGTGGTCTTCCTTGATCAAACCTGATTTTTACTAACCCAGAATGAATCCACAGCCTCTCATTTCCTGTGGAAACAAAAGCAAAATCTCTTCTCCAAAGTAACATATCTTTAGACTTAAATTTTGAAGTCAAGGCATTTTCAAAATATATATGTTGGATTAATTCAGCAGCATTTATAATGAAATGTCATTTAGCAGCTGTTGCTCCTTTCTCAACCATCAAACAATTCAAAGACAACACAATAACATAAGATATCCAGATTTTCTGTGTATTTTCCATCTTTACGTAGCTTTATTTTAAACTTTATTTCTTTTATTTTTATTTTTAATTTTTGGTTTTTGGAGACAGGGTTTCTCTGTGTATCTTTGGCTATCCTGGAACTCACTTTGTAGACCATGCTGTCCTTGAACTCACAGAGATCCCCCTGCCTCTGCCTCCCAAGTGCTGGGATTAAAGCTGTGCCACCACATCCAACTACTCTCTTTCTCTCTCTTCTCTTCTCCTTTCTTTCTTTCTTTCTTTCTTTCTTTCTTTCTTTCTTTCTTTCTT